>CM017197.1:35576014-35974990 GCA_004837865.1 Musa balbisiana
GGTCATTTTGACCGAACCACTTTAAATCTGCGTGTTCCTTGAATGTGTGAGTTGTTATTTTTCTACAATCATTATCTACATAGAAGCAAGTTTTTGTTCTTCACTTTACTCTAGTTGCTATTGATCGAAATATCCTTGCATTTTACGGAATCAGTTTCAAACCTACTAGTTTTGATCCGCTGCACTAATTCACCCCCCCCTCTTAGTGTCGCTCCGATCCTAACAACTGGTATCAGAGCAAGGCTCACTCTCATATTTGGTTTAATACCCAAGAGAAATGGCTTACTCCGGCATGCATGAGGGACATTCTATTACACGTCCACCTATGTTTAATGGGTCGGATTACACGTATTGGAAGACACGTATGAGAATCTTTCTCATTTCCATGGATTTCGAGCTTTGGACTATTGTTGAAAATGGATTTCAAAAATCTTCTCTTCCGATGAGCGAATGGAATGAATCGGAGAAGAAAGTTTTTGCTTTAAACGCGAAGGCTATGAATGCCTTGTTTTGTGCACTAGACAAAAATGAATTTAATCGCGTTTCAATTTGTGATTCTGCTTTTGATATTTGGAGAACTCTTGAAGTCACTCATGAAGGTACTAGCCAAGTGAAAGAGTCCAAAATCAACATTCTTGTGCACTCTTATGAACTTTTCCAAATGAAACCAAGTGAGTCCATCGGAGACATGTACACCCGTTTCACGGATGTCATCAATGGACTCAAAGCTCTTGGTAAAGATTTTTCTAACTTTGAACTAGTAACTAAAATCTTAAGATCCCTTCCTAAAAGTTGGGATCCAAAAGTTACTGCCATTCAAGAGGCCAAGGACCTTAAAACATTCCCTCTTGAAGAACTTATTGAGTCTCTAATGACCTACGAAATGACATGTCAAGCTCATGACGAGCTCGAGAACCCCCTTCCAAAGAATTGGAAGGATATGGCACTCAAATCACAAGAAGACCATTTGAAAGGAACATCAAGTGATCAGGACAGTGACAATGACATTGCACTTTTGACTCAAAATTTTAAAAAATTTATAAGAAAGAACAAATTTAAAAATAACACCAAAAACAAACTTGAACATAAAAAGGACCAAGTGATATGCTATGAATGCAAGAAGCCGGGGCATTTCAAAAATGAATGTCCCCAAGCCAAAAGAGAAAATCAAAGAAGAAGGCGCTCAAAGCAACGTGGGATGATTCAAGCGCATCCGAAGAAGAGGAGTCCAACACCGAGCAAGTTGCTCATTATGCCCTAATGGCCATCGGAGAGGAGGTAACGAATTTAATTGATGCAGATTTATCTTATCATGAATTATTAAATACCTTCCATGAGTTATTTGATGAATGCAAAACAATTAGTAGAAAATACAAATTATTAAAAAAGGAGCATGATAGTCTTACTTGTAATTTTGATAAATTAAAAACTGAATATCATGATAGTTTAGCTTCATGCATAAAATGCCATGATTTAGAAACTCTCCAAAAGGAGAACTTGCTACTTAAGGATACCTTGAAGAAATTCGAGGTCGGTAGCAAGTCTTTGAACATGATCCTTACAAATAAGGGTCACGTTCCTAAAAGAAGTGGAATCAGATTTGTGAGAAGTTCTCACCAAAATCCAACCACCTTCATTAAAGGTCCTATCTTACATGTTCAACACCAAAGCAATTGCAACTTTTGTTGCAAATATGGACATAAAACTTATCAATGTCCATTCAAGAAAATTAGTTCGAACAAATTAATTTGGGTTCCTAAAGGAACCACGATCAAGTCTATGCAACATGATAAACAAGTTAGATCAGTTTTTGAGGCACCCAAAAATAAATGGGTACCTAAAAATAATCCCTTCTTGTAGAAACATACACCATCACAAGCTAGGAGCAAGAGATGGTACCTTGATAGTAGATGCTCAAGGCATATGACCGGAGATCCATCCCAATTCTCCAAGCTCACTAGCATAAACGAAGGCTATGTCACCTTCGGAGACAACAACAAAGGCAAAATCATTGGCAAGGGAACCATAGGTAACAAATTAAACTTTTCTATTGATAATGTATTACTAGTTGATGGCTTGAAGCATAATCTCTTGAGTATTAGTCAACTATGCGATAAAGGTTATATCGTTAGATTTGAATCAAATGTGTGTATTATTGAAAAACCAAACAATAACATGACTATGATTGCATTCAAACAAAATAATGTCTACACCATCAATCTTGATGAATTAGGCAATTAAATGTGCCTCTCCGCTTTAAAAGATGATGCTTGGCTTTGGCATAGGAGATTAGGCCATGCAAGCATGAAACTAATATCTAAGATCTCATCTAGAGAATTAGTACGAGGGATTCCAAATATGAAGTTTGTTAAGGACAAAGTATGCGATGCATGTCAACTAGGTAAACAAATAAAAACTAGTTTCAAACCAAAAAATCAAATTAGCACCACTAGACCATTACAATTGATCCATTTGGACTTATTTAGACCAATTGACACGACAAGTCTAGGAGGAAGCAAATACGCTTTTGTGATTATAGATTATTATACTAGATACACTTGGACCTATTTCTTGGCTCACAAAAGTGATTGTTTCAAATGTTTCTCTAAATTTTGTAAACTCACTCAAAACGAAAAAGGTTTCATGATATCATCAATTCGGAGTGATCACGGTGGCGAATTTCAAAACCGCGATTTCCAAAATTTTTGTGAAGTTAACGGATATAACCACAACTTCTCTACTCTAAGAAACCCTCAACAAAATGGAGTAGTAGAAAGAAAAAATAGAAATCTACAAGAAATGGCCAGAACTATGTTGAATGAACATAGTCTACCCAAGTACTTTTGGGCCGAAGCCGTGAATACGGCTTGCTACATCATGAATAGGGTTCTAATAAGACTATCTCTATCAAAAACTCCCTATGAATTATGGAATAACAAAACACCAAATGTTTCTTATTTTAAAGTTTTCGGTTGCAAATGCTTTATTTTAAATGAAAATGATGCCTTAGGAAAATTTGATGCTAAATCCGATGAAGGCATCTTTCTTGGTTACTCTTCCGTTTCTAAAGCTTTTCGTGTTTTTAACAAAAGAACTTTAGTTATAGAAGAGTCTATTCATGTAATTTTTAATGAAATTTCTGAGGTAAAGAAAAATGATTTTGATGATGATATTGGTTTCGAAAATTTGGATTTAAAGGAACCCCCTCCTCAAAATAGCAACTTGGATGCATCTTCTTCCAAAATCTTCTTACCCAAGGAATGGAAGTATGTAGATGCTCATTCAAAAGAGCAAATTATAGGAGATACATCACAAGGGGTTCAAACTCGTTCTTCTTTCAAGAATTTTTGTGCTAATGCTGCCTTTCTCTCTCAAATCGAACCTAAATGCATTGACGAGGCCTTGAAAGATGATTCTTGGGTCATTGCAATGCAAGAGGAATTGAATCAATTTGAGAGGAATGATGTATGGAAGTTTGTTCCTAGACCTAGTGACCATTTAGTCATTGGTACTAAATGGGTCTTTAGAAACAAGCAAGACGAATGTGGTATCGTGGTTAGAAACAAGGCTAGATTAGTGGCCAAAGGTTTCAACCAAGAAGAAGGTATCGACTATGAAGAAACCTTCGCTCCTGTGGCAAGATTAGAAGCCATTAGGATGCTCCTTGCCTATGCTAGTAGTAATAATTTTAAACTATTTCAAATGGACGTCAAAAGTGCCTTCTTGAATGGTTTTATTTCGGAAGAAGTATATGTCGAACAACCTCCTGGATTTGAAAATTCTCTTCTTCCTAATCATGTATTCAAATTGACTAAGGCTCTCTATGGTTTGAAACAAGCTCCTAGAGCTTGGTACGAAAGGCTTAGTTCCTTTCTTATTTTAAATAATTTTACCAAAGGCAAGGTTGATACTACATTGTTTATCAAACATTTTAAAAATAATTTTCTTATTGTACAAATTTATGTTGATGATATTATTTTTGGTTCTTCGGATGAATCATTATATGAATCATTTGCCAAAAATATGAGTCATGAATTTGAAATGAGTTTAATGGGTGAATTAACATTCTTTTTAGGATTGCAAATCAAACAATTTAATGACGGTATATTTCTTAACCAATCTAAATATACATTAGAATTGTTAAAACGATTTAACATGGATAATTCAAAAGCAATAAACACCCCTATGAGTACTTCGACTAAGTTAAATATGGATGAAAACAATGAAAATTTCGATCAAAAAATGTATAGGAGAATGATAGGTAGTCTACTCTACCTCACCGCGACTAGACCGGATATTATGTTTAGTGTGAGACTTTGCACTAGGTTTCAATCTAATCCTAAATTATCTCATCTCAAGAGTGTTAAAAGAATATTTAGATATCTTAAAGGAACTCCAAATTTAGGACTTTGGTATCCGAAATCAGAAAAATTTGATTTAATAGCTTATGCAGATGCTGATTTTGGCGGATGCAGGATAGATAGAAAAAGTACATCCGGAACATGCCAATTTTTAGGACATGCACTTGTTTCTTGGACTTCCAAGAAACAAAATTCAGTTGCACTATCTACGGCGGAAGCCGAATACATCGCTGCAAGTGCATGCTGTGCACAAATTATTTGGATGAAAAATACATTAGAAGACTATGGAATTCACTTGAAAAACATTCCCATAAAATGTGATAATACAAGTGCCATATGCCTTACCAAAAATCCAATTCAGCACTCTAGAACTAAGCATATCAACGGTAGGCATCATTTCATACGCGATCATGTCCTTAACAATAATGTTGTTCTAGAATTCATTGACACAAAGCATCAATTGGCAGACATCTTTACAAAAGCTTAATGAAGACCATTTGAATTTATTAGAAGGGAACTAGGCATGTTAAATTGTCCCTAAGAATGTACTTTCCGAAAAGTTTTTCATCCTCTTTCCGTTCCTTAGTAGATTGATCATTCTCTTTCATTCCAAAAGAAATGTTTATCCTAACATCTCTGAAAAATAAAATAAAAAATAAAAACGGAGAAGGAATGAAATTTTTTTCGCGGTAGCCACGGTGGCACCGCCAGAACCAGCGGTAGCACCGCCTGAGCGTTCGGTCGCTAGGCGGTGGCACCGCTCGATTTGGCGGTGGCACCGCCCGAGAGCCCTTATATAAATCCTAAGGTTAGGGCCGGCGGTGACACCGCCCCCAACCCGTGAGAATCTGCCTCAACCCTCCCCCACCTCTCTAAAGCCTCATTCCAACATTTAGAAGCCTTGGAAAGGGATTTTTGTTGGTCCAAGCTCTCCATCTTTCAAGAAATTTTCTATAAGGTAAAACTTGAAATTTTCTTCTTCCTCTTTTCATTATTTTCCCTACCCTTTACAGTTTCATATTTTTGATCCATCATCTTGTCTAGATAATGGCTCCTAAGAGATCAAAAGGGAAAAGGATTGTAGGAGATTCATATGACCAAAATCTTTTTCAATCTAAAGAAGTAGCACTTAAATTTCCAAATTTCGAAACAAGAACTATACATAAGGGTAAACACGTTGATTTAAATGAACTAGGAAACCTAGAACCCATTAGGTGGTTTGCACATTTAGATGCCTTACCTCTCCTACAAATCAATGAACCAATTTATCCTAGGTTAGTTAAGCTATTTTATGCAAACTTGTGTGTGGACAACGAAAGCCTGAGTACTTACCTTTTAGGAACACAGATTAGAAATCTTTGACAGCACTATTTGTGAATTAATTGGACTCACTGAAAAAGATAGGGGCTGTTATTTTAGAGGTAAATGGGATGTAAATGTAATCAGAGCAACTTACTTCGAAGCCGTAGAAACTATTTTTGCAAATCCGAACCTCGGCATACTACCCAGAGGTTCGAACACTTACTACCCTTTACTCTAAAATTCTTCATCACATCATAACAAGCATCATATTTCCTAAACATTTCATCTTGATGAAATAGTCAAATAGAGATGAGCATAATGTATTAGATTATGACCGGTCAACATACTGCTTTGGATACTCAATTCGCAACACATGAAGGATATTGATAGCTAGAGACATATGTTATCATATGGGGGGTTAATCACACGACTTATACTTGCCCATGACCTTTGTATCTCACCCGATGAAGAGACAATTCAAAGTGATCGATATAACATCATCACAAGTAAATATATTGAAAAGACTTAGGTGCACTTTTAGCAACGGTAGATATGGTGAGGCAACCTAGATGACTTGATCCAATTTGTTTTTTCCCCCCCCCACCAGTAACACCCTGAATACACCATTCTTATGGGCAAATGATCTTCTCCTCCTAGTCCCTTTGGCCGCAGCACCTTCAGTCCCTGCTTCCCCTCCTCTGAAGAACTCATTTTAGCAGAATTGTATCAGATCAAATCACAACAAGACCAACTCAAAACAGCAAGAGCAGATCAACTCAGCATTTGAAATTTTGCAGGAACTCGGCAGAGAATCAACAATAGATTTCCTGTTATCACATTATGCATTCCTCCTAAAGAAATCGATGTATCTTTAATATTGACATGCGATCTTTTTCACTTCTTTCCTTGAATGACATGTTGAACCTTCTTTGCAATATTTGAATGATGTTGAACCTTCTTGGTTGTGAGTTTGAATGAAAGTGATGTTTTAATTCATTTGCTTTAACAATCACAATTATACGCTAAGACGCTCTCCTTTTTGTTGATGACAAAGGTGGAAAATATTGTAAATTTGATTGCTATGCTATGATTGTCCATTTTTTCCACTATTAAATGTTTTGCATATATGGTTGATATCTTGCTATGATCACTATCATTCACGTTTGAATATAAAACTTGCAAATGGTTTGTTAAGTCTTGACATCAGTTTTATGAAGATACATCATGATGAGGAATCATGTATCGGAGAATGATAGAGTCTACTATTACCTCACCGCGACTAGACCGGATATTATGTTTAGTGTGAGACTTTGCACTAGGTTTCAATCTAATCCTAAATTATCTCATCTCAAGAGTGTTAAAAGAATATTTAGATATCTTAAGGAACTCCAAATTTAGGACTTTGGTATCCGAAATCAGAAAAATTTGATTTAATAGCTTATGCAATGCTGATTTTGGCGGATGCAGGATAGATAGAAAAAGTACCTCCGAACATGCCACTTTTTTAGGACATGCACTTGTTTCTTGGACTTCCAAGAAACAAAATTCAGTGCACTATCTCGGCGGAAGCCGAATACATCGCTGCAAGTGCATGCTGTGCACAAATTATTTGGATGAAAAATACATTAGAAGACTATGGAATTCACTTGAAAAACATTCCCATAAATGTGATAATACAAGTGCCATATGCCTTACCAAAAATCCAATTCAGCACTCTAGAACTAAGCATATCAACGTTAGGCATCATTTCATACGCGATCATGTCCTTAACAATAATGTTGTTCTAGAATTCATTGACACAAAGCATCAATTGGCAGACATCTTTACAAAAGCCTTAAATGAAGACCAATTTGAATTTATTAGAAGGGAACTAGGCATGTTAAATTGTCCCTAAGAATGTACTTTCCGAAAAGTTTTTCATCCTCTTTCCGTTCCTTAGTAGATTTGATCATTCTCTTTCAATTCCAAAAGAAATGTTTATCCTAACATCTCTGAAAAATAAATAAAAAATAAAAACGGAGAAGGAATGAAATTTTTTTCGCGGTAGCCAACGGTGGCACCGCCAGAACCAGCGGTAGCACCGCCTGAGCGTTCGGTCGCTAGGCGGTGGCACCGCTCGATTTGGCGGTGGCACCGCCCGAGAGCCCTTATATAAATCCTAAGGGTTAGGGCCGGCGGTGACACCGCCCCCAACCCGTGAGAATCTGCCTCAACCCTCCCCCAACCTCTCTAAAGCCTCATTCCAACATTTAGAAGCCTTGGAAAGGGATTTTTGTTGGTCCAAGCTCTCCATCTTTCAAGAAATTTTCTATAAGGTAAAACTTGAAATTTTCTTCTTCCTCTTTTCATTATTTTCCCTACCCTTTACAGTTTCATATTTTTGATCCATCATCTTGTCTAGATAATGGCTCCTAAGAGATCAAAAGGGAAAAGGATTGTAGGAGATTCATATGACCAAAATCTTTTTCAATCTAAAGAAGTAGCACTTAAATTTCCAAATTTCGAAACAAGAACTATACATAAGGGTAAACACGTTGATTTAAATGAACTAGGAAACCTAGAACCCATTAGGTGGTTTGCACATTTAGATGCCTTACCTCTCCTACAAATCAATGAACCAATTTATCCTAGGTTAGTTAAGCTATTTTATGCAAACTTGTGTGTGGACAACGAAAGCCTGAGTACTTACCTTTTAGGAACACAGATTAGAATCTTTGACAGCACTATTTGTGAATTAATTGGACTCACTGAAAAAGATAGGGGCTGTTATTTTAGAGGTAAATGGGATGTAAATGTAATCAGAGCAACTTACTTCGAAGCCGTAGAAACTATTTTTGCAAATCCGAACCTCGGCATACTACCCAAGAGTTGCGAACACTTACTACCCTTTAACTCTAAAATTCTTCATCACATCATAACAAGCATCATATTTCCTAAACAATTTCATCTTGATGAAATAAGTCAAATAGAGATGAGCATAATGTATTAGATTATGACCGGTCAACATAACTGCTTTGGATACTCAATTCGGCAACACATGAAGGATATTATAGCTAGAGACAGTATGTTATCATATGGGGGGTTAATCACACGACTTATACTTGCCCATGACATTTGTATCTCACCCGATGAAGAGACAATTCAAAGTGATCGATATAACATCATCAACATAAATATATTGAAAAGACTTAGGTGCACTTTTAGCAACGGTATATGGGTGAGGCAACCTAGAAGGACTGATCCAATTCCCCCACCAGTAGAACACCCTGAAACACCAATTCTTAGGGGAAATGAATCTTCTCCTCCTAGTCCCTTTGGCGCAGCACCTTCAGCTCCTGCTTCCTCCTCTGAAGAACTCATTTTAGCAGAATTGTATCAGATCAAATCACAACAAGACCAACTCAAAACACAGCAAGAGCAGATTCAAACTCAGCAATTTGAAATTTTGCAGGAACTACGGCAAATGAATCAAAAAATAGATGTCCTGTATCAGCATTATGCATTTCCTCCTAAAGATTAATCGATGTATCTTTTATATTGACATGCGATCTTTGTCATCTTCTTTCCTTGAATGACATGTTGAACCTTCTTTTGCAATATATTTTGAATGATGTTGAACCTTCTTTTGTGATGTATTTTGAATGAAAGATGATGTTGAATTCATTTGCTTTAACAATCACAAATTATACGCTTAAAGACGCTCTCCTTTTTGTTGATGACAAAGGGGGAAAAATATGGTAAATTGATGATTGCTATGCTATGATTGCCATATTTTCACTATGAAATGTTTGCATTATATGTTGATATCTTGCTATGATCACTATCATTCACGTTTGAAATATAAAACTTGAAAATGGTTGTTAAGTCTTGACATCATTTTTAGAAAGATACATCATGATAGGAATCATGATGGGAGTATTGATAAGGTTTGACTTATCAATATGTCTCTTGAATTCAAAGGCTTTGAATTCAAGAATGACTTATCTCAAGTATGGCATATAGATAGGGGGAGTTAATGTTAACTCCATTATCAATTGATTGTCATCATCAAAAAGGGGGAGATTGTTGAATCTCGGATTTTGATGATGAAGTCAATTGTCATATTTTATCTAATCCATATATTGAGATAAGTATGCAGGATTAACTATGAAAGCTTGAAGACATAAAGCGAGTCTACCGGAATTAAGTTCGATGGGTGTTTGAGAGTCCGAAGATTCGTCGGAGATGCTGCCGGAACCAATCGAAAAGAAATTGGGGACTTGTCGGAGTTTTTGGAAGTTCGCCGAAGAGATCATCGGAGGTTCACAGAGATCACCGAGAAGGCTCGGCTACTCATTGATTTCACCACAAGATCGGGAGCTAGCTAGGAGTCCGTCGGAAGAAATCCAAGGGCGTATCGGAAGTCCGTCGGAAGATCGCCGGAAAGCTCGCCGGAACAAGACTTGAAGTTCGCCGATTGAAAACTTGCTTAGGATTATGTTTTTTAGTTACGTAGTTTGCATGTAATTAAGGTTAGGATTAAGAAATAATCCTATATCTTGATTAGGGGCCAACTGGGCCCAAAATGAAACTTGGTGTGGGCCGGACTTAAAGCCCAACCAGTAACCAATAATACTGGGCGGTGGAACCGCCCTACTGGGCGGTGGCACCATTGGACTCGGCGGTGGCACCGCCCAGTACACTGTCAGTGTCAAAACTAATAGGCGGTGGCACCGCCACTGACAGGCGGTGGCACCACTAGCTTCGGGAACCGAAGAGAATTCAAATTTTGGAGCCCAAATTTGAATCCTCTTGAGGCTTATAAATACCCCTCTATTCTCAGCTGGGATTACAACTCTTTGAGAAGCAATAGAGTGAAAAAAAAAAAGGGTCTTAGCAAAGCCTTAGCAAGTCTTACTTTCAAAATTGCTTGAGTGTTCACCTCCCTTTCTTTCTTGCTGAAATTCTGTAAGAGTGTGAACCACTTGTAAAGGTTGTAAGAGGGGTGTTTGTCCTTTCCCTTCAAAGTGATTTGCTAGTGGAAGTTGGGGGCCTCATCGAAGAAGGCTTCGCAAGTGGATGTAGGTCATTTTGACCGAACCACTTTAAATCTGCATGTTCCTTGAATGTGTGAGTTGTTATTTTTCTGCAATCATTATCTACATAGAAGCAAGTTTTTGTTCTTCACTTTACTCTAGTTGCTATTGATCGAAATATCCTCGCATTTTATGGAATCAGTTTCAAACCTACTAGTTTTAATCCGCTGCACTAATTCACCCCCCCCTCTTAGTGCCACTCCGATCCTAACAGTAGATTATTCTAATGCACTAGTAATTCAGTAGAGGGACATTGACGACGCATCACAATTCTACGGTTGAGGATGGCTTGTGGTTGGGCTTGAATATCTCCATCATCAGTGGTGTTGGGTAGTTGGATCTGAGGTGAATCATGTTCTCCCAACTTAGGCTTTAGGCATGACACGTGGAATACAGGGTAAATTTTGGCATCATTAGATAATTTAAGTTTGTATGCCACGGCTCCAATAGGCTCTATGATCTGATAGGGCCCATAAAAACATGGGGATAGCTTCATGGAGGCTCGTGTGTTGATAGAGAGTTGCTTGTATGGCTGTAGGTGAAGATAAACCCAATCTCCTATTGAAAATTTTCTTTCGCTTCATCGTGTGTCGGTTTGCTGCTTCATTCTGGTTTAAGCGATAGAGAGATTATCCTTTAGTAATTGTAGGAGTTTGTCCCTATCAATCAATTCTTGGTCAACCTGATCTACCTTGGCTAAGCCAATTACATACTTTGAAATTACAGGGGCCGGCTGACCATATAGTGCTTCATAAGGGACACATTTTGTAGATGAATGATATGTAGTATTATACCACCATTCAGCCTATGGAAGTTATTTTACCCACTCCTTTAGCAGGTCACTAGCGAAACACTAAAGGTACGTCTCTAAACACCTATTCACCACCTCTATTTGGCCGTCAGTTTGTCGATCATATGCTATGCTCATCTTGGTTTGGTACCCTATAACCGAAATAACTCGGTTCAAAATTTACAAGTGAAGATCTTGTCATGATCACTTACAATGGACCTTGGTATCTCATGCAGTTTAACAATATTTTTTATGAAAATCTGGGCAATACTAGCGGCAGTGTAGGGATTTCGCACAGTACAAAAATGAGCATATTTTGTAAGTCAATCAATTACCATGAGAATTGTGTTTTTACCTTTGGAAGGTGGCAGCCCTTCGATGAAGTCCATGGAGATGTCAATCCACACTGAGTCTGGTATAGGTAGTGGTTGTAGCTTCCCTGAACTTACCATTGTTTCACCCTTGTGCTGTTGACATATATCACATTACGCCACATATTTAGAAATAATTTTTTTCATCCTTTTCCAATAAAAATTTTGCTTTACTCTTTTGTAGGTTCTCGGGAATCCAGAGTGCCCTACTAATGGTGTGGAGTGCATTTCATGCAGGATGATTTTGATGCAAGGGAAGTTGGGTATAAGCACAATGCGACCTTTGTAGCATAGATCCCTCGAATCCCAAGTGTAGTGGGCTATTGCACTTGGATCCTCCTCTAATTTTTTTATGATATTGCTAATCTCTAGATCCTTCTTCCATCCTTCCCTAATGTTCTCGAGAAAGTCGATAGTAGGAAGGGAGATGACTAAAAATTTAGCTTGCTCAAGTAGTCATGAGAGTGCATATGCAACAACGTTTTCTTTCCCCTCTTTGTAAATAATTTCATAATCAAATCCTAGAAGTGTGGTTACCTATTTTTGCTTCTCAGGGGATGATATCTTCTGCTCCAAAAAGTACTTGAGGCTTTTGTGATCAGTTTTAATTTAAAATCGTCGACCGATCAGGTAGGGTCTCCATCTCGTTACTACGTGCATAATGGTGAGCATCTCCTTATCATATATTGACATGTTTTTATGGGAGGGAGACAATGCCTTGCTGGTGTATTGAGTGGTTAACCATCTTGCATGAGAATGACTCCAATTCCGACTCTAAATGTGTCGGCCTCAATGATGAAGGGTTGGCTGAAATCTTGTAGCGCTAGCATAGGCATCGTCGTCATGGCTACTTTAAGTTTGTCGAAGGCAACAGAGACTTTGTCCCACCATTGGAAGGCTTCTTTTTTTAGTAGAGAAGTGAGGGGTGCACTGATCTTCCCATAGTCCTTGACAAATTTTGGGTAGTAGTCCGTTAGTCCAGAGATATCCCGTGTAGTAATTTCACGTTTGTAGGTTTCGGCCAACCTTGCTTTGTTTCAATTTTTGTTGGGTCTACCGTCACTCCATCTGATATTATGTGCCCAAGGTACTCTACTTTTTGCTAAAGAAAGATACACTTTAGCTACTTAAAAAAAAAGGTATTCTCCTAAAGGATCATCAAAACAACCCATAAATGCTGAAAGTGAGTCTCAAGAGAAGGGCTATAAATAAGAATATCATCAAAAAATACTAGCACAAATTTACGAAGAAAGCTCTAAAAATCATGAGACTTTGAAAGGTTGAAAGAGCATTAGTGAGTCCAAAAGGCATTACGAAGAATTCATAATGGCCGTCATGTGTGTGAAATGTAGTTTTTGGAATGTCGTCTTTATATACCCAAATTTGGTGGTAATCGGATCGGAGGTCCAACTTCATGAAGACTCGAGCTCTTTTTAATTCATCAAGAAGTTCATCCACCACTGGTATTGGATACTTGTCCTTGACGGTGATGCCATTTAAAGCTTAGTAGTCTATGCACATCCGTCTAGTTCCATCCTTCTTGCGTACAAGTAGCACCGATGAGGAATAGGGGCTGCAACTTGGCCAAATCACCGCTATTTTAAGTATCTCCTTTACAATCTTTTCAATTTCATCCTTCTGGAGGTGAGGATAATGGTACGGCCGAATGTTCGCTGGTGGCTTACTCGGAAGGATTGGAATCTGATGGTCATGTTGTTGAGCAGGAGGAGACTACGCGAGTAAGAAATTGGGCAAGATTTTGATCTTCAATTACTATTTTCTTCCCCTCTGGTTGCTGCTAGAGATGCATCAAAAAGACACCATTTACCTTGTGTAAAACTTTCTCTATTTGTTGGGCCGAAACGGTGGTTACGTTGCTTCCGCGCTTCCCACGTAGGATGATATGTTTGCCTTTACAGTAGAATTTCATGATTAATTTGGAAAAGTTCCAAGAGACATCACCTAGCATAGTCAGCCATTCTATGCCAAACATGGCTTCATAGTCATCAATTGGTAGAAGGAAGAAGTCGGTGATAATTTCTTGGTCTTGCAATAATAGTTTCACTTGCGGGTATCTTTGGTCGTACTTTAGGATTCTACCGTCAGCGACCTTTACATCGAACTTGCTATAGCCTTCGATGTGGTATGCCATCCGAGCAGCGACCTTATTGTTTATGAAGTTATTAGTGCTACCCGTGTCGATAAGAATAGTGATCGGTTGTTGTTTGAAAAGGCCTCCAACTTTCATCTTTTGCCGATTTAAGTAGCCAGCTAGCATGTGTATCATAAAGTTGGTCAATTATGGCTCTTTTACTGTCTCCCTTTTTTACAATGATGCCAACATAACCCCTTCGCAGATCGCTCCCGAAGCTCTTCTCTTATCAACCTTTTTGGTGTAGGGGCTCGGCTGAAAGTAGGGGAGCTGAGGGCTTCAATATTGCTGGTTGGGGAGTGACCCTAGTCCTCCAAACCTCATGGTTTAATTGCTCCTCTTGATGTCATACAAAAGAGATGTCTGCCATAAGCGAGTACAGTTGTCACGCTTTAACTTCTCCCCGGATCTTTGGCTTCAAGCCCTCAATGAAGGTCCCCAATAGCTATTTTTTAGACCAATCATAAGTTTGATTAGATAACCTTTCAAACCTAGATTGGTACTCCTGAATGGTGGAGGTTTGTTGGATCTTTATAAGTTGTCCATCAATGTTCTCATAATTTGTTGGTCCGAAGCGGATCAACAGTTCTTCTTTAAATTGTTGCCTTGAGAGGACTCCACGAGTGTGATCAAACTAGTCAAATCACTATATAGCATTACTTTTAAGATGTATAGCTACAATTTCTACCATAGATGCGTCCGTGATTTTGTGGTACCAAAAATATCGCTCGGTGCACGAGATCAAACAAATCGGGTCTCCTTCTTCCCATTTAGGGGAGCCCATCCTCATGCATGGATAGTAGGGATCAGTCATAGGGCCTCCTCTCTCTTGGAAGTCATCTCTTTGGGCTTGGTGTGATTGGTCAAAGCTCTCTCCTTGATGTGATTTCTTCAAGCTTGGTGGTCGGCCCAAAATGAGTTCGATAAAGAGAGTCTGAACTTATCCTCCATTCTCGTCTCGAAGGCTTTGAATTTAGCATTGATTGCCTCTTTTGATGCCATAGTATATACCTCCAAATCTGTAATATTAAGATCTCTCTTTTGTTGTTGGGTTAAAGGCATGTACAGATTGAGAGAAGTGATGGTCGAAAGGGTTGGTGGGTTGGTGGGTTGGTGGATGTAGGTTACGGTTTATGCTTATTTTTTGGCTATTTTGGGTGCAGTTAAGGGTGTATTTTGGTGGAGTTTTAGGGCTATGATGGTAGTGGATGAAGGTTAGAAAAAAAATATTTTAGATCTGTGATAGTTGGCAGCAAAAGTTTGATAGAAATTAGTGGAAGTTACTGCAGATAGGTGTTGTCTTGTAAGAGCAGAATTGTCGTCGAAGAAATAGTGGTTTCTCGATAAAATTCCTAGCAAAAACTGAGAGATTTGAGGAGAGAATTTGACAGCAAAATCTCAATTTAGATAATAGCAATGATGACTAATTTAATCAAGAAAATTTTGGCAGTATATCAGCAATGAAATTGGTGCATGTTGCGATAGCAAAATTCTCGTCGAAAAATTTTAGTAGTTTGTGACAAAAGTTTGCAGCAACACAGTAACATTTTCAGAGATGAATTCCTCAATAGATCAATATTAGATGGAAGCCAAGATGATCTATGAAGCATATAAGAAATTTTGTTCAAAAAGGGATGAAAATATATCAGTTAAAGGTAACAATATGTGGCTGAAATTTTCTGCAATAATCCTTCGTTCGCAAAGATGATAACTTTTGTGATGAAAGGAATTTGCATCATGGGATAGATAAGAAGACTTTTTCTTAGTATTTTGAATGAAAAATTGCAGTAGCAAAAGGTATTAGTGATAGGAGAATACCAGATCTTTGATGTAATTGGAGGTGACGACAGTAGATTGATTTGATCTATGGTATAAGATGGTGGTGGAGATGGTGATGTCAAGAGCAATTATGGGAATTACTTAGTTGGTGGTGGGTGGCAGGGATGGCAGCAAAGGCAGCAAGATTGCCACTCTGATACCATATGATAGAACGCCAAAGGAATTCTATGTAGATTGATCTTTGAGGGGGATCAACTCTTAGAACACTATAGGGGTTCCACCCTTCTAAAAGTTTGCCAAATGGCTGCAATATTATATAGATCTTATTCTCAAAGAGATGGAGGCTATATGCTTATATAGGGCTCCAAACCCTAGCCCTAGGGGCTGCTTCCTAAGTGAGTTATCCCTTTTGCCCTCAACCCTAACCAACCAATCCAATAAAAGGGGGTGACAGCTATGAAGCCCAAAGGCCCAAATATAAACCCTAGCCACTCTTCTTTATAGGATAGAGGTGGCTAGGTGGGGTTTATTACAATCTCACAAGGTTTTATTAGCTACTTCTTGGTTGAGTAGGACCCAACCCTACTAGGGTCCTATCATCTTCGTGGTGCGTACTTTACTTTTGTTGCATTCTACTTCATTTCAAACTATCCAATCCCCTCCTCTCTACCCACAAACTTATTTGAGTCAAATATCTTTTTGAAACGATTTTTGTCGAACTAAGAGTTTCATCGTATGAAGTTTTCCAAAATTGTTTAAATTTGTCGATTTTATCTACTGCACTAATTCAACACCCCCCCCCCCCCCCAGTGTGGTTCGATCCTAACAAGTACGTCGATCGATCCTTTGGTTTGACATTCAATCTCTTAACATGTTCCACTCTGGCCCAACATCCAATTCCACTACTTTAAACTATTTATCTTTCCCTGATTGAAGCTAGTCCTGTGTCACTTCTAATGCAGATTAGATCATTAACTCATCAATTGATTTCATCATCAAAATCTAAGATTCAATAATCTCTCCCTTTTTGATGATGACAACTAATTGATGATGAAGTTTAAACTAAACTCCCCTTATCAATATGCCATATTGAAATAAAGTATCTTTCAAATAAATGATAACCTTTAACTTTCACATAATTGCATGCATCATAAAATCATGAGTATTGCATGCATCATTCCAAATCATAAATATTTTAAATTATCATGGTATCAAAATATCATAGTATATTATATCCTACCATGTATGATCATCATAACTTCTCATTGTATGCATCATCATAATATCATGAATAATTCATGCATAATTTTATATTATTATCATAACTTCTCTCCTTTTATCATCAACAAAAAGGAGAAAAGTACAATAAATAAATTTTTAAAAAGAATACAATATAGTAAATTAGCAAGATTTACATCATTTTAAAATATAATATGTAAGTTAGTAAGTTTTAGAGATGAGTAAGTTTAGCAATTTTACTTCTCTTGAGATGTGTAAGCTAACATTCTTACTTCTCTTTGAGATGTGCAGCTAGTACAAGCTAGTAATTCTTTGCTTCTCTTGAGATGTGTAAATTTAGCAATTTTGCTTTCTTTGTGATATGTAAGCTAGCAAATTTTTCTTCTTGAAATGTGCAAGGTAGCAAGTTTTCTTCTCATTAAAATGTGCAAGCTAGCAATACTTTCTCCTCCTTTGTTATTGTCAAAAAGAAGGGAAGAATACAGAGTTATAATTCTTTTCCCTTTACATCAATTTTCAAATCATGACAAAGATAAATAATAAAGATAAATGTATATCAATATTTCAATCATCAAAAATGAAAGATTTAGTCATAAATACTAAAAGACTATGTGCCATTTTTGACAAACCGCCTCTTAAATAAAAAGAAATCTTAGGAGATCAAATAGTAAAAGATCTTCAAAAGAAATTTTAAGTCATGAATTCTGAGAAATCAAGAGAAAAATCATGATTTATTTGGATAAATATTCTCTTTAATAAAATGTAAGAATCATATAGGAATAAAGTGAAAGGGATCTTGATTCATATAAAGAGAATCTCAAGTTATAATTCCTATAATTCAAGAACATGATTTCGATAAAACTCATTCAAATTCAAATCGTCAAATCATCATTATCACTTTCAAGAGATCCAAAATGACATAAATAGACTTATTAATCTCTTATTGAAATATCTATAAGATAGAAATAGAGAATTTTTTAAGAAAAATGTATCATCATTTTATGTGTTTCAATTTATGTGATTTATTTCATACAAGCATGCCTTTATCTTTTATGCCAAATAAAAATGTGCATCATCATTTAAAACTAAAAAAGCAAATTTCATTATGACAAAGATCAATAATATAACACATTAATAAAAACATCTTCAATCAAAAGACTTATTAATAATTCTAATTATAATAATCTTTTCTTTAGTATTTTGGCTAGTGAGCTTTGAAAAGTGTGTTGGATCTCTGATCATAAGCTTTGAGCATTCACTATTAAGATATCATTTTTGCTCCTAGCTTTCAATTATAGATTTTTCTACAAAAGGGGTGGGTTTGTTCTAGGTATCCATTTAGCTTTGGGTCCCTCATGGTTAGATCTATCTATCTTGATTTTTGGCATAAGATTATTTATGGTTCATTTAGAAACCCAAACTAATTTGTATGGATTATACTTTTTGAATGAATATTTATATGCAAAATGACTATGTCTACTATAAAAATTATACTTAACCTTAGGGGTAATATACAATGTGGGTCCTTTAATTAATGTGATTGACTTTTGTTGAATGTTACTACTCAGAGAGCCGATTTCTTCTTTTCTACGAATATGATCTTATTGGCAAGAATCATGTTTAAAGATTTGCTACCAATTTTAATTTTTTTAAATATTTGGTTTAGTAACAAATTTTCCTTTTTTGTATGAATCTAATTCTTAACATTGAGTGCAAAAGGTTAGCATGTAATTATCATACTCATTTTTAATTTTTTAAAATCATTAGAAAGAGAAGCATGATCCCCCCTTTTTTTATATATTTTTATTTATTTATAATTTAAAAATAACTCATAAAATACATCAAGTAATTTCATAGTAAAGTAAATAAAATTCGTTAGAGTCACTTACCTCGTCATTGTGAGTCATTAAGGTGTAGTTGGTCACCTCACCTTCATTGGTTTGCTTATCATCTTCAGATGAGCTCGATGTTAGGACTGAAATCGGCACTAAGAGCCCCCTTCTTAGTGTGAATTAGTGTTATCATAAAATCACATTGGTTTGGAAATCGTCGTTCAATAAAGCTGCATTGAAAAGATATTTAAACTTAAAAAATTTGAAATAGTAGTAATAAGTAGGTAAAACAGTAGCAAAATAAGCAAACAAGTAGAGAAAGGGAGGCACACCAATTTTATAGTGGTTCGGTCATCGTGACCTACATCCACTCCCGATTCCTCTTCACTCAAGGCAATTGGCTTTCACTACTGATCTTCTTTTAATGGGCGAAAATCAATTACCCTTATAACTCTTTCTCCTTTTCACAGATTCAGGAAATTACCTTTACACCCCTCTATTACAAGTATTCCCTCACACTCTCCCTTAGAATAGCTTCTAAGTATATGGAGGAGGGAACGCAACTTTCTAATAGGGTTTGCGACCTTAGAATCATAGAGTTTTGGTTCTACTTTCGTGCTCTCTTAAGCAGGAAAGATTGGGGTATTTATAAACCCTTAATGACTTTAAAAATTGGAGCCAAAATTTAAATCTCTAAGATTTTGGGTACTGGCAGTACCACAGCCTATGCTGGGCGATACAATTGCCTACAACACTGACACTAGGCAATACATTGCCCAGTCTAAGTGGTATTACTGCTTGATAAAGGCTTGCTCTGGCGGTACCATCGCTTGATACCACCGCTTGGCAGCATTAACTACCAATAGTAATACCACCCAATCTGGGTGGTACCACTGCCCAAACCACTTGGGAGGCTGAGTCCCAAGCGGTGCCACCACCTAGGGCTGCTAAGGGTTGCTGCATGGGCCTCACTTGGCCCAAAATAGCCCCAACTGAGGCCCAATGGGCCTCTAATTGAGTTGGTATGGTTACACCCCAAAACTGACTCAATTAGACTCTAAACTAACTCAATCTAGACATAATCGATTATAAGCATGAATCCTATGTTGTCCAGCTTGTCATTGGTTTATCTGATGCTTCGTCTGATCCTTCAATACATCATTCTCTCCTTCGACGTATTGCTCCATCGGTATGTTAACTCTCGTAACTTTCATTCTCCTTGGCATAATGTTTGATCCTTCAGCCCGATGCCCAAACTTATGGCACAAATTCCTTCTACCGACATGTTGACTAATTCTCCGGCCAACGTCCAATCTTCTAACATGTTGACTTCGGCCCAACGTTCGATTCCTCTTGCTTTAATCAATTTTCCTTTTCTTGATCGAGGTTAGTCCTGTATCACTCAAAATGCTGATTAGAACATAAATTCATCAATTGATTTTATCATCAAAATCCAAGATTTAACATTCGATTTGTCCCAAGTTACCTTAAGTGCTTTCTTCTTCTTTGGCAACTTCTTCTTTAGTTTAGTACACTCATATTTGAAGTCCCTCAGCTTCTTACGTTCATAGCAAGTGGTTGTATCCTTTTTAAGTTTATTTTACAATTTTATTTTATGAACTTTTTAAATTTTATTGTGAGGAGTTCAAAGTCATCATCACTAGAGCTTTCTTCTTTTGTTCTAAGTGTCAAATCCTTTCTATTCTTTGGAAGGTAGTTCTTATGTTTATCATGTTTATCATGTTTATCATGTGACTTGCATGTCATTTCATATGTCATCAATGAACTAATGAGTTCTTCTAGTGAAAAATAGTTTAAATTGTTTGCCTTTGTATTACAGTTACTTTCGGATCCCAACTCTTACTCTTTGGAAGGGATCATAGAATCTTATTTATAAGTTCAAGATTAGAAAAACATTTGCCAAAAGCTTTTAAACCATTGACGATATCCATAAAACGGGTGTACATGTCAATAATGGTTTCACTTGGCTTCATTCGAAATAATTCAAAATCATACATCAAAATATTTATCTTAGATTCTTTTACTCTATTCATACTTTTATGAGTTACTTCTAGTGTATGCAAAATCTCATATGTAGTTTCGCATAAAGAAATACAAACTCATTTTATCTAAGGCACAAAATAGAGTGTTTATAACTTTAGCATTTAAAAAAAATATTTTCTTCTCTAGATCAATCTATTCGTTTATTTGACCTAGAGGATGTTTAACCCATTTTCATAATATTCTATAATTTAAATCCATTTAAAAAGCAAGAAACTCTTATACATGGTTTTCATATATGTAGTCCGTCCCATCATGTTTATCATGTTTATCATGTTTATCATGTTTATCATGTTTATCATGTTTATCATGTTTATCATGTTTATCATGTTTATCATGTTTATCATGTTTATCATGTTTATCATGTTTATCATGTTTATCATGTTTATCATGTTTATCATGTTTATCATGTTTATCATGTTTATCATGTTTATCATGTTTATCATGTTTATCATGTTTATCATGTTTATCATGTTTATCATGTTTATCATGTTTATCATGTTTATCATGTTTATCATGTTTATCATGTTTATCATGTTTATCATGTTTATCATGTTTATCATGTTTATCATGTTTATCATGTTTATCATGTTTATCATGTTTATCATGTTTATCATGTTTATCATGTTTATCATGTTTATCATGTTTATCATGTTTATCATGTTTATCATGTTTATCATGTTTATCATGTTTATCATGTTTATCATGTTTATCATGTTTATCATGTTTATCATGTTTATCATGTTTATCATGTACTTTCGGATCCCAACTCTTTGGAAGGGATCATAGAATCTTATTTATAAGTTCAAGATTAGAAAAACATTTGCCAAAAGCTTTTTAAACCATTGACGATATCCATAAAACGGGTGTACATGTCAATAATGGTTTCACTTGGCTTCATTCGAAATAATTCAAAATCATACATCAAAATATTTATCTTAGATTCTTTTACTCTATTCATACTTTTATGAGTACTTCTAGTGTATGCAAAATCTCATATGTAGTTTCGCATAAAGAAATACAAACTCATTTTTATCTAAGGCACAAAATAGAGTGTTTATAACTTTAGCATTTAAAAAAATATTTTCTTCTCTAGATCAATATCGTTTATTTGTCTAGAGGATTTTTTAAACCCATTTTCAATAATATTCTATAAATTTAAATCCATTAAAAGCAAGGAAAACTCTTATACATGTTTTTCAATATATGTAGTCCGTCCCATGAACATAGGAGGACGAGTGATAGAGTATCTCTCAAGATTGCCAATAAAAGTCATTCTATTATGTGTTAAACTAGTTGAGAAAATTTTGACTCTGATACCAACTATTAAGACTGAAATCGAAACTAAGAGTAGGGGTGAATTAGTGCTATTAATAAAATCATCAATTTTGAAAAACTTTCGTTCGATAAAAAAATCATATCGGAAATGTGCTTGAAAGTATTCTTCACTTGAAGTAAGTATAATAAGCAATTAAAACATAGAACAATAATAATGAAGAGCAGAAAGAGAGTGCACACCAAATTTATAGTGGTTCAATCATCGTGACCTACGTCCACTCTCGATTCCTCCTCCATCGAGGCCTATGGGCTTCCACTATCGATCTTCTTTCAATGGGCGAAGATCAACTACCCTCTTATAACCATTTTTTCCTTTTCATAGGTTTAGGAGATATCCTTTACAAGCCACTCACCCCTCTCTTAAACTGAAATCAATACTTAGAGCTAGAGGAGGGGAATTCTCACAAGATTACAACCATATTTTCCCCAATTTTTGTTCTCAATTCATGTGTTAACCGAGCAAGGATGTGTGGGGTATTTATAAACCCCAAATAGATTTAAATTTGGAGCTAAAATGGTCTCATCTTGGGTTTTTAAGGTACTAGTGATACCACCACCGGTATTGGGCGGTACCACCGCATGTCAGTCTAACACTGACAATAGGCGGTACCATTACCTAACACAGTTTGGGAGACTATATCTGGGTGGTACTATCACCCAGTCTGTGGTGCCATTGCCTAACCCTTTATGGGTGACGAATAGGCCTTCTACTTGGCCTAAAAAAACCCCAACTTAAGCCCAATTAGCCCTTATTGAGTTAGTAGGGTTTCTTCTAAAACCAACTCAATTACAATCATGACTACTTCAATCTAGACACAATTGATTAAAAATAGAATACTATATTGTTTGGCATGTCATTGGTTTATCTGATCCTTTCAACGCATCGTCCTCTCTTATTGTGTATTGCTCAATCGGCATGTTGACCTCCACAACATCAAATCTTCTTAGCACAATGTCCGATCCTTCTAGCCCAATGCTCAAACTCATGGCACGAAGTCCTTTTGTCGGTATGTCGATCGATCCTTCAACTTAATGTCTAATCTCCTAACATGTTCCACTTCTACTTAACATCTGATTCCACTACTTTATTCAATTTGTCTTTCCCTGATTGAAGCTAGTCCTACATCAATCAAAATATAGATTAAATCGTTAACTCATCAATTGATTTTATTATCAATATCTGAGATTCGACACTTTATAGCCAAGAAAGTAGTGTTCCTTGAGAAGGAACACATTCTTAGTGAAGATAGTGAGAGCATGATAGAATTTAGAGAGGTTGGAGATCCTAGTTCAAGTACAATTCCATAGCCCGAGTCTATTTAGGTACTTAGCACATAAGTTCTAACTTTATATAGGTCTGATAGAATATCACATTCTCCTAAGAGATATATAGGATATATCAGAAGAAAAGATATTGAGGATATTATTCCTTACACCTACAAGGAGACTATTACGAGTATAGACTCTAGAAAGTGGCAATAAGCCATGAATTTCAAGATAGATTCAATGTACTTCAATAAGGTTTAGAACATAGTTGATGCACCTGAGGGTATCGTACCCATTAGTTGTAAGTAGATCTTGAAGAAGATGATCGGAGTAAATGAAAAGGTAGAGACCTATAAAGCAAGGCTAGTGGCTAAGGGTTATTGTTAAAGGCAAGGTATTAACTATGATAAAACAATCTCATCCATAGGTTTGCTAAAATCCATCTGAATTCTATTAGCTATTACAGCACACTATGATTATGAGACCTAGCAGATGGACATGAAAATCACGTTTCTTAATGGCAATTTCGAGGAGGAGGTATATATGATACAACTTGAGAGATTCGTATCCAAGGAAAGTTCAGATAAGGTGTGTAGATTGCTTAAGTCTATCTATGAACTAAAGCAAACTTCCTGAAGTTGGAATATAAGATTTGATAAGGTGATTAGATCTTATGACTTTATTAAGAATGAAAATGAGCCTTCTATGTATAGGAACGAAAGTGGGAGTGCTATTACCTTCTTGGTGCTATATGTGGATGATATCCTGATCATTGAGAATGATGTAGAAATACTTTTCATAGTAAAGGCTTGACTATCTAGTCATTTATTCATGAAAGACTTAGGGGAAGCATCCTATATCTTAGGGATTCAAATATATAGTGATAGATGTAAGAGGATACTTAGCTTATCCTAATCTAGGTACATGGATACCATTGTCAAAAGTTTTGGCATGAAAAATTTCAAGAGAGGTCCCCAAAGACTCTTAAAGAAAGGGCAAATATAGATAGGATACTCTATGCCTTAGCAATAGGATCTATCATGTATGCTATGTTATATACCAAGCTTGATATATCACATACTCTAAGTGTTACGAGCATATATCAGGTGGATCCAGGTTTAGAATACTGGAAGACAATAAAATGTATCCTTAAGTACTTGAGAAGGACTAAGGATCTTTTACTACTATATGGAGGAAGTAGCCTTAAGGTTGAGGGCTACATAAACTCAAGTTTCCAATCCGATATTGATGATAGTAAGCCTAATTCAATGTGTGTTCACCCTAAATGGAGGAGCAATATACTAGAAGAGTTTCAAGCAAGATACTACTACGGACTCGACCATAGAGGCTGAGTATATTGTTGTGGTAGAGACAACAATAAAAGGAGTCTGGATGAAGAAGCTCATCATATATCTAGGAGTCATGCCGTATAGTAATGATCTGATTCCCTTATATTGTGACAACAATAGGGCGATTGTTCAAGCAAAGGAACCCAAGTCTCATTAGATGTTCAAGCACATTCTAATGAGGTTCCACCTTATCAGAGAGATCATAGCCCATTGAGATATAGCCATAGAATAAGTTCTATCTGAAGATAACATCGTAGATCCACTAACGAAGTCGTTGTCTCAGATTGTCTATGAGCGTTACAAGGGTCTAATGCGGATCAGACACATAGGTGATTGGCTTTAGGTCAAGTGGGAGATTATTAGTTGTGAGTGTCTTACAAGCCAATCACGTGAGTGATAGTGTGTGTGACACGATACGCACTATTTTTGCTTATTATTATTTACTGATATTTTTTTCACTTTATATTGCCTATTGTATATATTGTGATATATATATATATATATATTTGTATAATGGGAGTCGGATCGTGATAAGATCACAATAATGAGACCAATTCGCTATTAAACATAGACCCTAAATAATCCCGGTCATAGGTTACTCTAGGGGTCATCAAGATAACTAGACAAACTGGTGTGCTATATACCCATCCATATGATAGAGGTAGCTAGTCTCATAATTGCTCATGTAGGGACACTATGGATACAATGCAACTGCTTATTGAAGAATGAGTTCACTGATCGATCTACTCTCAAAATGTTGGATGGTTGATGATACTTCATTATTAGACAATGATTCCATCATTCTAGTGGTATATTTGGTCCTTAGACTTGAGACACCAAGGATCTCCTGTATGAGTACTTCACTCTTTGATACTAAATTTATAGGTTGGGAAGTTCTAGATCTAGCATAGTCGATCATCGAGAATAGTAGTCAATCATATAAGGGAAATTATGTATCAATAGAGGATCATTCATTCTCAGTGTTAGGAACACGGTCAGCACTAAGAGGGGGGGGGTAAATTAGTGCAACGGTAAAATTACGTCAGTTCAAAAAAACTTCATACGATAAAAACTGATTTCAACGAAAACCGTTTCGGAGAGAGATTAACTTAAAAGTGTTTTCATAAAGGTAGCTTGAAAGCTTACGAACGAGTGTAGTGGATGTAAAGCAAGTTAAGAGGTTTGCAGTAAAGTAAATTGCTCAAATGTAGAAATGCAAACCAGATAAGAACATGCCGATTTTATAGTGGTTCGGTCATCGTGACCTACATCCACTCCACCGATTCCTCTTCCGTCGAGGCCACCAGCATCCACTATCGATCTTCCTTTATAGGCGAAGATCAACCTCTTTCTTATAGCTCTTTCTCCTTTTACCAAGTTTAGGAGATAACCCTTACACCCCAACTCACTCCTATCTCAAACTATTCTAACACTTAGAACTTTAGGAGGAGTTTCACACAAGATTACAACAGAGTTTCTTTCCTTTTTACTCTCGATACTTGTGTGTATTAACCAGGGATGAGAGGGGTATTTATAGGCTTCAAGTTGATTCAAACTTAGAGCCTAAAAACATCTCATCCTGGGTTTCCCGAGCATGGGCGGTACCACCGCCTGCGCTGGGCGGCACCATCACTAGTGTCAGTCTGATACTAACACTGTACTGGGCGGTACCACCACCTGACATTGGGCGATACCACTGCCCAAACTGGTGGTACCAACACCTGCAGCCTTTCGGAGGCTATGTCTGGGCAGTACCATCGCCTGACATAGTCTCAAAGACTGTGCCACGATAGTGCTACTTCTTAGGTCACTATTTGGGCCTCTCATTGGGCCCAAGATAGTCCTTACATGGGCCCAACTGGCCCCTAATTGTGTTGGCCCAAATCCAAACCAATTACGTGCTAACTATGATTCCTAAGACATATTCTAAGCTAAACAAGTCCATAAGTCTAGTTTCTTCTGGTGAGCTTCCAGTGAACTTTCGACGATCTCTTGGCAATGTTCTAGCAGACTCCCGACAAGCTCCGGGACTTCACGACAATCTTCTTGGCGAGTTCTAACGAGCTTCCTTCAGCAAGCTCCTAGACTTCTAGGCTGGTTCCTACAGAACTTTCGACGAATGTTTGGACTTCCGACGAACTCTCGAACTCCCAACAAAATCACATTCTTGGCTCTGGGACTTCATTTTGCTTTATGCTTTGCTATCATAGTTAATCCTGCACATGTAAAAACACACTTTGATCTAAACAATTAATACTAAGCATTAATCATGTTGTCTAGCATGTCATTGGTCCCTCGATGCATCGTCCGATTCTTCGGCGCATCATCCTCTCTTACGGCCTATTGCCCAATCGGCCAGTTGACTCTACAACTCCAATATCCTTAGCACAATATCCGCTCTTCTTAGCCCGATGCCCAAATCCATGGCCCGAAGCATTCTATCGATACGTCGGCCGATCCTCCGGCTCGACGTCCAATCTTCTGACATGTTTTCCTCCGACACAACATGATTTTTCCTGCTTTAATTGTCTTATCCTGATCAAAACATCCTACATCACTCAAAATATAGATTAAATCATAAACAATTATCAATTAGTTTCATCATTAAAATACGAGATTTAACAATCTCCCCCTTTTTGATGATGACTACCAATTGATGTCGGAGTTAAAACAAACTTCCCCTATCAATATGCCATATTGATAGAACCTTGAATTAAAGCTGAATTCAAGTCATTGCAAATTTCATTATGAATATTTACAATACGTCATCATGCATAACATGATCATACTACTCCCCATTTGTCATCAACAAAAAGGAGAAATATACCTTTCATGTGTTTGGACATAATTTCAAATTATTGCATGAAAAACATAATATCAAGTTTTATCATCATGTAATTTGTAGCTAGAAAATCCTCAATTTAGCAAGTGTTACATCATGCAAGCTATCAAGTTTTAGATATGCAAGGTAATAAGATAGCAAGTTTACAACATACAAACTAGCAAAAATTTTACATTTTAAAACATGCAAGCTAGCAATTTTGAGATGTTCAAGAAAGCAACTCTTGCTTCTTAAAATATACAAATTTGTAAATTTTGCTAGATGTGCAAGTTAACATTTTTTGCTTCTTGAGATAGACAAGATAGCACTTCTTTGCTTCTCTTTTGAGATGAGCAAGATAGCATGTTTTTGCACTCTTATTGAATTGTGTAAGCTAGTAAATTTACTTTCTAGTAAGTTTTGCTCTGCCTTTGTCATTGTCAAAAAGAATGGAAGAATACAATTTTGTATCTCTTTATCCCTTTACATCAATTTCTAAATCATGACAAAGGTAAGTATCAATTTTATTTGTGCATCATTATATTTCCAAATTAAAACATGCATAATTTCAAAACCATACATTTCATTTTTCATGCACGATACCGAAAAATAAATCAATCATCATTATGAGCATATCACATATGATGCTAAAATATTAAAATTTTTAAGCATTGATCAATATTTTGATCATGATACCAAACATTCATCATTTAAAGCATTCATGATACGTCATTTTGGTAACAAATCATAGCATTTCAAATCATGATGGTATTAATTTTGTCAAGTTATATCCTACCATGCATGATCATAACTTTTCCCTCTTTTATCATTGTAAACAAGAAAGAATAACGGAAGAACAAAATAGTGTAAAATATTTCAATCATTTCAAGGCATACAAGCCATAAATACAAAGATAACATGTCATGAAAGATAAGACCTCTTGAATTACAAAAGACATGATTCATTTAATCAAATCTCTTCTTTTTATAAATAGCAAAAAGAAGCAAAGGAGATCAAATGATATAATATCTTCATTCATGCATAAGAAATCTCAAGTTATAAATCTCGAAAAATCAAGATAAGTCTCATTCAAATTCAACTCATCAAAATCATTTTCATGAGATTCAAAATGACATAAACAACTTTATTAATCACTTAGTGAAAAATTGATAAGATAGAGAAAAAGAAATTTTCAAGAAAAATATTTTTCTCTTTTTAGTTGTTTCAATTCATGTGATTTATTTTAGAGAAGCATACATTTTTCATTTATGCCAAAAACATGCATCAACGTTTAAAAACTTAAAAAGCTACTTTCATTACCGTAAAAATCGATAATCCATAAATCTCAAGAATCATCATGCATAATTTTGAAATTTGTTAAGCATGATCATTATGTATGACATCAAGACATGGTTTCAAAATATTTAATATTTTCATTACATAATTACATCATTATGCATCATCGAAATTAATTTCATAAAGCATTTTCCATCAAGATCATTTTGTTTGTTGTAGTCATGCATTTTTCTTTTTAGGTGAATCTAACTTTTCAAGCTTAGTTTTCGATACAAAATCCATGCATCATCATTAAGCATGATATCAAACTTCTTAATATTTTCATTAAGATATCAAGCATGGTTTCAATCAAAATCGAAAATTATCAAGATACACATTATTTCTTCTTGAAAAACATTCATAGGATCATCATTAAATTGAATCTAACATTTTATTCCATTAACATAAAGCATACAATTTTCATTATCATTTTCAAAATTACTAGCATGTTCATAATTTTTGCATTTTCATTTTTAAACATGTAATTTTTAAGAAAAATAATTATTCTAAACTAAATTAAAATTAACTCATGAAAAGCATCATGTAATTTCGAAATAAGTCAAAGGCATTTTGATTACCTCATTGTCGAAAGCCATTAAGGCATAGTTTGTCACCTCACCTTTGTTGATTTTCTCCTCGTCTTTAGATGAGTTCGATTCATCCCAATTTGTGTTCTTCTTCTTGCATTCTTAGTAAGTAGTTGCGTTCCTTTTGTTCTTTAATTTTTGTTTCATGAACTTTTTAAATTTTATGAGTAGTTCAAGTTCATCATCACATGAGCTTATGCTCGAGTGGTCTTCATGTGTTTTAAGTGCCAAATCATTCCTGTTCTTTGGAAAGTCGTTCTTGAGTTCTTCACGTGCATTGTATGTTAATTCATAGGCCATTAAAGACCCTATTAGTTCTTCAATTGGAAAGGTATTCAAATTTTTTGATTCTTGAATTATTGTTACTTTTGAATCATAATTCTTATTAAGAGAACGTAAAATTTTGTTTACAAGTTCAAAATCTGAAAAACTTCTACCAAGTGCTTTTAAACCATTGACAACATCCATAAAACGGGTGTACATGTCAACAACAGTTTCACTTGATTTCATTCGAAAAAGATTAAAATCATGCATTAAAAGGTTAATTTTCGAATCTTTAACTTAGCTAGTCCCTTCATGTGTGATTTCAAGAGTACGCCAAATTTTCACAAGTAGAAACCCGATTAAACATAATTTTGTCTAAGGCGCAAAATAGAGCATTCATAGCTCTAGCATTTAAAGAAAACATCTTCTTCTCCAAATCATTCCAATGGTTCATTGGAAGAGAAGACATTTGAAAACGAAATTTGACTATGTGCCATAAATTGAGATTCAACGAAAGCAAGAAAACTTGCATTCAAGTTTTCCAATAAGTGTAGTCCGTCCCATTGAAAAAGAGAGGACGAATGAGAGAGTGACCCTCTTGAAAGCCAAAAAGAGCCATTTCTCTTTAGCGTTAAACCAAATGAGAAATACGAGACTCTGATACCAATTGTTAGGAATAGGGTCGATACTAAGAAGGGGGGGTGAATTACTGCAGCGATAAAATTACGTCGGTTCAAAAAACCTTTGTACGATAAAAACTGATTTCAACGAAAACCGTTTCGGAGATAGGTTTACTTGAAAGTGTTTTCGTAAAGATAGTTTGAAAGCTTATGGAAGAGCATAGTGGATATAAAGCAAGTTAAGAGGTTTGCAGTAAAGTAAATTATTTAAATATAGAAATGCAAACCAGAGAATAACACGTCGATTTTATAGTGGTTCGGTCGTCGTGACCTACATCCACTCCACCGATTCCTCTTCCATCAAGGCCACCAGCATCCACTATCGATCTTCCTTTATAGGTGAAGATCAACCTCCTTCTTACAGCTCTTTTTCCTTTTACCAGGTTTAGGAGATAACCCTTACACCCCCACTCACTCCTCTCTCAAACTATTCTAACACTTAGAACTTTGCGAGGAGTTTCACACAAGATTACAACAGAGTTTCTTTCCTTTTTACTCTTAATACTTGTGTGTTTTAACCAGGGATGAGAGGGGTATTTATAGGCTTCAAGTTGATTCAAACTTGGAGCCTAAAAACATCTCATCCCGGGATTTCTAGGCATAGGCAGTACCACCGCCTGCGCTGGGCGATACCACCGCCAATGTTAGTCTGACACTGACACTACACTGGGCGGTACCACCACCTAACGCTGTGTGGTACCATCACCCAAACTGATGGTACAACCACTAAGACTAGCGATACCATTGCCTGCAGCCTCTCAGAGGCTGTGTTTGGGCGGTACCATCGCCCAAACCGGTGCTACCACCACCTGACATAGTCTGCCATGATAGTGCCACTTCTTGGGTCACTATTTAGGCCTCTCATTGGGCCTAACATAGTCATTACATGGGCCCAACTGGCCCCTAATTGGGTTGGCCCAAATCCAAACCCAATTACGTGCTAACTACAATTCCTAAGACATATTCTAAGCTAAATAAGTCCGTAAGCCTATTTTCTTCCGATGAGCTTCCGACGATCTTCCGGTGAACTTTGGATGATCTCTCGACAATGTTTCAACGGACTCCCAGCAAACTCCTGGACTTCTCGGCTGGTTCCTACAGAACTTCCGACGAACGTCTGGACTTCTGACGAATTCTCGAACTCCCAACGAAATCACGTTCTTGACTCCAGGACTTCATTTTGCTTTATGCTTTGCTATCATAGTTAATCCTGCATATAGATATGTAATAAACCCTTCAATTATTACATATGCCTTGCTTTATGCCTTGCTATCGTAGTTAATCCTACATATGTAAGAAATCCTTGAATTATTGGATATTGTGGATAAGGTCTAATAAGAGCCAATGAGATATGTAATAAACCCTTCAATTATTACATATGCCTTGCTTTATGCCTTGCTATCGTAGTTAATCCTACATATGTAAGAAATCCTTGAATTATTGGATATTGTGGATAAGGTCTAATAAGAGCCAATGAGATATGTAATAAACCCTTCAATTATTACATATGCCTTGCTTTATGCCTTGCTATCGTAGTTAATCCTACATATGTAAGAAATCCTTGAATTATTGGATATTGTGGATAAGGTCTAATAAGAGCCAATGAGATATGTAATAAACCCTTCAATTATTACATATGCCTTGCTTTATGCCTTGCTATCGTAGTTAATCCTACATATGTAAGAAATCCTTGAATTATTGGATATTGTGGATAAGGTCTAATAAGAGCCAATGAGATATGTAATAAACCCTTCAATTATTACATATGCCTTGCTTTATGCCTTGCTATCGTAGTTAATCCTACATATGTAAGAAATCCTTGAATTATTGGATATTGTGGATAAGGTCTAATAAGAGCCAATGAGATATGTAATAAACCCTTCAATTATTACATATGCCTTGCTTTATGCCTTGCTATCGTAGTTAATCCTACATATGTAAGAAATCCTTGAATTATTGGATATTGTGGATAAGGTCTAATAAGAGCCAATGAGATATGTAATAAACCCTTCAATTATTACATATGCCTTGCTTTATGCCTTGCTATCGTAGTTAATCCTACATATGTAAGAAATCCTTGAATTATTGGATATTGTGGATAAGGTCTAATAAGAGCCAATGAGATATGTAATAAACCCTTCAATTATTACATATGCCTTGCTTTATGCCTTGCTATCGTAGTTAATCCTACATATGTAAGAAATCCTTGAATTATTGGATATTGTGGATAAGGTCTAATAAGAGCCAATGAGATATGTAATAAACCCTTCAATTATTACATATGCCTTGCTTTATGCCTTGCTATCGTAGTTAATCCTACATATGTAAGAAATCCTTGAATTATTGGATATTGTGGATAAGGTCTAATAAGAGCCAATGAGATATGTAATAAACCCTTCAATTATTACATATGCCTTGCTTTATGCCTTGCTATCGTAGTTAATCCTACATATGTAAGAAATCCTTGAATTATTGGATATTGTGGATAAGGTCTAATAAGAGCCAATGAGATATGTAATAAACCCTTCAATTATTACATATGCCTTGCTTTATGCCTTGCTATCGTAGTTAATCCTACATATGTAAGAAATCCTTGAATTATTGGATATTGTGGATAAGGTCTAATAAGAGCCAATGAGATATGTAATAAACCCTTCAATTATTACATATGCCTTGCTTTATGCCTTGCTATCGTAGTTAATCCTACATATGTAAGAAATCCTTGAATTATTGGATATTGTGGATAAGGTCTAATAAGAGCCAATGAGATATTATTAGGTAGAGATCCACTAATCTAAGAGACTTGGATAGTTGAATAGAGATCTAGTACTCAATAATACAGGATCCATCAGGGTTAAGTTGATAAGGGGCCTCTATAAATAACAGGAGCCAAAGGGTCATAGGTTATATCCCTTTTAGCTACCACCTCTTATACTCCTCTCTCCCTCTCCTCCTCAATCAGCAGTCGCTGTTTGAGGCATGTGGACAACAAGAAGGGTCAGCCCCTTTTTGATCGCATAGTGCACATGGAAATGAGGATTGTGCAGCAATTTGAGGAGTGTCTTTGTAGCCTCTACTGTGTGGATTATCGTTAGAGAGGACGACAATTGACATACTTCATACTCTCCTAGAGATCTATAGAATTTCATGGATATACGATCTCCTTAGGTAATATATCTTTTATATATGCATAGTTTTTCAATTTTACGATTTTTGCCTATAAATCTTCACATGATGATAAAACATTTTATGTATAAAATCTATGATTTTGTTTTATGTTCTTCCATTGTGTATGTGATGCAACCCCTAGATTTTTCAACAGAGACCCCATAGGCAGCCTAGTTGGGAGTCATTTTGTACTACTCATATGTGCCCTACAAGCCAATCACATTAGTGATGACACGTGTGACTTGACATACAGTCTTTTTGCTTATTATATTTTAGTATTTATCACTTTATATTGCTTATTGCACGTGCACACACACACACACACACACTCACACACACACACACACACACACACACACAACACACACACACACACACACACACACACATATATATATATATATATATATATATATATATATATATATATATATATATATATATATATATATATATATTTATATATTATGATGTCTTTGGATTTATGCAATGGGAATCGGATCGTGATGACATCATGATAATGAGACTGATTCACCTTTAAACACATATCCTAAATAATCCCGGTCATAAGTTACTCGAGAGGGATATCAAGATAACCAGACAGACTGGTGTGTTGTATACACGTCCATATGATGGATGTAGTTGGTCTCATAGCTGCTCGTGTGGGGACACTAGGGATACCATACAAGTGCTCATTGGGGAATGAGTTCACTGATTGATCCACTTAAGGAATGTTGAACGGTTAATGATGCCTTATTATCACACAGCAATTCTGTAGTCTTAGTAGTGTATCTGGTCCTTAGACTTGAGACACTAAGGATGTCCTATATGAGTGCTCCACTCTTTGATACCAGACTTATATGTTTAGATGTCCTAGATCTAGCACAATCGGTCATTAGGAGTGGTAGTCAACCTTACGAGGGCTATTGAATATTGATAGAGGATCATCCACTCTCAGTGTCATGAGAGGAATGTCTCATATGTTTTTTCTCAAACAAATCCCTAGCTAGGGTCATTCGGATTAAGAGAGAAAGAGTTCTCCGGGAGAATCTGATTAGAGTGAGACTCGAGTAGAAACCATATGGGTTTGACAACACCATGCCCAATATACAGTCTTTGGGATATTAGATGAATGAGGGATTATAAGTATATGATAAATGAGGATAGACAGGTCCAATGGATTGGATTCCCTTGTATCGTTTGGGGACTGCGACATAGTGGCCTAGTACGTCCGCAGTCGATGAGTCAAGTGAATAATTATGGAGATAATAATTCACTAAGCCAAAAGAAGTTCTAACATGTATGACTCAGGGCCAGCTCGATATTGAGCCTAGAGGGTCACACACATATGATAGGCATTACAATGAGTAGAGGTTCAGATATAAGATATCCGCCGGAGCTCCTATCTTATTGGATATCCAATAAGCCCCTAAATTATTAGATCTAATGGATGAGATCCAATAAGAGCCCATGAGAGATTATTGGATAGAGATCCATTAATCTAAGAGGCTTGGATAGTTAGATGGAGATCCAATACCCAATAGAGGAGGATCCCGAAGGGTTAAGTTTATAGGGGACCTCTATAAACAAGAGGGATTCAGTGGATCATAGGCTAGAGCCTTTGCTTGCCTCTCCTATTCTCCTCCCCCTCTCCACCTCAGAGCAGGCCTAGTGTTTTGAGAAGCATCATTGCTGCCCTGCTGTGTGGATCACCACCAGAGAGGAGGGCGCTTGACCTCCTTCACCCTTTCCTAGAGATCTATAAGGATTCAAGGATATACGATCTCCCTAGGTAACACAATCTTTACTATACATAGTTTTTTGTTTTGTGGATTTTTCGCACTAATCTTCGCACGATAATAAACAAATCTTTGGAAAATTAGGGATTTTATTATCTGTTCTTCCGTTGCGTATGTGATGTCGCCCCCTAGATTTCCCAATAGTGATATCAGAGCTAGGTTATTCATGCAATAGATTAGTTTTGAACTATGTGTCTTGTGTTTTGGAGAAGCTTTTGACGTCAAAATCATTGACGCAAAAGCGAGAAAGGGCAACAACTATTGTTGCCCTTGCTGCCATCGCAGATGGCAACGCTGTCATTTGCGTGAAGGTAGGCCCCCTGCAATGGTGCCCCCAAGCAGGGCCGCAAGCACGGCGGCCACCTGCCAGCGGGCACTACGCCCACGCACAAAGGCGGCGCCTGTGGGTGCTAGACCCACGGGCACAAGTGATGCCTACCGACGATGAGCCCGTGCGCGAGCCGCTAGTAGCGGCAACAGCAAGCCCCAACGGGTAGCGTTGGCAAATTGGTGCGGCGCCTGCGGTCGCAGCACCCACGGGCAAAGGCTCCATGAGGCAGCAGCGCTTGCAGCCACTACGCACGCGTGCAGCGACACCTGTGTCCATTGCGCTCACATGCAGCGGTGCCTACGGTCGCTGTGCCCACGAGCAAAGGCACCGCCCGCTAGCGAGCCGCCCACGAGCAATGGCGCCACCCCCCGCCCCTTGTAGTGGCTGCCGTCGATAGGGTGGTGGCGACGGCAACACAATAGGGGAGAGGGTTAAGGTTTTCAAGGCAAAAGATAGTTTTGCCCCTTGAAATTTGAGAAATTCTAATTCTATCCTTTGTCCAAATTATAAAAATACCCCTCAGAATTTAGAAAATTTCTTGTATATCCCTGATTCCAAAAAATATTAATTAATTAAAAGGTTTAATTGATTATTATCTCATTATTATCTAGTAGTTCTACATGATTATGATTTATACATGTGATGTATGATGTGTGGACAGATGATCATGGACCATGTGATATATGTACTTGTGATTATTATTATTAGAGCCTGCGAGCCTCCATTATATTTCTTGTTTATTGTCTGGCCTACGTGCCTATGATTAAGTTGTAATCACACGAGTTGTAGTGGGAGCATGGATGCGATAGCAGGACCCACGAGATGGACGATCGTAATACATGGAGAGGCGTCGAGATGCCGACGGAACCAACAAGGACGAGATGGACGATCACAAGGCATGGAGATGCACCACTACACACATAGATCTTGATGTGAGTGATTAGGCCCACTAGCTCAGGCCTCATCACATTAGGCTTTGGTCCATGATCATTTGGTGTAATTGCTCATGTGATGTGTGATTGTTTATACACCTACTAGATATGTATATATATATATATATATATATATATATATATATATATATATATATATATATATATATATATATATATATATATATATATATATATATATATATATATATATATATATATATATATATATATATATATATATATATATATATATATATATATATATATATATATATATATATATATATATATATATATATATATATATATATATATATATATATATATATATATATATATATATATATATATATATATATATATATATATATATATATATATATATATATATATATATATATATATATATATATATATATATATATATATATATATATATATATATATATATATATATATATATATATATATATATATATATATATGACCTAAGGACATGGTATGGTTGGTCGAGTCCCTCGAGACCATGGTGATTCGGAGGCTGAACAGGATAGGAATCACAAGGAGTTATGATTGGCAAGAGTTGCCTACCTTTCGAGCTTAGTGTGATTCATCGAGTCCCTCGAGGTTACACTAAGATACTGATTGGATCTTGATCCCCACTAGAAGTCTACTGAAGACTTCCGTTTCATGTGCTTAGGGTGTCGCGTGACTCGTCAGTAAAATAGTGAGAGCAGATTAAGATAGAAGTCTATATCTTAATTATTTATTTTTTGTAAAATTTGTATGTTATTCATTCCAACTACATCTTTATTTTCAGAAAATATCACTTTCAAATCCCTTATATGGCATACTTGATGTCAAACTATATATATATATATATTATATAGGCATGTGATGTAGATATATTAAATATGTATATGTGTGATATGTCATATTAGGAGACCAAATCAAAGAAACCCCTCTCTCGACAATATTTAGTAAACGTGAGGCAATTAGATTGACCTACGTGGCCTTCCATCGTTTTAGGTAGGGACCGATTCCCAGTGTAGGTTGAGTTGGTCGAGTCCCTCGAGACTCACCTATATCGCGATTTGCTATCTTGCCTAGGATATATAGATGTCACCGGTGACCTAAGGACATGGTATGGTTGGTCGAGTCCTCGAGACCATGGTGATTCGGAGGCTGAACAGGATAGGAATCACAAGGAGTTATGATTGGCAAGAGTTGCCTACCTTTCGAGCAGTGTGATCATCGAGTCCCTCGAGGTTACACTAAGATACTGATTGGATCTTGATCCCCACTAGAAGTCTACTGAAGACTTCCGTTTCATGTGCTTAGGGTGTCGCGTGACTCGTCAGTAAAATAGTGAGAGCAGATTAAGATAGAAGTCTATATCTTAATTATTTATTTTTTGTAAAATTTGTATGTTATTCATTCCAACTACATCTTTATTTTCAGAAAATATCACTTTCAAATCCCTTATATGGCATACTTGATGTCAACCGCCTCACTGGTCCAAATTATACGGATTGGCTCCGTAACTTGAGAATTGTTCTCATGGTGGAGAAAAATGCATACATCCTTGATACAGTGATACCTATGCCCGAGGAAGGGGCGAGCGAGAATGAGATCGCTTGCTACATAAAGTACATTAATGACTCCACTCTTGCTTAGTGTTACATGTTGGGCTCCATGACTCCTAAGTTATAGAGACAATATAAAATGATGGATGCCAGATCCATTCTCCTACATGTCTACAAACTATTTGAGGAATAGGGAAGGACTCAACGATATGAGATATACAAGAGCCTCTTCCGTGCTATGATGACTGAGGGGACATCGATTCAAAACCATATCCTAAAGATGATTGAGTGGATAGAGAAACTCACAGGTCTAGGAATGATCCTAGAAGATAACCTATGTGTGGATATTGTGCTTTAGACCCTACTAGATTCCTTTTCACAGTTCATAATGAATTTTAATATGAACAAGCTGGAGATGACTCTCCCGGAGCTCCTCAATATGTTGAGGGAGGTAGAGAGCACTATCAAGAAAGAAAAGTCAGTTCTCTACACTGGTGAGACCCAAAAGAAAAGGAAAGCAGAAAAGTCCCTTAAGAAGGGTAAGGACAAGAGCAGACTAGGTAAAGCAAAAGTTACTAACAAAGACCCGGCAAAGGACAAAGGCCAGTGCTTCCACTATAGCAAAGATGGGCATTGGAAGAGGAACTACAAAGAGTACCTTGTAGAGAGAGTGAAACATAAGCTTGGAGAAGCTTCAAGTACAAACATGATCAGTTTCCATTTGTCAGACTCTTATGATAACACATGGGTATTGGATACCGATAGTGCTTATCATATTTGTAATTCATTGTAGGTTCTGGCAAGATCTTGGAGATTGGCGAGAGGTGAGATGAACCTCAAGATAGATAATGGAGCAAAAGTTGTTGCAGTAGTTATTGGTGAGGTCGCCCTACATCTACCTAGTGGAGCTATTATTGAATTGAATGCATGTTATTTTGTTCCTTCTATTATCAAAAATATTATCTCCATTTCATGTTTGACAATTAGTAGATATAAATTAGTTTTTGAAAATAATGGTTGTTCAATATTATTAGATGATGAGATCATTATGAGAGGAACATTGCATAATGGTTTGTTTATGCTAGATACTAAGAGGATGTAAGTGTGTCTAAGAGGAAATGAGATGAGGTAAACAATGCACACGTGAGGTCATATCCATGAGGGAAGGATTCAAAAGTTACTAAAGGATAGATATCTAGATCCATTCGACTATGAGTCGTATGCAACCTGCGAGCCTTGCCTTCGTGGAAAATTGACCAACTCTCCATTTAGTGGAATTGGAGAAAGAGCTACTAAATTACTGGAACTCATACATAGTGATGTATGTGGACCTATGTCAACTCATGCCATTGGTGGTCACTCCTACTTCATTACCTTTACTGATGATTTCTCAAGTTATGGACATGTGTACTTAATGAAGTACAAGTCCTGTTGAATCTCGGATTTTGATGATGAAATCAATTAATTAATTATTTGATCTAATCTATATGTTGAGAAAACTGTGCAAGATTAACTATGATAGCAAGAAGATATAAAGCAAATGTTGTGCTGGAGTTAAGATCGAGATTTCGTTGGAGTTCGATAGTTCGTCGGAAGTCCGTACGTTCATCAAAAGTTCTACCGGAACCAATCGAGAAGTCTAGGAGCTTGCCAAAGAAGCTCATCAAAACTCACCAAGAAGATCGCCATGAAGTCCAGGAGCTTGCCAGAAGTTCGCTGGAACATTGCCGAGAGATCGTCAGAAGTTCGTCGAAAAATTGTCAGAAGCTCGCCGGAAGAACAATTGACATATCGGAACTAGAATACTTTGTTATATGTCTAAATTATCATAATTAGTCCGTAAATTAAGTTAGGACTAGGAGGTGATTCCTCTAACTCAGTTAGGGCTAACTGGGCCCTTAATAGGGCTAAATTGGGCTGGATTGAATAGCCCATTCAGCACTTGAAATCACGGCCGACGGTGGCACCACCTGGTGACCTAGTCTCCCAAGTGGTTTGAGTGGTGGTACCACCCAGACTAGGCAGTGGTACCGCTAGCAATTAATGCTGCTAGCGGTAGTACCACCAGAGCTCGATCTTCGAGCTCTGTCAGGTGGTAGTATCACCTAGTGTCTGGTGTCAAGCAGTGGTACCGCCAATACCTCGAAATCTAGGGATATGACACTTTTTGACTCCAATTCTAAAGCCATTGGGACCTATAAATACCTCATACTTTTCTGCATGAAAGGGTACAAAAGTGTTAAAATAATCTTGAGTTCTTGAGATGTTAAAAGAGTTGTAAAAGTGCAAAGTTTCCCCCCCTCCCTCTTTTAGCTTTGTAACTATCCAAGAAATAGGAGTGAGGCTTGTAAGAGTTATCTCCTAAATCTAGTAAAAGGAGAAAGAGCTGTAAAAGGTGGTTGGTCTTCGCCTATTGAAGGAAAGCTATTAGTGGACGCTGGGGACCTCGACGGAGGAGAAATCCGAAGTGGATGTCGGTCACAATGATCGAACCACTCTAAATTCTGGTTTGCATTTTGTCTTGAGCAATTTACCTTTACTGCAAACTGCTTTACCTTCTTATTACTTTTTCTACGCTCCCATATGCTTTCAAGTCAATATTTTTACCAAACGATTTTCACCAGAATCGGGTTTAATCGAAACGAAGACTTTTTGAAATCGGTAATTTTTCCACCGCACTAATTCACCCCCCCTCTTAGTGCCGCTCTTGATCCTAACAATTAGTATCAGAGTGAGGTCACTCTCATTTGGTTTGAAACCCAAGAGAGATGGCATTTGCCAGAAACCAAGAGGGTCATTCAATTACATGTCCGCCCATGTTCAATGGGACAGATTACACTTATTGGAAGACTAGAATGAGGATCTTTCTAATTTCAATGGATTTTGAGTTATGGAATCTTGTAGAAAATTATTTTGAAAAGTCTTCGCTTCTAATGAACAATTGGAATGAGTTAGAGAAGAAGACTTTCACTTTAAATGCCAAGGCTATGAATGCCTTATTTTGTGTACTAGATAAAAACAAGTTCCATCGAGTGTCAATTTGTGAAACAACTTTTGATATTTGGCACACACTCGAAGTAACTCACGAAGACACTAGTAGAGTAAATGAGTCAAAAATTAATCTTTTAGTCCATACTTATAAACTGTTTCAGATGAAACCGAGTGAGACTATTGGAGACATGTACACCCGATTTACGAATGTCGTCAATGGTCTAAAAACACTTAGTAACTCAGATTTTGAACTTGTTAATAAAATCTTAAGATCCCTTCTAAAGAGTTGGGACCCTAAAGTAACGGTCATTTAAGAAGTCAAAGATTTAAACAATTTCCCTCTTGAAAAACTAATCGGGTCACTAATGACTTATGAGATAACTTGTAATGCTCATGAAGAACTTGAAAACAACCTTCCAAAGAAAAGAAAGGATATGACACTAAGAACTCAAGAAGACCACTTGAAAGAAATAAGAACTCAAGAAGACCACTTGAAAGAAAATTCAAGTGATGAGGACTATGATGATGACTTGGCACTCTTGACAAGAAAGTTTAAAAAATTCATAAAAAGAAATAAATTTAGAAATGACATTAAAAATAATTGAACCCAAGAAAGAACAAATGATATGGCTACGAGTGCAAGAAGCTGGGACACTTCAAAAGTGAATGTCCCCAAGCAAAGAAGAAGTAACCAAAGAAGAAGAAGGCCCTTAAAGCAACTTGGGATGACTCAAGTGCATCCAGAGAAGATGAGCAATCCAACACCAAGTTGCTCACTATGCGCTAATGGCTATCGAAGATGAGGTAAGTAGTTCATTAGATGCAAATTTATCTTTTGATGAACTATTAAGTGCTTTTCATGATTTGTTTGATGAATACAAATTAGCTAGTAAAAAATATAGATTGTTAAAAAAGGAGTATGCTTCTCTTGTTAGTGATTTGGATAGATTAAAAGTTGAGCATAATAATAGTTTAGCTCCTTGTACGAAATATGTGTTGAATCTCGTATTTTGATGATGAAACCACTTGATATGTGTTTATGATTTTATCTATGTTTTGAATGACGTAGGATGCTTCGATCAGGATGAGACAATTGAAGCAGTAAAATCATATTAGGCCGGTGGATCGATCGACATATCAACAGAAGGCTTTAGGCCGTGGATTCGGGCATCGGGCCAAGAAGAGGGGAGATTGTGCCAAGGATATCGGAGTTGCGGAGTCAACTGGCCGATTGGGTAATAGGCCGCAAGAGAGGATGATGCACCGAAGAATCGAACGAAGCATCGAGAGACCAATGACATACCAGACAACTTGATTAATTGCTTAGGATTAATTATCTCGATCGAAGTTTTGTTTTAAGTGTGCAGAATTAACTATGATAGTTGAAAACGTAAAGCAAGTCTACCAGAGTCAAGTTCGATGGGTGTTCGAGAGTCTGAAGATTCGTCGGAGATATTGCCAGAACCAACCGAGAAGAAATCGGGGGCTTGCTGAAGTTATCGGAAGTCCGCTGGAGAGATCGTCAGAGGTTCACGAAGATCACCGAGAAGGCTCGGCTACCCACTGAACTCGCCACAAGATCGGAAGACTGCTGGGAGTCCGCTGGAAGAAATCCGAGGGTGTATCGGAAGTCTGCTGGAAAATCGCCGGAAAGCTCACCGGAACGAGACTCGACGTTTGCCGTTTAAAAACTTGCTTAGTACTATGTTTTTAGTTGCATAGTTTGCATGTAATTAGGGTTAGGATTATGGGATACTCCTATATCCTGGTTAGGGGCCAATTGGGCCTGAATGTGACTTGGTTTGGGCCGGACTTGAAGCCCAACCAGTGACCCATAAGGTCGGGCGGTGGAACCGTCGAACTAGGCGATGGCACCGCCCAGCACCTAAGAGGTCGAGCGGTGGCACCACCACCAAGAGGTGGTGGCACCACCTATAAATGGTCAATATGACATTACAGGCGGTAGCATCGCCACCAACATGTGGTGGCACCGCCAGCTCCGGGAACCCAAGAGAATTCAAAATTTGGAGCCCAAATTTAAATCCTCTTGGGGTCTATAAATATCCCTCAATTCTCAGCAGAGAATACAACCTTTGAATAGCAATAGATTGAGATAAAAGCCTTAGCAAAGTCTTTAGCAAGTCTTGTTTTCAATTGCTTGAGTGTTCACCTCCTTCTTTCTCGTTGAAAATTTATAAGAGTGTGAACCACTTGTAAAAGGTTGTAAGAGGGGTATTTGTCCTTCCTCTTCAAAGTGATTTGCTAGTGGAAGTTGGGAGCCTCATCGAAGAAGGCTTTGCAAGTAGATGTAGGTCATTTGACCGAACCACTTTAAAATGGCGTGTTCCTTGAATGTGTGAGTACTTACTTTTCTGAAATCGTTATTTACATAGCAGCAAGCTTATGATTTTTATCTTCTCACTTTACGCAAGCTACTTTTATCAAGTCATTCATTGTCTAATCGAAATATCTACGCATTTACAAAATCGTTTTCAAACTTACAAGTTTTAATCCGCTGCACTAGTTCACTCCCCCACCCCCCCCCCTCTTAGTGCCGCTCCGATCCTAACAATATGATGAACTAGAAATACTTAAAAAGGAAAACTTGCTACTCAAAGAAACCTTTAAAAAATTTGAGGTTGGTAGCAAGTCCTTGAATATGATCCTTGCCAATAAGGGTCACATCCATACAAGAGACAGAATCGGATTTGTAAGTAGCTCTCACCAAAATCCAACCACCTTTATTAAAGGCCCTACCTTGCATGTATAACCTCACACCAAATGCAATTTTTGTTGCAAATACGGACATATTGCTTATAAATGTCCACTTAAGAGATAAAGTCCATATAAATTGATTTAGGTTCCTAAAAGAATCTCAAATGACTCAATGCAATATGATAAGCTATGTAGATCAATTTTTGAGGCATCCAAAGTAAAATTGGTACCTAATAATCATCATTTTTGTAGAAAAATGTACCATCATAAGCTAGGAGCAAGAGACGGTACATTGATAGTGGATACTCAAAGCATATGACCGGAGATTCATCTTAATTCTCTAAGCTCGCTAGCCTAGATGAAGGGTATGTCACCTTCGGAGACAACAACAAGGATAAAATCATTGGCAAATGAATCATAGATAACAAATACAACCTTTTTATTGAAGATGTGTTGTTGGTTGATGGCTTAAAATATAACCTTTTGAGCATTAGTCAATTATATGATAAAGGATATATTGTTAGATTTGAATCTTATACTTGCATTATTGAAAAACCACACAAAAACACATCTGTGATTGTTCTAAAATAAAATAATGTATACACTATCGACATTGATGATCTTTGCAATGAAATGTGTTTTTCGGTTTTAAATGACGATGCTTGACTTTGGCATAGGAGATTAGGTCATTCTAGTATGAAACTAATCTATCGAATCTCATCTAAAGAACTTATAAGAGGAATTACTCATATTAAGTTCGTTAAAAACAATGTGTGTGAAGCATGTCGACTAGGAAAACAAAAAAAGGATAGTTTCAAACCAAAGAACCAAACAAGCACCCCTAAGACCATTGCAATTAATCCACATGGACTTGTTCAGTCCAATTGCTACATCAAGCCTACAAGGTAGCAAATACGCATTTGTCATCGTGGATGATTATAGTAGATATATATGGACTTACTTTTTAGTACACAAAAGTGATTTCTTTAGGTATTTCTCTAAGTTTTGTAAACTTGTTCAAAATGAAAAGGGTTTTATGATTTCATCAATTCGAAGTGATCACGGTAGTGAATTTCAAAACCATAATTTCCAAGAGTTTTGTGAATCTAATGGATACAACCATAATTTTTTCACTCTGAGAAATCCTCAACAAAATGGAGCAGTGGAAAGAAAAAATAAAAACTTACAAGAGATGACACGAACCATTTTAAATAAATATAGCCTACCCAAATGTTTTTCGGCTGAAGCCGTAAATACAGCATGCTATGTCATAAATAGGGTTCTAGTAAGACCATTACTTTTGAAAACTCCTTATAAGTTGTAGAACAACAAAAAACCCAACGTTTCATATTTTAAAGTCTTTGGGTGTAAATATTTTATCTAGAATGAAAAAGATGCCATAGGAAAATTTTATGTAAAATTTGATAATGGAATTTTTCTTAGCTATTCTTCTATCTTTAAGGCCTTTTGTATTTTGAATAAAAGAACGTTAGTTATAGAAGAGTCTATTCATATTGTTTTTAATGAAGTTTCCGAAGTTAAGAAAAATGAGTTTGATGATGATCTTAATTTTGATGCTTTGAATTTAAATGAAACCCTTTCTCCATCTAGCAACTTGGATGCACCTTCTTCCGAAACATCGTTACCCAAGGAATGGAAGTATGTAGATGCTCCTCCTAAGGAGCTAATTATAGGAGACACATCAAAAGGGGTTCAAACTCGTTCTTCTCTTAAGAATTTTTGTCTCAATGCCACTTTTCTCTCCCAAATTGAACCTAGACGTATTGACGAGGCCTTGAAAGATGATTTATGGGTTATCGCAATGCAAGAAGAGTTGAATCAATTTGAGAGAAATGAGGTGTGGAAGCTTGTTCCAAGGACAAATGAACATTTAGTTATTGGTACTATATGGGTTTTTAGAAACAAGAAAGATGAAGTTAGTATCATGGTTAGAAACAAGGCTAGATTAGTGGCCAAAGGTTTCAACCAAGAAGAAGGTATCGATTATGAAGAAACATTCGCTCTTGTGGCACATTTAGAAGTCATAAGGATGCTCCTTGCCTATGGTAGTAGTAATGATTTTAAGTTATTTGGATGTTAAGAGTGCTTTTCTTAATGGCTTTATTTTCGAAGAAGTTTATATTGAACAACCTTCTGGATTTGAGAATGATAATTTCTCAAATCATGTGTTTAAATTGACTAAAGTTCTCTATGGATTGAAACAAGCACCAAAGGCTTGGTATGAGAGACTTAGCTCCTTTCATATTCAAAATAATTTCTCCAAAGGTAAGGTCGACACTAAATTATTTATTAAAAATTTTGAAAATGATTTTTTTATTGTTCAAATTTATGTTGATGACATTATCTTCGGTTCTACAAATGAATCCTTATGTGAATCGTTTGTCAAAAGCATGAGTCAAGAATTTGAAATGAGTCTAATGGATGAACTAACTTTCTTTTTAGGCTCACAAATCAAACAACTTAGTAATGGTATTTTTCTTAGCCAAATGGTACTATAAATTTGCATACCAAATGTGCAATCTTATCTATCTCAAGATGCGAAACATGCTAATTTGCACTTTGTAATGGAAGCAAAATTGCTAGCTCAAACATTGCAAAGGAAGCAAAGTTTGCTAGCTTGCAACTTGCATATTTCAAGAAGCATAATTGATAGGGGCATTCATGTAAAACCTACCTAAGCCGACCCTTATTAAAGAGGTGAAGAGGCCGGCTAGGGTTTGTAGGTTATTTCTTAGAGAAGAATTAGGAGTTGTAAAGGAATAAGAGTCTTGAGTAGGAGTCCTATTAGGAGTCTTGAGTAGGAGTCCTATTAGAAGTTGGTTAGAAGTAGGAGTCTTGAGTAGGAGTCATATTAGGATTTAGGGTTTAGAAGCCCTATAAATAGCCATGTATTCCTCCTCTTTTCATAAGCAATAGATGAATCTTTTCTGCAGCCTTTGAGCAGCAACTTGGAGGAAGGAACCCTTATAGAGTTCCAAAAGGCCGATCCCCTAAAGAGATCAACCCCAAACTTAGAATTTGCAAGGGTTCTAACACTTGGTATCAGAGCAGCGTTCTTGGCATCTCGCTGCCCTTCCACAGCCATCCATCGTCTCTCCACAACCGCCCAAAGCAATTCCCACAATTGCTTAAAAGATCGTCGCCAAATTCCACCGTCATCTCCACCACCACGGATCATTCTTTGATCTCCCCCGTAAATTACAACAGGTTTTAGTTTCGTACCTTACTGCTGCTGCAATTTAGTTATCCTTATTCAAAAATCTAAAAAAAAAAATTGTTCCTATATTGCTGCATAAACTTTTCGTCACAAAGTTTTCATCTCTACGACGAAAGATACATTGCAGAATTCCAACCGCATAGCACAATCTGTTTGATCTTGCTACTATATTTTTTCTATCCAAATCTCTACGAAATTTTTATGACAACTTTAAAACTTCCTAACAGCAGATTTCCCTTTGGATTTGTCAAAAAATTCTCAATATAAATGATTGATCTTTTATGTCTAATCTTCTATACTTGAAAATCTGCACTGTAAAATTCCAACCGCATAGCACAGTTTGTTTGATCTTGCTACTATGTTTTTTCTGTCCAAATCTTTACGAAAGTTTATAATAGCTTTGACACTTCCTAGCAGTAGATTTCCCTTTTGTTTCATCAAAAAATTCTCAATATAAACTGCTGATCTTTTACGTCCAATCTGCTACAATTGAAAATCTGTGTTACAGAAAATTTTGGCTGCATATTGTTGCCTTAACCGATCTATTTGCAATTTTTTTGAACAAAATTTCTTATACACTTTATAAATCATCTTGACTTCCATCTAAGATTGATCTATTAAAGAATTTATCTCAGAAAACGATTTTGTGTTGCTACAAATTTTTGTCGCAAACCGCTGAAATTTTTCAACGAGAATTTTGCTATCACAACTTGCACCAACTTGTTTGCTATTATACTGCCAAAATTTTCTTCATTAAATTAGACATACTTGCTATCATATAAACTGAGATTTTTCTTTCAATTCCTTCCTCAAATCTCTTAAGTTTTTGGTGGAAATTTGATTGAGAAACCATTGTTTCTTCGACGACAATTCTGCTTTTACAAGACAACACAATTCTGCAGCAAACTTCCACTGATTTCTATCAAACCTTTGCTGCCATCTACCATAGATCTAAAACTTTCATCCATAGCCCTAAAACTGCACTAAACCACACCCTCAAATTTCACCCAAAATAGTTGCAAAACAAGCCTAAACCGTAGCCTACATCCACCAATCCACCAACGCTTTCGACCATCACTTCTCTCAACCTATACTTGCCTTTAACCCAATAACAAAAGAGAGATCTTAACATCATAGATTTAGAGGCATATACTATGACATTTAAGGAGGCAATCAATGCTAAATTCGAAGCCTTGGAGGCACGAATAGAGGATAAGATTCAGATTTTCTTTACCGAACTCAATTTGGGCCGACCACCAAGCATGAAGAAATCACATCAAGGAGAGAGCTCTAACCAATTGCACTGAGCCCAAAGAGATGACTTCCAAGAGGGGGGAGGCTTTATGACCGACTCCAACTATCCACGCATGAGGGTGGACTTCCCTAGATGGGAAGGAGACCCGATTGGTTGGATCTTACGTGCGGAGCGATATTTTTGGTATCATAAAACTACGGATGCATCTATGGTGGAAATTGCAGCTATACATCTTGAAGGGGATGCCATACAGTAGTTTGACTAGTTTAAATATACTCATGGAGTCCTCTCATGGAGACAATTCAAAGAAAGACTATTAATCCGCTTCGGACCAACCGATTACGAAAACATTGACGAACAACTAGCAAAGATCTGACAAACCTCTACCATTCAGGAGTACCAAACTAGGTTTGAAAGGTTATCTAATCAAACTTATGATTGGTCTCAAAAACAGCTATTGGGGACCTTCATTGAGGGCTTGAAGCCGGAGATTCGGGGAGAAGTTAAAGCACGACAACCATACACGCTTATGGCAGCCATCTCTTTCGCACGACATCAAGAGGAGCGATTGAACCATGAAGCTCAGATGACTAGGATCGCTTCTCGACCTGCAATGCAGAAGCCCTCAACCCCCCCTACTATCAACCAAGTCCCTGCACCAAAAATGATGACAAGAGAAGAGCTTTGGGAGCGATATATGGAGGAGTTATGTTGGCACCGCAACGAGCCGTGGAGCCACGAACATCACTGTAGAAGAGGGAGACTTCTTATGATTAAACTAGTAAAAAAAGAGGTCATTGAACATCTAGAAGGGAGCCTTGATAATGAAGAAGAAGATGCAGAAGATGAGCCATAACCGACCGAAGTTATGGTACATGCATTAGCCGGCTACTCAAACCCACAAACGATGAAAGTTGAAGGCCTTCTCAAACAACAATCGATCACTGTTCTCATCGACACGAGCAGCACTAATAACTTCCTAGATAGTAAAGTTACTGTCTAGATGGCCTTACCTATCGAGTATTACAGCAGGTTTGATGTCAAGTTCACCGACGGACAGATTTTGAAGTGTGATCGTAGGCGCCCGCGGGAGAAACTATTACCGCAAGAACAAGAGATAATTGTAGATTTCTTCCTCCTTCCTCTTGATGATCATGAGGCTATGCTCAAAATTGAATGTTTGATAACATTAGGTAATATGTCTTGGAATTTTATGAAACTAATTTTGAGATTTTTCAGGAAAGGGAAACAGGTGATGATTCTACACGGGAAACGTGGGGGCGACGTAATGACGATTTGCACACAAGAAATGGAGAAGGTTTTGCATAAAGCATGCAGCAGCTTTTTGGTACGACTTGAGCAGCAAACTAAGGGAGAGCCAATAGAATTTGAAGATCCAAACCTACTCTCTTTGCTTTCTAAATTTTCAGATATATTTGACGAACCACGCAACCTACCTCTTGCCCATCGGTATGATCATTGTATACCGATTCTTCTAGGAAAACCTCCTGCAAATATTTGGCTACATCAACATTCATATCAGCAGAAGGATGAAATAGAAAGGATTGTAAAAGAGATGCCTAAAATAGGAGTTATTCGGCTAAGTTGCAGCCTCTACTTTTCACCTGTGCTCTTCGTACGAAAGAAGGACGAAACATGGCGAATGTGCATTGATTACCGAACCCTCAATGACATAACCATCAAGGACAAATACCCTATTCCAATAGTAGATGAATTGCTAGATGAAAGGGAGCACAAATCTTCACAAAGCTGGACCTTCGATCTGGGTATCATCAAATATGAGTGTGCAAAGAAGACATACCGAAAACTGCCTTTCGAACACACAACGACCACTATGAATTTTTGCCAGAAAGTAGAATATCTTGGGCATACCATATCAGAGGAAGATGTGGCAATGGACCCCTCCAAAATAAAAGCAATGCAGAACCGGCCGACCTCGAGGAACATAAAATTGCTACATGGCTTTCTAGGTTTAACAGGCTACTACCGTAAGTTCATGAAAAACTATGGAAAGATCAGTGCACCACTTACTTCCTTACTAAAAAAAGATGTCTTCCAATGGTTGGACAAAGCCTTCACTACCTTCAACAAACTTAAGGCAACCATGACGACGTCGCCGGTGCTAGCACTACCAGATTTCAGTCGACACTTCATTCTTGAGGCCGACGCATCTGGAGTCGGAATCGGAGCCATTCTCATGCAAGATGGTCGACCACTCGCATACACTAGCAAGACATTGTCTCCCTCCCATAAAAACATGTCAACATATGATAAGGAGATGCTCGCCATTGTGCATGCAGCAACAAGGTGGAGACCCTACTTGATCGGTCGACGATTTCAAATTAAAACCGACTATAAAAGCCTCAATTACTTTTTGGCACAAAAGATATCATACCCCGAGCAGCAAAAATGGGTAACAAAACTTCTTAGATTTGATTATAAAATAACTTACAAAAAGGGGAAAGAGAATGTTGTTGCAGATACGCTTTCGCAGCTAGCCGAGCAAGTTGAACTTTCGGCCGTTTCGTTTCCAACCAGTGACTTCCTTGAGGATATTAAGATGGAATGGCAGGATGATCCAGAGACTAGTAAAATCATAAAAAAATTGGAAGAAGCATCAAGCTCCGTGGCTCATTACAATTGGGACTCAAAAGAATTACACTATAAAGGACGCATTGTGCTTATGACAAATTCTACTTGCATCCTCACGAGCAGATTTTGGACAAAGTTATTTCATATGCAGGGTACTAAATTGAAAAGGAGTATGCAATATCACTCACAAACCGACAGCCAAATGAAAGTTATAAATAGGTGCTTGGAGACAGCCCAAAGCAACCCACCACATATGACTACTCAAGGAGAACTCCAGACCCAACCAAGTGTCATTATTGATCAACGGATCGTGACTCAACGATGAAGACCCACTGCTGATGTACTAATACAATGGGTGAACCTACCAACAGAAGATGCCACTTGGGAGAACTATGATGACTTGAAGATCAAATTCCCAAAATTCATGAATCGTCAGCCTCGAGGACAAGGCTGATTTGAAGAGGGCGGGTCTGTTAGGACTCTAGCTAGGAGAGTCCTAATTGATGGGGGCATTCATGTAAAACCTACCTAAGCCGACCCTTATTAAAGAGGTGAAGAGGCCGGCTAAGGTTTGAAGGTTATTTCTTAGAGAAGAATTAGGAGTTGTAAAGGAATAAGAGTCTTGAGTAGGAGTCTTGAGTAGGAGTCCTATTAGGAGTTGGTTAGAAGTAGGAGTCTTGAGTAGAAGTCATATTAGGAGTTAGGGTTTAGAAGCCCTATAAATAGCCATGTATTCCTCCTCTTTTCATAAGCAATAGATGAATCTTTTCTGCAGCCTTTGAGCAGCAACTTGGAGGAAGGAACCCCTATAGAGTTCTAGGAGGCCGATCCCCTAAACAACTCAACCCCAAGCTTAGAATCTGCAAGGGTTCTAACATAAGAGTTGCTTTCTTGAAGATCTCTAATTTGCTAGCTAGCATGATGTATAGCTTGCTATCTTGAACATCACAAGCTTGCCTATCTTAAGAAACAAAAATTGCAAAAGTGCTATCTTGCCTATCTCAAGAAGCAAAACTTGCAACTTGCACATTACAATAGGAAGCAAGAATAATGAGCTTACACAAGAAAGCTATCTTGCATTTGCTTTTGAAATTTTTGCTAGCTTGTATGTAGTAAAACTTGCATATCGTAAAAATTGCTAGTTTGTAGTCTAAAAAGAAGCAAACAGTTGCTATCTCAAGAAAAGCAAATATGCTAAAACTTGCACATCTATAATTGCTAGATTGCATGATGATACTATCTTTATTATGCAATGATTTGAACTTTTTATCTCTAAACACATAAGAGTTGAGACTTCTTTTTATTGATGACAAAAGAAGAGAAGTAAGTTGATGACATGCATGATTTGATCATGATATGTTGCTTGGATTTTTTAATCCAAGAGTTTCTATCAATATGGCATATTGATAGGGGGAGTTTATTTAAACTCCGGGAGTTAAGGTTAACTCCGTCATCAAGTGGATGTCATCATTAAAAAGGGGGAGATTGTTGAATCTCGTATTTTGATGATGAAACCACTTGATTTGTGTTTATGATTTTATCTATGTTTTGAGTGATGCAGGATGCTATGATCAGGATGAGACAATTAAAGCAGGAAAATCATGTTAAGTCGATGGATCGGTCGACATATCGACAGAAGGCTTCGGGCCGTGGATTCAGGTATTGGGCCAAGAAGAGCGGAGATTGTGCTAAGGATATTAGAGTTGTGGAGTCAATTGGCCGATTGAGCAATAGGCCGCAAGAGAGGACGATGCACCGAAGAATCGAACGAAGCGTCGAGGGACCAATGATATGCCGGACAACTTGATTAATTGCTTAGGATTAATTGTCTCGATCAAAGTTTTATTTTAAGTGTGTAAGATAAACTATGATAGCTTGAAGACAGAAAGCAAGTCTACTAGAGTCAAGTTCGATGGGTGTTTGAGAGTCCGAAGATTCGTCGGAGATGTTGCCGGAACCAACCGAGAAGAAATCGGGGGCTTGCCGAAGTTATCGGAAGTCCGCTGGAGAGATCGTCGGAGGTTCATGGAGATCACCAAGAAGGCTCGGCTACTCGCTGAACTCACCACAAGATCGGGATCCTATTGGGAGTCCGCTGGAAGAAATCCGAGGGTGTATCGGAAGTCCGTCGGAAGATCGCTGGAACGAGACTCGACGTTTGCCTTTTAAAAACTTGCTTAGGACTATGTTTTCAGTTGCATAGTTTGTATGTAATTAGGGTTAGGATTATGGGAAAATCCTATATCCTGGTTAGGGGCCAATTGGGCCCGAATGTGACTTGGTTTGGGCTGGACTTGAAGCCTAACCAGTGACCCATAAGGTCGGGTGGTGGAACCGCCAAACTAGGCTGTGGCACCGCCCAGCACTCGAGAGGTCGGGTGGTGGCACTGCCCAGCACTCGAGAGGTCAGGCGGTGGCACCGCCACGAAGAGGCGGTGGCACCGCCTGTAAACGGTCAATATGACATTGACAGGCGGTAGCACCGCCACCGACAGGCGGTGGCACCGCCAGCTCCGGGAACCCAAGAGAATTCAAAATTTCGAGCCCAAATTTAAATCCTCTTGGGGTCTATAAATACCCCTCAATTTTTTACAGAGAATACAACCTTTGAATAGCAATAGATTGAGATAAAAGCCTTAGCAAAGTCTTTAGCAAGTCTTGTGCTCAATTGCTTCAGTGTTCATCTCTTTCTTTCTCATTGAAAATTTGTAAGAGTGTGAACCACTTGTAAAAGGTTGTAAGAGCGGTATTTGTCCTTCCCCTTCAAAATGATTTGCTAGTGGAAGTTGGGAGCCTCATTGAAGAAGGCTTCGCAAGTGGATGTAGGTCATTTAACCAAACCACTTTAAATTGGTGTATTCCTTGAATGTGCGAGTACTTACTTTTCTGAAATCGTTATTTACACCGCAGCAAGCTTACGGTTTTCATCTTCTCAGTTTACTCGAGTTACTTTTTTCAAGTTATTCATTGTCTAATCGAAATATCTAAACATTTATGAAATCATTTTCAAACTTATAAGTTTTAATCCGCTACACTAATTCACCCACCCCCCCCCCCCCCCCCTCTTATTGTCGCTCCGATCCTAACAATATCATGAACTAGAAATACTTAAAAAGGAAAACTTGCTATTCAAAAAAACCTTTAAAAAATTTGAGGTTGGTAGCAAGTCCTTGAATATGATCCTTGCTAATAAGAGTCACGTCTATACGAGAGGCGGAATCGGATTTGTAAGTAGCTCTCACCAAAATCCAACCACCTTTTTAAAGGCCCTACCTTGCATGTATCACCTCACACCAAATGCAATTTTTGTTGCAAACACGAACATATTGCTTATAAATGTCCACTTCAGAGATAAAGTCCATATAAATTTATTTAGGTTCCTAAAAGAATCTCAAATGACTCAATGCAATATGATAAGCTATGTAGATCAATTTTTAAGGCATCCAAGGTCAAATTAGTACCTAAAAATCATCACTTTTGTAGAAAAATATACCATCATAAGCTAGGAGCAAGAGATGGTACATTGATAGTGGATACTCAAAGCATATGACCGGAGATCCATCTTAATTCTCTAAGCTCGCTAGCCTAGACGAAGGATATGTCACCTTTGGAGACAACAACATGGATAAAATCATTGGCAAATGAACCATAGGTAACAAATACAACCTTTTTATTGAAGATGTGTTGTTGGTTGATGGTTTAAAACATAACCTTTTGAACATTAGTCAATTGTATGATAAAAGATATATTGTTAGATTTGAATCTAATGCTTGCATTATTGAAAAACCACACAAAAACACATCTGTGATTGCCCTAAAATAAAATAATGTATACACTATCGACATTGATGATCTTTGCAATGAAATGTGCTTTTCGATTTTAAATGACGATGCTTGACTTTGGCATAAGAGATTAGGTCGTCCTAGCATGAAACTAATCTCTTAAATCTCATCTAAAGAACTTGTAAGAGGCATTCCTCATATTAAATTCGTTAAAGACAATGTGTGTGATGCATGTCAACTAGGAAAACAAAAAAAGGGTAGTTTCAAACCAAAGAACCAAATAAGCACCTCTAGACCATTGCAATTGATCCATATGGACTTGTTCAGACTAATTGTTATATCAAACCTACAAGGTAGCAAATATGCATTTGTCATCATGGATGATTATAGTAGATATATATGGACTTACTTTTTGGCACACAAAATTGATTGCTTTAGGTATTTCTCTAAGTTTTGTAAACTTGTTCAAAATGAAAAGGGTTTTATGATTTCATCAATTCGAAGTGATCACGGTAGTGAATTTCAAAACCATGATTTCCAAGAGTTTTGTGAATCTAATGGATACAACCATAATTTTTCCACTCCGAGAAATCCTCAACAAAATGGAGTAGTGGAAAGAAAAAATAGAAACTTACAAGAGATGACAATAACCATTTTAAATAAATATAGTCTACCCAAATATTTTTGGGCTGAAGCCATAATTACAGTATGCTATGTCATAAATAGGGTTCTAGTAAGACCATTACTTTCGAAAACTCCTTATGAGTTGTGGAACAACAAAAAACCCAACGTTTCATATTTTAAAGTTTTCGGGTGTAAATATTTTATCTTGACTGAAAAAGATGCCTTAGGAAAATTTTATGTAAAATTTGATAAAGGAATTTTTCTTGGCTATTCTTCTATCTTTAAGGCCTTTTGTATTTTGAATAAAAGAACTTTAGTTATAGAAGAGTCTATTCATGTTGTTTTTAATGAAGTTTCCGAAGTTAAGAAAAATGACTTTAATGATGATCTTAATTTTGATGCTTTGAATTTAAATGAAACCCTTTCTCCATCTAGCAACTTGGATGCATCTTCTTCCGAAACATCCATACCCAAGGAATGGAAGTATGTAGATGCTCCTCCTAAGGAGCTAATTATAGGAGATGTTAGGATCGGAGCGTCACTAAGAGGGGGGGGTGAATTAGTGCAACGGATTAAAACGTCGATTTTGGAAACTTTTTCGTACGATAAAAACCGAACTCGGAAGTGCTTAACTTGAAAGCGTGTTCGTAAAGGTGTGCAGCAAAAGTAATAAGGAAGTAAAGCACATATGAAGGTTTGCAGTAAGGTAAATAGCAATAAGTAAATGCAAACCAGAGAACACGCCAATTTTAAAGTGGTTCAGTCAAAATGACCTACATCCACTTATGAAGCCTTCTTCGATGAGGCTCCCAACTTCCACTAGCAAATCACTTTGAAGGGGAAGGATAAATACCTCTCTTACAAATTTTTACAAGTGGTTCACACTCTTACAAAGTTTCAATGAGAAAGAAGGAGGTGAACACTCAAGCAATTAAAAACAAGACTTGCTAAAGACTTTGCTAAGGCTTTTATCTCAATCTACTGCTTCTCAAAAGTTGTAATCTCTACTGAGAATTGAGGGGTATTTATAGGCCTCAAGAGGATTCAAATTTGGGCTCCAAAATTTGAATTCTCTTCGGTTCCCGAAGCTAGCGGTGCCACCGCCTGTCAGTTCTGACACTGACAGTGTACTAGGCGGTGCCACCGCCTAGCTCTCGGGTGCTGGGTGGTGCCACCGCCCAGATCAGCGGTACCATCACCTTATCCTCGGGCTCTAGGCGGTGCCACCGCCTACACTATTTCAACTCACTAGTTGGGCTCCAAACTTGGCCCAAACTAGTCCGAACTTGGGCCCAATTGGCCCCTACTTGGGTTATAAGATTAACACCTAATCTTAACCCTAATTAACATACTAACTATGAATTTAAAGACATTTCCTAAGCTATTACAAAGTCCGTAAGTCAAGACTTCTTCCAGAGAACTTCCGGCGGTCTTCCGATAAACTCTCGGAAACCATTCTATGGACTCCCAGCGAGCTCCGAGACTTCACGATTTGATCTTGGTGAGTTTCGATGAGCTTCTTCGGCAAGCTATGATCTTTCTCGGTGAACTCCGTGAACTTCCGACGAACCTTCCGGCGAGCTTCCGAAAACCCATTGGCAAGCTCCCTACTCATTCTCGGCTAGTTCCGACAACATTCCCGACGAACCTTCGGACTTCCGTCGAACTCTCGAACTCCCAACGAATCCTTTGCGCTTGACTTCGGCACTTTGTTTTACTTTATGTCTTCATCCTTATCGTAGTTAATCCTGTACACACAAGCCAAAACTTTACTCCGATCTAGACAATTATTACAATGCGAATTGACATTCTGTTGCTCGACACGTCATTGGTTGGCGCTTCGTCCGATTCTTCAGCGCATCGTCCTCTCTTGCAGCTTGTTGCCTAATCGACGGTTGACCTCTGCAACCCCGATATCCTTGGTGCAATTCCGCTCTCCTTGGCCCGATGCCCGACGTCCGAAGCGTTCTGCCGTCCAATATCCTAACGTGATCTCCTCCGACGCAATGTCAATTCCTCCTGCGTCAACTGTCTAATCCCGATCGAGTAGACCTGCATCACTCAAAATGTAGTTAAACATCTAAACATAATTAATTAGTTGTCATCATCAAAATCCAAGATTCAACAATCTCCCCCTTTTTGATGATGACCACTAATTGATGACTAACGGAGTTAACCTTAACTCACCGGAGTTTAACCAAACTCCCCCTATCAATATGCCATTGATAGAAACTCTTGGATTCAAAAATCCAAGCAACATGTCATGATCAAATCATGCATGTCATCAACTTACTTCTCCCCCTTTGTCATCAACAAAAAGGAGAAGTCCCAACTCTTATGTGTTTAGAGATATGAGTTCTAATCATTGCATAATAAACATAATATCCAATTTTATCATCATGCAATTTAGCAATTAAAGATGTGCAAGTTTAGCATGTTTGCTTTTCTTGAGACAGCAACTGTTTGCTTCTCTTTAGACTACAAGCTAGCAATTTTTACGATATGCAAGTTTTGCTATATACAAGCTAGCAAAAATTTCGAAAGCAAATGCAAGATAGCTTTCTTGTGTAAGCCCATGATTCTTGCTTCCTATTGCAATTTACAAGTTTTTGAAATATCCAAGTTCAACACATTGCATAATTAACATAATCTCCTAGTTTTATCATTATGTAATTTTGCTATCATCATAGATATGCAAGGTAGTATGATAGCAATTTCTATAACATACAAGCTAGCAAATTTTACAATATTTTTAGAACATGCAAGCTAGCAGTTTTGAGATGTTCAAGAAAGCAACCCTTGCTTCTTAAAATATACAAGTTTGCTAGATGTGCACGTAAGCATGTTTTGCTTATTGAGATAGGCAAGATAGTGATGTTCAAGAAGACAACTTTTGCTTCTTGAAATAAGCAAGTTAGCAATCTTTGCTACTTAAGATAGGCAAGCTAGCAATCAAGTTTTTGCATCTTCTTGACTTATACAAATTAGCTATTCTCCCTTTGTCATTGTCAAAAAGAAGGGAAGACCCTTTACATCAATTATGACAAAGGTAAGTATCAATCTTATTTGTGCATCATTATATTTTCAAATTAGAATATGCACATTTTCAAAAACCTTATATTTCATTCATGCACAATATTGAATAAATCGATCAACATTATGAGGATATCATACATGATACTAAAATTTTTAACTATTTATAAACATTTTGATCATGATACCAAACATTCATCATTTAGAGCATTCATGGCACAAAACATTAAATCAACATTTATAATACATCATTTTAGCAACAATTCATAGTATTTTAAATCATGATTTACATCATATGCAATACATCACATCATAATTAGAAAGCACAAGTATTGCATGGATCATTGTAAATCATAAATGTTTCATATCATGATGGTATCAACTTGTCAAATTATATCCTACCATGGATGATCAAAACTTTTCATTTATATGCATCAAAATAATATCAAGAGTATTTCATGCATATTATCAAATCATCATTTATAATTACATCAATATTCCAATCATTATTTCAGTCTACACATCATGAGATCAATAAGATAGAGAAAAATATTTTTTTAAGAAAAAAAAATATTTTCCTCTTTTTAGTTGTTTCAATTCATATGATTTTATTTCATTTATGCCAAAAAAAAAATATGTATCATATTTAAAACCGAAAGTGTAAGATTTATTACAATAAAGATCAATAAGGCACTTTTATTTTGATAAAAATCAATAATACGTAAATCACAAGATTCATCATCATATTTTCAAATTGCACAATTTCAAAACTATACCTTTCATTTTTCATGCATGATACAAATAAATCAATCATCATTATGAGCATATTATACATGATATTCAAGCATTCATGATACATTATTTTAGCAACATGATCATAGCTTTTCAAATGATGGTATCTAAATGTTAAAGTTCATTACATCCTATCATGCATGATAATTAACTTCTCATTTGTATTTCATGCATAATTTCATTTCATCATATTAGGAATATCAAGAAGAATTAATTGGGTGATGAGATGAATATTTTCATGAACACAAGCAATTGCATAAAAATCATATCATGAAGGATTAGAATATGTGTATACCAAAAGGCATGATTTCTTTTTGAAGAACCTCCTCATAAATAATCAAAAGAAAATCTTAGGAGATTGATTAAAAAAAATCTTGATTCATTATAAAATTTCATATATCAAATATCGAGAAATCAAGATAATGATTCATAAAAAATATCATAAGTAATATTCAAGAGAAAATTCATCATTCATTTTCAATTCATTCAATTTATCAAATCAACATTTTTTGGGTATGCATGATATCAAAACATGGTTTCAAATCTTCAACATATAACATGTATAAATTTAGAAATCGAAGGGAGAAGGGAAAAAATTCAAAGGTACAAAGATTTCAACCATCTCCGGCGGTCTTCCGATAAACTCTCGGAAACCATTCTGCGGACTCCCGGCGAGCTCCGAGACTTCACGATTTGATCTTGGTGAGTTTCGACGAGCTTCTTCGGCAAGTTATGATCTTTCTCGGTGAGCTCCGCGAACTTCCGACGAACCTTCCGGCGATCTTCCAAAAACCCATCGGCAAGCTCCCTACTCATTCTCGGCTAGTTCCGACAGCATTCCCGACAAACTTTCAGACTTCCGTCGAACTCTCGAACTCCCAACGAATCCTTTGCGCTTAACTCCAGCACTTTGTCTTACTTTATGTCTTCATCGTTATCGTAGTTAATCCTGTACACACAAGCCAAAACTCTACTCCGATCTAGACAATTATTGCAACGCGAATTGACATTCTGTTGCCCGGCACGTCATTGGTTGGCGCTTCGTCCGATTCTTCAGCGCATCGTCCTCTCTTGCGGCTTATTGCCCAATTGGCAGTTGACCTCCGCAACCCCGATATCCTTGGTGCAATTCCGCTCTCCTTGGCCCGATGCCCGACGTCCGAAGCGTTCTGCCGTCCAATATCCTAACGTGATCTCCTCCGACGCAACGTCAATTCCTCCTGCGTCAACTGTCTAATCCTGATCGAGTAGACCTGCATCACTCAAAATGCAGTTAAACATCTAAACACAATCAATTAGTTGTCATCATCAAAATCCGAGATTCAACAGGAGACATATCAAAAGGGGTTCAAACTCATTCTTCTCTTAAGAATTTTTGTCTCAACGCCACTTTTCTCTCCTAAATTGAACCTAGATGTATTGGTGAGGCCTTGAAAGATGATTCATGGGTTATCACAATGCAAAAGAGTTCAATCAATTTGAGAGAAATGAGGTGTGGAAGCTTGTTCCAATGCCAAATGACCATTTAGTTATTGGTACTATATGGGTTTTTAGAAACAAGCAAGATGAAATTAGTATCATGGTTAGAAACAAGGCTAGATTAGTGGCCAAGGGTTTCAACCAAGAAGAAGGTATCGATTATGAAGAAACCTTCGCTCTTGTGGCACGTTTCGAAGTCATAAAGATACTCCTTGCCTATGATAGTAGTAATGATTTTAAGTTATTTGGATGTTAAGAGTGCTTTTCTTGGTGGCTTTATTTTCGAAGAAGTTTATATTGAACAACCTTCTGGATTTGAGAATGATAGTTTTCCAAATCATATGTTTAAATTGACTAAAGTTCTCTATGAATTGAAACAAGCCCCAAGAGCTTGGTATGAGAGACTTAGCTCCTTTCATATTCAAAATAATTTCTCTAAAGGCAAGGTCAATACTAAATTATTTATTAAAATTTTAAAAATAATTTTTTTATTGTTCAAATTTATGTTGATGACATTATCTTTGCTTCTACAAATGAATCCTTATGTGAATCATTTGTCAAAAGCATGAGTCAAGAATTTGAAATGAGTTTAATGGGTGAACTAACTTTCTTTTTAGGCTCACAAATCAAACAACTTAGTAATGGTACTTTTCTTAGCCAAACAAAATACGCATTTGATTTGTTGAAACGGTTTAATATGGATAGTTCAAATGCTATTAATACTCCATAAGTACCTTCACCAAGTTAGACATTGACGAAAGTGGAGAAAGATTTGAAAAAAAAGCTTATAGGGGTATGATAGGTAGTTTACGATACCTCATTGCAACCAAACCGGATATAATGTTTAGCATAGGACTTTGTGCTAGGTTTCAATCTAATCCTAAACTATCTCACCTTAAAGCAGTCAAAAGAATACTTAGATATCTTAAAGGAACCACAAATCTAGGATTATGGTATCCAAAATATGAAAACTTTAAATTAATTGCTTATGCTGATGTGGATTTTGTTGGATGTAGATTGGATAGAAAAATCACATTCGGAACGTGTCAATTTTTTGGACACGCACTTGTCTCTTGGTCCTCTAAGAAACAGAACTTGGTTGCATTATCCACAACCGAAGCCGAATACATTACAGCTAGTGCATGTTGTGCACAAGTTGTATGGATGAAAAATACATTGGAAGATTATAAAATTTATCTTAAGAATATTCCTATAGAATATGATAATACAAGTGCAATATGTTTAACAAAAAATCCTATTCAACACTCTAGAACTAAACACATTGATATTGGGCATCACTTTATATGAGATTTTATTAATAATCATGATATAATGTTAGAGTTTATTGATGCAAAACATCAATTAGCCGATATTTTTACAAAACCTTTAAATAAAGAACAATTTGATTTTATTAGAAGGGAAATAGGCATGATAAACTATCCGAATGTATGAGTTGTCATATTTCTTTTTTGGACTATCTTTATGTATTTAATGAATGGAGCTTTCATGAATTTATGATGTATCAAGTTTACTCTATACCCTTGCTCCATCACGTAATGATGTTTGATACATTTAGACCCTTCACCCATTGAACTTATTAATAAATGCATCTCTCACGGACTACACTATTATGGATTCTTATTGAGAAATGAATTTAATGAAGTTTTATTCATGGATTTCTTGTCTCATGAACTCTTCCTTACTCTTCTCATGAAAGAAGAAGTTTTATGATTTTTTTAGTATGTGATGATCACTTGCAAGAATGGTGATTTCATTTCACATAAATATCTTGATCATTTCCATGAATCCCTTCTTTTTGTTGAAATTGAAGCATGATTTAATGAAACTCATTTATTGTTTTTAACTTGATTCAAATCATTTCACAAATTTGGTTTTTAGTGGATTCCCTCCTTACCTTCCTTCTTCTTCCTCATGCAAAGTTTTGATGATAAAAAGGGAAAAGCTGATGGAATCTCTCTCTTTAATGTTGAGAACTTTTGAATGTTACTATGCAACGTGCAATATCGATCGGATAAATTAGTGTGAAACTTGAATTTTTACCACACTTGCATTGTTGAATTATTATCCTTTTTCTTGATGACAAAGGGGGAGAAAAATACCAAAATATGGTAAATTGATGACAAATTGGCATTATAAATGTATGCAATGTATCTTATCTTGAAATGTATTTCATATGCATTGTAGATACTTGAAATGGTATATGAATGCTTGATAATTGTCTATCATAAGGTATTATGAGCTTAACTTGCTATTTACAATTGATACTATGGAATGATGAATTGTTATCTTGATATATTTGAAATTCATATCATACTTGAAAATGTAATCAAGCCTTGACATCATTTTAATAAATACGTAGCATCGTATTTTGAATTGGTAAATCATGATAAGTATCATGATGTGCATGTTGATAAATTTAAATAACTTATTAGTTCGATACTTGAATTCTAAGGCCTTGAATTCAAGAATGTGTTTTCTCAAGAATGGCATATAGATAGGGGGAGTTAAGATTAACTCCCTCTTCAATTGATTGTCATCATCAAAAAGAGCAAGATTGTTGAATCTCATATTTTGATGATGAAATCAATTGATTAATTGTTTGATCTAATCTATATGTTGAGAAAAGTGTGTAGGATTAATTATGATAGCAAGAAGACATAAAGCAAATGTTGTGTCGGAATCAAGATCGAGATTTCGTTGGGAGTTCGAGAGTTCGTCAAAAGTTCTACCGGAATCAACCAAGAAGTCTAGGAGCTTGCCAAAGAAGCTTATTAGAACTCACCACGAAGATCGCCATGAAGTCCAGGAGCTTACCGGAAGTTTGCTAGAACATTACCGAGAGATTGTCAAAAGTTCGCCAAAAGATCGCCGGAAGCTCGTCAAAAGAACAATTGACGTATTAGAACTAGAATACTTTGTTATATGTCTTAATTATTATAATTAGTCCATTGATTGAGTTAGGATTGGGAGGTGATCCCTCTAACTAAGTTAGGGGCCAACTGGGCCCTTAATAGGGTTGAATTGGGCCGGATTGAACAGCCCATTCAGCACTAGAAATCACGGCCGGCAATGGCACTGCCAGGGTCGGCGGTGGCACCGCCTGGTGACCCAATCTCCCAGGTGATCTGGGTGGTGGTACCACCCAGATTAGGCGGTGGTACCACCCAGACTAAGTGATGGTACCGTCGATAATTAATGCTACCAGTAATGGTACCGCCCTTGTTAGGCGGTGGTATCACTCGAGCTTGATCTTCAAGCTCTGTCAGGCGATAGTACCACCTAGACTGGGTGGTGGTTGTTAAGATCAAGAGTGCACTAAGAGGGGGGGGTGAATTAGTGCAGCGGAAAACTTTAGCTATTTAAAAAAAAAACTTATTTCGATTAAAGTCGATTCAACAAGAATGATTTCAACTCAATCCATTTCGGAAGGAATTTGAACTTGAAACTTTTCGTGAAAGTGCAAGAGAAGACTAAGGTGATTTGTAGCAATGTAAGTTGCACAAACGAAAAGCATCAGTTTCGTAAAGTCTTCGTATGATTAAAGCCGACCTCAGAAGATGTTTACGTTAAAGCATATGTAGACATAGTTAAAACATAGTAAGGAGGAGAGGTAGTTTACTATAAAAGAAAGTTGCTTAAAGTAAATCAATCTGAGTTTTAGAGTGGTTCGATAAATATGACCAACATCCACTTTCAGCTTCCTCCTCCGACGAGGTCACCAGCGTCCACTAGAGGCCTTCTTTCAATAGGCGAAGGCCAACCATCTTTTATAACTTTTCTCCTTTTGTCGGGCTTAGGAGACAACCCTTACTAGTTTCACTCCTCTCTTGAATGATCTCAACACTTAGAAAGGAAGGAGGAGAACTCTAGCACTTTTTCAACTCTTTAACACTTCAAAGACTCAAGAATATATCAAGATTCTATTCCCCTTTCATGCTGAAAAGGGTGGGGTATTTATAGACCCCAATGGCATTCAAAAATAGAGCCAAGAAGTATCTCATCCCGGATTTCTAAGGTCCTAGCGGTACCACCGCCATTACTGGGTGGTACCACCGCCCAGAATTCCTGGGAGAGCATTGCTCTTCAAGCGGTGCCACCACCGACCAGGAATTTAGGGGCCGAATGGGCTACTCCATTCAATTAAGGCCTGTTAAGGGCCCAGTTGGCTCCTAATTAAGTTAGTGGGATTACCTCCCAATTCTAACTTAATCTACACTCTAACTACGACAATTAAGACATAATTACTGCACTTCGTGTTCCGGTGTGTCAATCGCTCTTCCGACGAGCTTCCGGCGTACTTCCGGCGAACATCCGACGAACTCTTGGTGATGCTCCGGCGGACTCCCGACAAGCTACTGGACTTTGCGACAATCTTCTTGGCGAGTTCCGATGAGCTTCTATGGCAAGCTCCTGGACGTCTCGATTGGTTCTTGCAGAACTTCCGACGAACGTCCGGACTTCGGATGAACTCTCGAACTCCCAACGTGATCTTGATCTTGACTCCGGCACAACACCTGCTTTATGTCTTACTACCATCGTAATTAATCCTGCACACTTTTCTCAACATACAGATTATATTAAATAAATTACAATTGACTTCATCATCAAAATCAAAGATTCAACTATCTCCCCCTTTTTGATGATGACAATCAATTGATGACGGAGTTAACCTTAACTCCCACTATCTATATGTCATACTTGAGAAAAGTCATTTTTGAATTCAAAGCCTTTGAATTCAAGAGACATATTGATAAGTTAAGTTCATTTAAATTTATCGATGCATACATCATGATTCCTATCATGATCTAACATTCTTAAAATGATGTCAAGACATGACATCCATTTTTAAGTCTTGATACTTCAAATATGAAGGATGACAAGCATAGCAATTCATTCTATGGCAAGATATCAATTTGTAAAATAGCAAGTTAAGCTCTAGATATCGCAAACATTTCAAGTGTAAAATTGCATATATTTATCATCAATTTACCACATTTTGGTATGATTTCTCCCCCTTTGTCATCAACAAAAATGAGAACAATTCAACAATAAATACAAGTGTGGTAAAAATTCATGTCATATTTCAAATTGAAAAAGAAATTCATACAAATCATATGTCAAGCATTCATTACATGATATCATTCAAAAATTCTCACATTAAAAGTTATAGATATATAACGAGATGGTTTCCATCAACTTCTCCCTTTTTATTTTTCATTAAAACTTCGCATGAAGGAATCAAGATATTCATGTGAAATTAAATCCTCGCAAGTGTTCATCTCAAAAAATTCTTCCTTCATCAAGAAAGAATTCATGTGAAAGAATTATCATATCAAATCCATTTCTCAATAAAAATTCACAAGGGATAAATCCGAGAGAGATGCATTTGTCAATGACTTCTATGTATCAAAAATCATTAAGTGATGGAGCACGGATATGAAATAAACTTGATATGGCATAAACTCATGAAAGCTCCATTCAAGAAATCCATTAGTGAAAGATAGTCCAGAGAGAAAATATACATCAAATTCATGCATTTATAAAGTGTTTTTTCATAGCTTTTCATCACTACTTGCATGAGGCAAAATCATTAGTGCTTTGTAGTACTCAAGGATTAAGAATCCAATGTATGATTAAAACTTCTTAATATTTAATAGAAATCTCAATCATGAAAGTAAACATGATATTGCATCATTGTATGATAACATGCTCATCATCATAGAAAATTTTAGCATTAAGGCACAAAATTTCCAACATCAAAGTAACCATGTTATTGAGGCACACAATCTTATCATCATGTAAAATTTGCATCATAAAATTTTCAGCACAGGATTTAAGTGAGTGATCAAAGAATCAAGAAAGTCCGAAATCAAATTTTAATAGATTCATGCATTCGGACAAATTAACATTTGTAATTCTCTTCTAATAAAATCAAATTGTTCTTCACTTAGAGGCTTTGTAAAAATATCAGCCAATTGATGTTTTGTATCAATAAACTCTAGAATTGCATCATTATTAGTGATATGATCTCATATAAAGTGATGCCTAATATTAATATATTTTATTCTAGAGTGTTGAATGGGATTCTTTGTTAAACATATTGCACTTGTGTTATCATATTTTATGAGAGTATTTTTAAGATGAATCTTATAATCCTCTAAAGTGTTTTTCATCCACACAACTTGTGCACAGCATGCACTAGTTGCAATGTACTCAGCTTCGGTTGTAGAAAATGCAACTGAGTTTTGTTTCTTGGATGACCAAGAAACAAGTGCGTGTCCTAAAAACTGACATATTTCGGATGTCCTGAAATCCGCATCAGCATATGCAATTAGTTCAAAGTTCTCGAATTTTGGATACCATAATCCTAAATTAGTGGTACCTTTAAGATATCTAAGTATTCTCTTAACTGCTTTAAAATGAGATATCTTAGGATTAGATTGAAACCTAGCATAAAGACCTACACTAAACATGATATCCGGTCTTATTGCGGTGAGGTATAGTAGACTTCCTATCATACCTCTATAAGTTTTTTTATCAAAGCTTTCTCCACTTTCATCAATTTCTAACTTAGTGGAGGTGCTCATAGGAGTGTTGATAGCTTTTAAGCTATCTATATTGAACATTTTTAGAAAATCTAAAGCATATTTTGTTTGACTAAGAAAGATGTCATTACTTAGTTGTTTGATTTGTAAACACAAAAAGAAAGTTAATTCCCCCATCAAACTCATTTCAAATTCAAGACTCATACTTTTAGCAAATGATTCACAAAGAGATTTATTCATAGAACCGAAGATAATGTCATCAACATGAATTTGAATAATAAAAAAATTATTTTTAAATTTTTTGATAAACAATGTAGTATCGACCTTGCCTTTAAAGAAATTATTTTCAATAAGAAATAAACTAAGTCTCTCATACCAAGCCCGTGGGGCTTGTTTTAAACCATAGAGAGCTTCAGTCAATTTAAACACATAATTAGGGAGATTATCATTCTCAAATCCGAGAGATTCTTTAACATAAACTTCTTTAGAAATAAAGCCATTAAGAAAAGCATTTTTAACATCCATTTGAAACAACTTAAAATTATTAATACTAGTATAGGCAAGGAGCATCCTTATGGCTTCTAATCGAGCTACAAGAGCGAAAGTTTCTTCGTAATCGATACCTTCTTCTTGGTTGAAACCTTTAGCCACTAATCTAGCCTTATTTCTAACCATGATACCAGATTCATCTTGCTTATTTCTAAAGACTCATTTAGTACTAATAATTATATGGTCATTTGGCCTAGGAACTAACTTCCACACCTCATTTCTCTCAAATTGATTTCACTCATCTTGCATTATGATAATCCATGAATCATCTTTCATTGCTTTGTTAATATATTTTGGTTCAATTTGGGAGAGAAAAGCAGTGTTGGCACAAAAATTTTTAAAAGAAGAACGTGTTAGAACCCCTTTTGATGTGTCTCCTATGATTAGCTCCTTAGGATGAGCAACTACATATTTCCAATCCTTGGGTAAGGATGTTTTGGAAGTAGATGCATCTGAGTTGCTAGATGGAGAAGGGGTTTCATTTAAATTCAAAGTATCAAAATTAACATCATTATCAAAATCATTTTTCTTAATTTTGAAAACTTCATTGAAAACAACATGAATAGATTCTTCTATAATCAAAGTTCTTTTATTAAAAATATAAAATGCTTTAGAAATAGAAGAATAGCCAAGAAAAATTCCCTTAGCATCAAATTTTCCTAAGGCATCTTTTTTATTCAATATAAAACACTTACACCCAAAAACTTTAAAATATGAAACATTGGGTTTTTTGTTGTTACACAACTCATAAGACATTTTGGTGAGTAAGGGTCTTACTAGAACTCTATTCATGACATAGTATGCCATGTTTACGGCTTCGACCCAAAAATATTTGGATAGGCTATGCTTATTCAATATGGTTCTTATCATGTCTTGTAAATTTCTATTCTTTCTTTCTACTACTCCATTTTGTTGAGAATTTCTTGGAGTAGAGAAGTTATGGTTGTATCCATTAGAATCACAAAATTATTGAAAATCATAGTTTTGAAATTTACCACCGTGATCACTTCGAATTGACGAAATCATAAAACCCTTTTCGTTTTGAACAAGTTTACAAAACTTAGAGAAATTCCTAAAGCATTCACTTTTGTGTGCTAAAAAATAAGTCCATGTGTATCTACTATAATCATCCACGATGACAAATGTGTATTTGCTACCTCCTAAGCTTGATGTAATAATTGGTCCGGATAAGTCCATATGGATCAATTGCAAAGGTCTAGAGATGCTTATTTGGTTCTTAGATTTGAAGCTACATTTTATTTGTTTTCCTAATTGACAAGCATCACACACATTATCTTTGACGAACTTGATATGAGGAATTCCTCTTACAAGTTCTTTAGATGAAATTTGGATGATTAGTTTCATGCTAGCATGACCTAATCTCCTATGTCAAAGCCAAGCATCGTCATTCAAAACCGAAAAACACATTTCATTGTAAAGATCATTAATATCAATGGTGTATACATTATTTTGTTTTAATGCAATCATAGATGTGTTTTTGTGTGGTTTTTTAATAATACAAGCATTAGATTCAAATTTAACAATATATCCTTTATCACACAATTGACTAATACTCAAGAGGTTATGTTTTAAGCCATCAACTAACAATACATCTTTATTAAAGAAGTTGGATTTGTTAGCTATAGTTCCTTTGCCAATGATTTTACCCTTGTTGTTGTCTCCGAAGGTGACATATCCTTCGTCTATGCTAGTGAGCTTAGAGAATTGAGATGGATCTCCGGTTATATGCCTTGAGCATTCACTATCAAGGTATCATCTCTTACTTCCAACTTGTGATGGTATACGTTTCTACAAAAGAAGATAATTTTTAGGTACCCATTTGACCTTGGGTGCCTCAAAAATCAATCGGCTTAACTTATCATTTTGCATGGAATTCTTTACGATTCCTTTAGGAACCCAAATTAATTTGTATGGACTACATTTTTTTAATGGACAATGATAAGCTATATGTCCAAGTTTACAACAAAAGTTACATTTATTTTGGGGCAAAATATACAAGATAGGGGCTTTAACAAAGGTGGTTGGATTTTGGTGAGAGCTACTCACAAATCTGATTCCGCCTTTCCTATGAATGTGACCCTTGTTGGCAAGGATCATGTTCAAGGACTTGCTACTAACCTCAAATTTCTTCAAGATATCCTTGAGTAGCAAGTTTTCCTTTTGAAGTATTTCTAAATCATGACATTTCGTACATGGAGCTAAACTATCATTATGCTTAATTTTTAATTTATCAAAATTACTAACAAGAGAATCATGCTCCTTTTTTAACAATTTATATTTTTTACTAATTATTTTACATTCATCAAATAAATCATAAAAATAATTTAATAATTCATCAAATGATAAATTTACATCAATTGAACTTGTTACCTCATCTCCAATGGCCTTTAGCGTATAGTGAGCAACTTGCTCGGTGTTGGTTGGCTCCTCTTCTTCGGACGCACTTGAGTCATCCCATGTTGCTTGGAGAGCCTTCTTCTTCGGTGTCCTCTTCTTGACTTGCGGACATTCACTCTTGTAGTGTCTCGATTTCTTGCATTCATAGCAAATTACTTGATCTTTTTTTAGTTCAAATTTATTTTTAGTATCATTTTTAAATTTATTTTTTTTAATGAATTTTTTGAATTTCCTTATCAAAAGTGCCAAGTCATCATCAAAGTCCTCATCACTTGAGTTTTCTCTCAAGTGGTCTTCTTGTGTTCTCAGTGTCATGTCCTTCCTATTCTTTGAAAGGGTGTCCTCAAGCTCTTCATGAGCTTTGCATGTTATTTCATAGGTCATTAGTAACCCAATTAGTTCTTTAAGAGGAAAGTTATTTAAATCTTTGACCTCTTGAATGGCCATCACTTTAAGGTCCCAATTCTTTGGAAGGGATCTTAAAACTTTATTAACGAGCTCAAAATCCGAAAAACATTTACCATGTCCTTTTAGACCATTAACGATATCCGTAAAATGGGTGTACATGTCTCCAACAGTCTCACTCGGTTTCACTCGAAATAATTCATAAAAATATACTAAAATGTTGATTTTTGACTCTTTCACTCTACTAGTGCCTTCATGAGTCACTTCGAGTGTTTGCCAAATATCAAAAGTCGTTTCACAAATCGACACTCGATTGAACTCGTTTTTATGTAGTGGACAAAACAAGGCATTCATAGCCTTGACATTTAAAATGAAATTCTTCTTCTCCAACTCATTCCAATCGTTCATTAGAATAGAAGACTTTTGAAAACCATTTTCGACAACGTTCCAAAGCTCAAAATCCATCGAAATTAGGAAGATCCTCATTTTAGTCTTCCAATAGGTGTAATTCGTCCTATTGAATATGGGCAAACGAGTAATTGAATGACCTTCTTGGTTGTCGGCAAATGCCATCTCTCTTGGGTTTTAAACCAAACGAGAGTGAACCTTGCTCTGATACCAATTATTAGGATCAAGAGCGCACTAAGAGGGTGGGTGAATTAGTGCAATGGAAAACTTTTGCTATTTAAAAAAAAACTTATTTCATTAAAGTCGATTCAACGAGAATGGTTTCAACTCAATCTGTTTTGGAAGGAATTTGAACTTGAAACCTTTCATGAAAGTGCAAGAGAAGACTAAGGTGATTTGTAGCAATGTAAGTTGCACAAATGAAAAGCATCAGTTTCATAAAGTCTTTGTATGATTAAAGCCAATCTCGAAAGATGTTTACGTCAAAGCGTATGTAGACGTAGTTAAAACACAGTAAGGAGGAGAGGCAGTTTGTTATAAAAGAAAGTTGCTCAAAGTAAATGCAAACTGAGTTTTAGAGTGGTTCGGTCAACGTGACCTACATCCACTTTCGGCTTCCTCCTCCGACGAGGTCACCGGCATCCACTAGAGGTCTTCCTTCAATAGGCGAAGGCCAACCACCTTTTACAGCTTTTCTCCTTTTGCCGGGCTTAGGAGATAACCCTTACAAGTTTTATTCATCTCTTGAATGATCTCAACACTTAGAAAGGAAGGAGGAGAACTCTAGCACTTTTTTAACTCTTTAACACTTCAAAGACTCAAGAATATATCAAGATTTCGTTCCCCTTTCATGTAGAAAAGGATGGGGTATTTATAGACTCTAATGACATTAAAAAATGGAGCCAAGAAGTGTCTCATCCCAGATTTCTAGGGTCCTGGCGGTACCACTGCCATTATTGGCAGAGCTTGGAGATCGAGCTTTGGCAGTACCACCACCTTACAAGGGTGGTACCATTGTTGGCAACAATAACTACCAATAGTACAATCGCTCAGGATTCTTGGGAGGCACTACATTTTAGGCAGTGCCACTGCTGGCCAAGAATTTAAGGGCCGAATAGGCTGCTCCATTCAGCCCAATTAAGGCCTGTTAAGGGCCCAATTGGCTCTAATTAAGTTAGTGGGATTATCTCCCAATCCTAACTTAATCTACACTCTAACTACGACAATTAAGATATAATTACTGCACTTCGTGTTCCGGCATGTCAGTGGTACAGCCTAGTTTTAAGTGTCAAGCGATGGCACCGTCCAATAATGATGGTGGTACCGCTAGTACCCCAAAATCCGAGGATATGACATTTTTTAGCTCCAATTCTAAAGTCATTATGGCCTATAAATACCCCACCATTTTCTACATGAAAGGGTACAAAAGTGTTGATATAATCTTGAATTCTAAAGGTGTTAAAAGAGTTGTAAAAGTGCAAAGATTCCTCCCCTCCCTCTTTTAGCTTTATAACCATCCAAGAAAGAGGTTTAAGGCTTATAAGGGTTATCTCCTAAACCCGGTAAAAGAAGAAAGAGTTGTAAAAGGTGGTTGGTCTTCACCTATTGAAGGAAGGCCATTAATGGATGCCGGTGACCTCGACGAAGAAAGAATCCGAAGCGGATGTAGGTTACAACGACCAAACCACTCTAAATTCTTGTTTACATTTTGTCTTGAGCAATTTACTTTTACTGCAAGCTGCTTTACTTTCTTATTGCTTTCTCTACGCTCCTATTCGATTTCAAGTCAATATCTTTACGAAACGGTTTTCGTTGGAATTGGGTTTAATCGAAATGAAGACTTCTTGAAATCGGTAATTTTTCTACTGCACTAATTTACCCCCTCTTAATGCCGCTCTTGATCCTAATAAGTTTGAGGCCTTTGAGAAATTCAGAGAGCATAAGAATGAAGTGGAGAACCGGACTAGAAAGAGTATCAAGACTCTTCGATCAAATCAAGGAGGTAAGTATTTAAGTACAGAGTTTACCCAGTTCCTCAAGGACCATGGGATTCTATCCCAATGGACACCTCCTTATACACCTTAGCTCAATGGTGTATCTGAAAGGAAGAATCGTATGCTGTTAGATATGGTACGGTCCATGATGAGTTTCGTTGACCTACCCATCTCATTCTACGGATATGCCCTAGAGACCGCAACTTACCTTCTAAACAGAGTTTCAATTAAGTCGGTAGTGTCTACACTATATGAGATATGAAAATGGAAGAAGCTCAATCTTAAGGTTGTTAAGATTTAGGGCTATCCTGCCCATATTAAAAGACACAACCCTGATAAATTAGAATCAAGGACGGAGCAGTGCAAGTTCGTGGGATACCCCAAGAAAACTTATGGGTATTATTTCTATCTTCTCGAGGACCAAAAGGTCTTTGTAGCCAAGAGAGCAGTGTTCCTTGAGAAGGAACACATTCTTAGCGGAGATAGTGGGAGCATGATAGAGTTGAGCAAGGTTGGAGAACCTAGCTCAAGCATCACTCTACAACTCGAGTCTGTTCAAGTACCTAACACATAAGTTCCAATTTTACATAGGTCCGATAGAGTATCCCATCCTCTTGAGAGATATGTGGGGTATATTGGAGGAGAGGATGTTAAGGATATTTATTTTCAGACCTATGAGGAGGCTATTATAAGTATAGACTCCGAGAAATGACAAGAAGCCATGAATTCTAAGATGGATTTCGTGTACTCCAACAAGGTTTGGAACTTAGTTGATGCACCCAAGGGTATTGTACCCATTGGTTGCAAGTGGATTTTTAAGAAAAAGATCGGAGTAGATGGAAAGGTAAAGACCTATAAAGCAAGGCTAGTGGCTAAGGGGTATCGTCAAAGGCAAGGTGTTGATTGTGACGAAACCTTCTCACCCGTAGCAATGCTAAAATCCATCCGAATTCTATTGGCTATTGTAGCACACTATGATTATGAGATCTGGCATATGGATATGAAAACTGCATTCCTTAGTGGGAACCTTGAGGAGGAGGTGTATATAATACAATCTAAGGGATTTGTGTATAAGGACTGCCCAAATAAGGTGTGCAGGTTGCTTAAATTCATTTATGGACTAAAGTAAGCTTCCCGAAGTCGGAACATAAGATTTGATGAGGCAATCATATCTTATGACTTCGTTAAAAATAAAGATGAGCCTTGTATATATAGAAAGGTAAGTGGGAGCGCTATCACCTTCTTGGTGTTATATGTGAATGATGTCCTGATCATTGGGAATGATATAGGAATGCTATCCACAGTAAAGGCTTGGTTATCTAGATACTTCTCCATGAAGGACTTAGGGGAAGCATTATATATCTTGGGGATTCAGATCTATAGAGATATATCCAAGAGGATGCTTGGCTTGTACCAATCCAGGTACATAGACATCATTGTCAAAAGGTTTGGCATGAAAAATTTCAAAAGAGGTCTCATACCGATAAGACATGGGATATCGCTTTCTAGGAGTATATCCCTAAAGACTCCTGAAGAAAGGGCGAACATAGATAGGATATCCTATGCCTCAACAATATGGTCTATCATGTATGTCATGCTATGTATCAGGCCTGATATAGCACATGCTCTGAGTATCACGAGTAGGTATCAGGCGGATCCAAACTTGGAGCTTTGGAAAGTAGTAAAGTATATCCTTAAGTACTTGAGAATGACTAAGGATCTTTTACTAGTATATAGAGGTAATAGTCTTAAGGTTGAAGGCTACACGGACTCGAGTTTTCAGTCTATATTGATGATAGCAAATCGAATTTGGGGTATGTGTATACCTTGAATGGAGGAGTAATGTACTAAAAGAGTTCCAAGCAAGATACTATTACTGACTCGACCATAGAGGCGGAGTATATTACTGTAATAAAGGAAGCAAAAGAGGGAATTTGGATGAAGAAGTTCATCACAAATATGAGAGTCGTGCCAAGCAACGTGGAGCCGATTCTTTTATATTGCGACAACAACAGGACAATTGCTCAAATGAAGGAACCTATATCTCATCAGAAATTTAAACATATTCTAAAGAGGTTCCACCTAATCAGAGAGATCATGACCCGAGGAGATGTAGTAGTGGAAAGAGTTACATCCGAAGATAACATTGCAGATCCATTGACAAAGCCATTGTCTAAGGTTGTCTTTGAACATCACAGGGGTCTGATGGGGATCAGACACATAGGTGATTGGCTTTAGGTCAAGTGAGAGATTGCTAGTCATATGTACCCTACAAGCCAATCACATGAGTGATGGCACGTATGACTTGACACACAGTCTTTTTGCTTATTATATTTTGGCATTTATTACTTTATATTACTTGTTTATATATATATATATATATATATATATATATATATATATATATATATATATATATATATATATATATATATATATATATATATATATATATTGTAATTTTCTTGGATTTGTGCAATGGGAATTGGATCGTGATGAGATCATGATAATGAGATCGATTCACCTTTAAACACAGATCCTAAATAATCCCGATCATATGTTACTCAAGAGGGATATCGAAATAACCGGACAGATTGGTGTGTTGTATACCCATCCATATGATGGATGCAGCTGGTCTCATAGCTGCTCATGTGGGGATACTAGGGATACAATACAGATGCTCATTGGGGAATGAGTTCACTAATTGATCCACTTACGGAATGTTAAATGGTTAATGATGTCTTATTGTCAGACAATAATTCCGTAGTCCTAGTGGTGTATATGGTCCTTAGACTTGAGATACTAAGGAGGTCTTATATGAGTGCTCCACTCTTTGATACCGAACTTATAGGTTTGGATGTCCCAGATCTAGCACAACCGGTCATTAGGAGTAGTAGTCAACCTTACGAGGGCTATTGAGTATCGATATAGGATCATCCACTCTCGGTGTCATGAGAGGAATATCCCATATGTTCTTGCTTAGACAAATCCCTAGCTAGTGTCATTCGGATTGAGAGAGAAAGATTTTTCCGGGAGAATCTGATTAGAGTGAGACTTAAGTAGAAATCGTATATATCTGGTAGCACTATGCCCAATATACGGTCTTTGGGATATTATATGGATGAGGGACTATAGGTATATGGTAACTGATGATAGACAGGTCTAATGGATTGGATTACCCTGTATCGTCTAAGGACTACGACATAGTGGTCTAGTACGTTCTCAATTGATGAGTCGAGTGAATAATTATAGAGATAATAATTCATTGAGCTAGGAGTTCTGATAGGTATGACTCACGACCAGCTCGATATTGGGCCTAGAGGGTCACACACATATGGTAGGCGTTGCGATGAGTAGAGGTTTGGATATGAGATATCCGTTAGAGCCCCTATCTTATTGGATATCCAATAAACCTTTGAATTATTGGATCCTATGGATGAGATCCAATAAAAGCCCATGAGAGATTATTGGATAGAGATCTACTAATCTAAGAGGCTTGGGTAGTTGGATGGAGATCCAATACCCAATAGGGGAGGATCCATTAGGGTTAAGTTGATAGGGGACTTCTATAAATAGGAGGGATTCAATGGTTCATATGCTAGAGCCTTTGCTTGCCTCTTCTATTCTCCTCCTCCTCTTCACTTCAAAGCAGACTTGGGGTTTTGAAGAGCGCCATCACAGCCCTATTGTGTGGATCACCGCTAGAGAGTAGGGCGCTTGAACTCCTTCACTATTTCCTGGAGATCTGCAAGGATTCAGGGATATACGATCTCCCTAGGTAACACAATCTTTACTATATGCAGTTTTCTATTTTGTGGATTTTCCGCACCAATCTTCATACGACGATGAACAAATCTTTGGGAAATTAGGGATTTTGTTTTCTGTTCTTTCGTTGTGCATGTGACATTTCCCCCTAGATTTCCTAACATTTTGTTGGTGAGGATCTAGTTCGAGATGGTTGGGTAGATGAACTAAGATCTTCTAGGTTGCAAGATTCCTCCTTGGGGGCTGGGTCATCCGAGTGTCTTCAGGTGGTCGGCGATCCTGCATGACAGGCCGATGTCGGTGGTTGCTTGGCGCGACCCCTTCGATACTTAAGTTAGCAAAGGGGAGAAGGCAATAGTAAGCTATATGATTGTGTATGTTTCTAAAGAGCCTCCCCTTTGGCATATGCCCGGGGGTAGTTTTTATACCTCTCCGGGGATTGATTATTTGTAAGTTGTTAGCGTCTACCGATATTTCAGGCAAGCAATTCATTTGTTCTGAAACGATTATTCTGATCTTGTGCTGTGCGGGGTTATCTCCTCACTTTTGGGTACCGCTTCATGCGATTTTGAGCGACGTAAATTTTACTTTATATCACTTCTGAATCGGGTCATGTTGCTTTAGGACGTAGTTGATTCTGAGTTGGGCTGTGTTGTTTCGTACCACTTTGAGACATGTACGTGATAACTAAAGTGGTACCACATGTGATATGAGGTGACTACCAACTAGATGATACCAAAATATCCTCTATCATCTGTTAATCACTCGTGTTCTTATAATAATTCATCTATCTTGAATGAAGATAATCATAAAAACATAGACAATATCAAATTAGAGAAATAATTGGATGAACCCTTAGTTTCTTGGTTGGCGTGATCTATCACCTGATTTGATGGGACCAATTCGTATTAGCTACATGAATCAGACATATTATACTCCGTGTGATTCATTACGCACGCGCGGTTAGTTCTCCAGCCATCGAGTGTGAATAGGACACCTCGGACGGGTCTTACATTAGGGATGATCTCACCGACCGGTCTGCGGATCCCCATAACGGTACCATTTGGTTCTCAAACTAGGGATCCCAATTCACGAGCCATTTCGCGTTTGGACGTCCGACACGTGCATAAGATGCGTATCCAACAATCATCGAAGCGGTTTGCCTCGTGATTCTGATGGGCCACTTCGTCAACTACGACGGTCAAAGGCAAGTGGGCCGAACTCGACGGCAACTCGATCAGATCAGAGTCGTTGCACCAGTGCTGACCGTACGATTAGTGGAATCTTTCCCATTGACAAACGAACCAGCGGTTATGATTGATACAGATGACGACGCACAGGAAACAAATACGAAACGTGCTTTCTGTCACGACTGTACGATTCTCCCGGAAAAGAGTCACATTTTAGGGGGGTAACTTATTTCGTGACTCGAGCGAACGTCCAAAGCACCGCTCGGTTCTTATCCGTTCAGCGAGAGCTGAAGCAATCGTCGTGCCTCTCCTCCCCAAGTGTCCCGAGTTCCAAACCCAATCCCAAACCCAAACCCAAACCCGAACCCCGCCCCTACCTCGACCTCGATCGATCCATTAAAGAAGACGAGGAAGACATGCCGACCGCCGAAGAAGCAGAGCAGGAGCGCCCCGTCTTCGACGACGACGACGACGACGATGACGTCTCCGAGAGCGTCGGAAGTGAAGACGATGACGTTGACGGCGACGGCCACGCGACGCCGCCGTCTTCTCAGCTGCAAGCCCCGACGGAGCCAAGCGTAGTGGTTGCGGCGGAGTCCGGCGGTCTACACCCTTCCGCCTCCTCCGATCAAACCACAAACCTTAACCCTAACCTCAACACCAGACTCTTCGATCCCACTGCGGCGGCTCTTCCTCCTCCCCAGAATGGCGCGATCCCAGTTCCAGTCCTCCCCATATCCGCTATCTCTTCTCCCTCCGCTGATGCTGCCTTCTTCAACCCCACTTCCTCATCCGTTGCTGTCCCGGGCGCCACCACCTCTGCCTCTGAGGAGAGGAGGTCCCTCGCCGTCGTCTCCTTCGATGAGTCCCGCCGTCTCTTCCAGCGGCTTTGGACCGACGAGGAGGAGATCAAGATCCTGCAAGGGTTCTTCGAGTTCACCTCGAAGCGTGGCACTACCTTCGCCTCCCACCAGTACGACACGGGCCCCTTCTACGAGGAGATCAAGAAGCAGTTCCAGATTGAATTCACCAAGAACCAGCTAATTGAGAAGCTCCGTCGCCTGAAGAAGAAGTATCGGAACTGCGTTAGTCGGATGGGGTCCGTGGGGAAAGGCTTCGCCTTTAAGAGCTCACACGAGCGGGCCATCTATGACATCGCTCGCAAGATCTGGAGCGCTGGCTCCAAGAGGGTCCACGAGAGTGATGACGAGGACCTTAATACATCAAACAACGCCATCTCTGACGCGATCATTGCAGTTCCGATCAACGATGGTTCTTTGAGTTCTGATAGAAGGATCTCAAGATCAAGAAGGTGCATGAGAAGGAGAATGGCAGAAGAGGTGGCTACAGTGGATGCTACTACTGCAGTCGGTGGAGTAGCTATAGACCATTCCATTCCAGAGATGCACACACCTTTCGTGTCAGCAGCTGGGATACAAAACATCATCGAGGAGACTGTAAAGGACTGCCTCTCACCACTGTTTAAGGAACTCATCAATTCTGCTATTGGGAGCCCGCTTGGTCCAGGACTCATTGGTGGGACATCACCATTGAACCTGCTTCCCATGAGCCTCAGGGTTGGTGGTTCTTTGGCGGCCCCAGGGATGACTATGGATGACAAGTGGAGAAAGCTGCAGATTCTAGAACTGGAGATTTATTTAAAGAGAATAGAGCTTGTAATGGACCACATCAAGGCGACAATGGAGGAACTCAAGTCTGCAGTGAGCTGATTAGAGTTTCTGCTATAAAGGTTGTAACCCTTAGTGCTGGATCCTTTGCTTTGTGATTCTTGTTTATTTGGATACTTCCTGTTATATCAGTCTGTTAAACTAACACTTTTTTCTCCTTATATTAATCTCTATTTAGTCTTAGCTCCTTTTGATTGTGTATTTTTTCACTTTCTGGGTTTTATGTGGAAGAATAATAGGAGGGAGTAAAGCTGGCAGCTTTTACTTGTATTTGTCTTGTTGGTATACTTCTTCTTATCCTTTGAGAGTCACTTGTTTGTGGAAATGCTTCCAATTGCTATGCTTGGATATAATAGAATCCTAGATTTTGATTCTGCTTCATGTCCTTTTCTGATTCGGCAGGAGTCACAAGACTGCTTGTTTCTATAGGATGTTATCACTTCACGAAAATTAGGAATAACTACTAGGCATAACAAAGATATGGTTACTTTTTAAAATGTCATTATCCCTTTCATGGGACCATATTCAGAATACATGTTCTCCATTCTCTTCTAGGGCATGGTCTTGTCTTTACATTGTGGGTATGATGGTATTATGAATTTTATGACACAACCAAACTGTTGTTTGGGTGTTGTTGTATTTGCTTGAGTTTGTTAAACTACAAATTTGTTTGCATGAATTTGTAATTTGAAGAAGGAGAAGAATTTCTTTAAAGTTGAAGGTGCATAAGAGTTGGCAATTAGCACTAGATAGGCTATGGGGAGACCTTTTTTCTGGATAATCAACATTGGGTTACAACAAAAGTAGGATTAGGAATGTAGTAACATTGCAACAATTTAAAGAGAATAAGGATGTGTTTCATCTACATGCATTTTGCTTTGACTTGTTGTTCCTTAAAGATGGAAGAATACAACTTTGGACATAATTGGGAAGCTGTAAAAGCTAGCTCTAATGAAAGCCAAATTTTGGTACTAGCCCTTATACATCATAGAAATGTACTTAAATTGCATCATACAATTTAAATATGAGGAATCATGATTTAGTAGTTGTTTTATGTGGTATAAATATCTTTTAATATTTAAATAATCTTATATGTTGACGTGTTTAGAATTAGTGTTTTTAGTTATCTAGGTTGTATTTGTTTTACACTAAAAGATAGGCTAAATAATCAAAGTGATCAATCTTGCTAGCCAAAAGTGCCCCAGTAGCCCATAATCCTCGATTTTGACTCGTGATACCTCATCGGATGACCACATGGAAGTCATGACTCCTAAATTTTGGAATCAAGAAAGTATCTTGAACCACTATGTCGTGATGGACATTAGAGAAGCTAGAAGAGTGGGCAAAGAGGAAAACGAGATAAGGATGTATTTAGGCTCCTTCGGCCTTGGGCCATCCCTGCTACTCAGTGTTGTTGTTGTGATCCTATGCTATTATTGCTGCTAGCTTGACAGAGGGGAGAGAGGGAAAGGTAGCAAAGTGATTGAGAGAAGATATGACCACAAGATATAAGTTTCTTTTTAGTTGGAACATTTTGGATTTTGTCCAGTTGAACTTTTAAGTTTGATTTTAAAACATTGAACTCTAATTGGCACAATCTATTGATGAGGGAAAGTGAAGATAATAGACAAAAGAAGAAGAGAAAAGCAGGGTAAAAGAGAGGAACCGAAACAAAGACAAGAAAAGAGAAGAAAAAGAAAAGAAGATAAGAAAGAGCAAAAGAAAATAGAGAAAAAAATATTTAGGACATTTAAAATAGATTTACTGATGTAAATTGTTTAGGAAGCATCTCACATAGATGCGTCCAAGGTGCTCCCTACCTATGTGGTTTTAAGTCTAGCTGCTACCTCAAATTGCATCTAGCCACCCCCTCCAACTGACACCTAGTTTTCCATATGTTTTCACTTTTGGCTACTGACTAATCAACATGCAAATATTAGGAAAATCAGAAGGGATGAACTTGTATATATAAGACGTAGGATTATAGTTATCAGATGGGTCGGTCCACTTGTGGGTGGCCTTTTCTTGGGGCGCTTGTATCACTATGCCAATTTGTTTCAGGCTGAGGGTTTATTGGCTGTGACCTGCACTCAGCCAGCCCAACCAGGTGTTAGACCAAGTTGGCCCAAGACTACATGCTGGCACAAACCTCAAATGGCTAGACCCAAGTTCATGCTGGTGGGTGCATTGTTTTTCTGCACATACTGTATCATCAGATCAACCAGGTTGCCACAAAAATTTCTGATGGATTGTATGCGCTACATATATAAATGTCCTTTATCAGTTTAATGTTGTTACTGCAAGGGAATGTAAAGAACTTGCCTTATATTCTTTCACAAAGATCTTTTCTAGTTAAATACTTCTGTTTCTTTTTAGGTCAGAAGAATAAACCAAATCGAGGTTCTTGCTTAAGGATTTTTTATATAATTAGTTGAGTGAGAAGATACATTTTTTCGATGGAATTGTGCCATTCTAATGGTTTATCAACGGATCTTTGCTATTGTTATGTTCTATTGGATTGTGTAAATTGACTTTTAGTGTTTATCTGATATCAATATTTTCCATCTTGTTAACATATGAACTCATATAAGTTTATGTTATCACTTTAATCTAGCTACTGTAAGGAATGTAAGAAACTTGCCTTATATCCTGAAGATCTTTTTAGTTAAATACTTCACTCTTAGGTTAGCAGAATAGACAAGAGCTTTTGCATAAGGAATAGCTACTGTAAGGAAATGTAAGAAACTTGCCTTATATCCTGAAGATCTTTTTAGTTAAATACTTCACTCTTAGGTTAGCAGAATAGACAAGATTGAGGCTTTTGCATAGGATTTTTTATATAATTAGTTGAGTGAGAAGATAAATTTTGTAGATGAATCTGTGTCATTCTAATGGTTTATTAATTGCTGTTTGCTATTGTTATGTTATATTGGATTGTGTAAATTGATTTTTTGTGTTTATCTAATATCCATATTTTCCATCTTGTTAAGCAGAAAGGACTTGATTTTAGAAGGTTTACGAGTTTGGTGACAGTTGTTTCATATAGCCTTGTGTTGAATTGTTTGGCAATGACCACTATATCATTTGTGCATAAGAAATCTTAGATTGTGGTTCACAGTTTCAAGTATTGTTGGAATTTTCTAGGAGTAGATCTTGTCTCCTATAAGGAATTGCAAGAGCCTCAATGCCTCATATATGGAGTGGTGCATCAAATTAATTTTACCACTATTTTATGCCATATCAATTATTTCATGAAACTTGTAGATGACCTCTTTTTAAAAGTCTCATAGATCGGGTTATATCTATGTTTTCTCCAGAATGTTCTATGTGATTACCAGCCCTTTCTTGATGGAAATTTGTGTTGCTGACTTAATATAATGCTATGTGGCTGACTTAATATAATACTATGTCGACAAGCAGTATTGTTTGACTGGTAGCCTCTTGGATTTTCTAAGTTGCTTTTGTTTATGATTTATGAATGATTCCTGCAAATAATAATAGCTAATCTGCACAGACATTCTTCAGTGCTTGCATTGACTATCCTGACATTTGCAGAATATTTCTGGAAATTGATGGTTCTAAATAAGTATGATAAATAAGAGTTCATTTTAAATCTTATAAAAAATTGAACTTTTTGAAGAAAAGAAATTGGAAATTGGTCATTAAATTGCAGCTAGTTTGATTTATGTAACAGTAGAAGATAGTTTTCTGTATTCTTCTTATTTTTGTTGGGGAAGATTGAATGTTGAAGGTTAGTACCATGACAGCAGACAGAATTCATGAATGTTAAAGGTTCAAATATTCAAATACAGTGAATTCTCATTTATTTAGGGAGTACAGAAATTTATATAAGATTTGGTGAGTTGGAATCCTTGATGACTTTTTAAATTCAACACAAATTTAAAATATTTATCAAAAGGGAATTCATGAATGTTAACACCATGACAGCAGACAGAATTCATGAATGTTGAAAGTTCAAATATTCAAATACAGTGACTTCTCATTTATTTACGGAGTTCAGAAATTTAGATAATATTTGGTAAGTTGGAATCCTCGATGACTTTTTAAATTCAACACATTTAAAATATTTAGCAAGAGGGATACCAAGTTGGGCTTGGTGAGATGGAGAGATTTGATGTATTGCAATTTTCTTAGAAATATTGCTAGTATGTACCTTCACAGAGTTGTATGCTGTCTTCTAAAATCCATCACTACTTTCTTTGCGTTGTTTACAATATTGTCATGAGAAGCATAAATTGTTCAATTTTGCTGCGTGGCCCAGATGTATCCTGCAGCTGATTATTAAAATACAATGTCATGAACATAACGCATCAGGTAGAACTGCACTTTGTGGATGTCATAGTTAGATATACTTAAATGTGCTATCCATCATTCTTTTCATATATACATAAATAATATGGTTGATTTATCTCTGTAGTTTGCATGAGGCAATTTTGTTGCTGGAGTTTGATTAATTGGACACATCTTGTTGCTTTGATTTTATAGATAGTGGACTGACTTCTTTTATCTTTAATCTTGAATAACCTTTGCCTCCATCAGTAGATCTGTTAATAATTACTTGCTTGTTGCTGTTTCATTTGACTTGATTATGGCTACATAAATAATCTGAGCTAGTCTGGATTTAATTTTTGATTTATCCTGCTTTCTGGATGGGATATGGATTTACTGATTTTGCAAATAGAATCAGTACATTTTCAGATTTTCTTCTGGATGTGGATAATTGTGGGCAGGTGGTCAACTGCCACACATCGCACAAATGTGGGAAGCAAGAATATGACAAAACTGTTGTATTTTTAGATTGTCAACGTGAACCTTGCCTGGATAATTGGTGCTATTAGTGTAAGTTTCAAGTTTCAGCCCCTTTTTATTTAGCATCATTAAATGCGAATGAATCTGGCAACATTACCGTTATGAATGTGATTTTATGTTATATTTCAGTTAAGTTTACATCATATTATAGATTTGCATTTGCATGAAATTTATTGAAAATTTTTGTCATATTAGAAGTATGCAAATCACATTCATCACTAGTTTGATGAAATTACTGAAGTTCTTTTTTTCTTTCCACTTGTAACTTCAACCATCTGGTAAACACTGATCACTGATCTTCGGCATTTTGTCTTGGTAAACATTATTTCTCCTTGTTTTACCCTCTGCTTCTGTCTGGCGCCATACATAACTGACTGCGCTTAATTGTATTATGTTTCTACCTCTCTTGCTCAAGACTTATAACAGCTGCTGGTAATCACTCTGCTTCACTTCAATTCATGCCTGCACAACTTCACTTCAGTCTTTAGTTTGATATAATTGTTACAACGAATCTAAATATTGTGTTGTCTAACATAGCTGAAATTGTGGTTTTCCATTCATCACAATTCTTGTCTCAATTCTTCACTTTCTCAGCTGCTTCTCCCACTGAGGAGCGCAAACCTTTTTCCTGTTGGCATAGTCTTGTATGCTTTTGAGATGTATTACAAAATTTTCAACATAGAAAGTCAGCAAATATATATATATTTTCACTAAATTGATAGACTAACGTATTGCTGTGTTGAAGCCTTACAGGGTCCCGAACTGGTCTATATGGAGCATTTTGCTTAAGCTTTCAATAATCTCTATGTACATATAGATACATATCCTTCCAGTCCAACTAACATCGGATGAAAGCAGCCTTCTTCTCTTGTTGGAAGCCTTGTAGATGGATCGGATACTAATAACTGTTGCATTTTACTTTGCAGAAAAGGTGGCGGAAGACCTCCGAAACTGGGGAGATTCATGTACTACGACATTAGGCCCTACGACAGCACTGTTCATGCTTTCTGTTGCATCCGTAACTGCTGCAGCGATGTTAGGATGAGTTGCAATCGCCGCACAGTCTGCACCACTGGCCGTGTCACCGTAGGGGTCGGCATTGATGGAATGTAGTCTCCCCGTTGGATCAGCTGAAGTGAACTTTGCATTTTGGTGAAATTAAAGGTGACAGAATTGGACGTCGAGGAAGCATACAGTGTCGCCATGGTGAAACCACCGTCCGTGGAGCCAGATATGAGCATGGCGGCAGTGGCTGGCATGGTGTTGGCCATGGCAGCGGCAGCAAGGGGGGAGGGGGTGGTTGTGGTTGCCCTCGTAGGTGGTCGTGAGGATGATCTTGTCCTCAGCACGTCTCAGCATTTCTTAATTAGGCCATATCACACTCTAGCATGCTTCGCATGGAGTGCGATTCAAAAGAACAAGTAGCTGATCAAGACCTTAAATTTTCGTGTAATACATGAAAAAAAACTATCACACGCCTAAATTAATATACCACTATTAGGCCGAGTTCAGATATAGGCTAATAGGACTTGTAAGATGTTGAGAATTGGTTGACCTCTAAGATTGTGGCAGTGGTCAAAGTATACAAGCCTTGATGATAAAGGGGATTTGGATAGTTTAGTTAAAGGTTACTGTACAATGTTGACCATCAGTTAGTTGCAGAGCCAATTATGCAGGTGTGACAGTCTCATCCAGGAGGACCCTCGTGAATAGGAAGTTCCTTGTGGGGAATTGGAGTCAAACATATCAGAGACAGGGGAAAACATTAATTTAAAATTTGGTGTTACTTCATTTATACCATTTTATCAGTATATCTAATCTACCATATTTTCACTGCATTTTTGTTTAATGTATATATACACTGCTATTACAAAATGAATTTAGCACAAGCAAGCATGTAAACTATATTTTAAACCGACTTTTACCTCGAGTGACCAACTTTTTAGTTCCTCGTACCTGCACAAAAATCTCAGTTTTATTTTTCGATCATAAAGTAATCCTTAATGCTTAATACTCAGTTGGCTTCATGAGGGATTAGACAACAAAGAGGGTCTAATTGTTTCCAGTACTGGTGTGACGGGAAGTAAATCGTCAGATCCTTCACTCACTGCTTGAGAAACAAAAAAAAAAGGGTGATAGTTGCTGGGAAGCGTTTAATACTAGCTGATCACCACATAATCATATATAAAGAGCATTGTTCCTACCTGTTTATAATAACCCTGGTGGTAAATCCCAACTATATATGTTTCATTAAGCTTGACCTGTGAGTTGCAAAGCCCACCATCGATGAAGCTTACCTGCTTCCTCACGGGGCAGCCGTTGGCCATGGTGCAGCGATAGTAAGCCCGTGGGCAAGGATTGCCCTTGGCCATCTTCTGCCTGTATTTCCCCGAAGGTTGTCTGATATCACTGTCATAGAACTTCTGCTCATTCATGTGCTCCATGAATGGATTTGCTAACAACGCCACCGGAGCTGGGTTGTCAGCCTGGTGGTCAAGCTTCTGAGGATGAAACAAAGACAATTTGAGAACCCAGTAAAAGGTGTAAAGGAAGGCGTTAATTCAAATGGATCTTTATGTTAGAACCCTTACAGAATTCTAAGCTTGGGGTTGATCTCTTTAGGGGATCGGTCTCCTGGAACACTATAGGGGTTCCTTCCTCCAAGTTGCTGCTTAAAGGCTGCAGAAAAGATTCATCTATTACCTATCAAAAGAGGATGAATACATGACTATTTATAGGGTTTATAAACCCTAACTCCTAATAGGACTCCTACTCAAGACTCTTACTCAATCAATTAAGACATATACTCAAGACTCCTAATAGGACTCCTACTCAAGACTCCTATTCCTTTACAACTCTTAATTCTTTTTTAAGAAATAACCTCCAAACCCTAGCCGGCCTCTTCACCTCTTTAATAAGGGTCGGCTTAGGTAGGTTTTACATGATTGCCCCTATCAATTAGGACTCTCCTAGCTAGAGTCCTAACAAACCCGCCCTCTTCAAATCAGCCTTGTCCTCGAGGCTGACGATTCATGAATTTTGGGAATTTGATCTTCAAGTCGTCATAGTTCTCCCAAGTGACATCTTCTGTTGGTAGGTTCACCCACTGTATTAGCACTTCAGTAGTGGGTCGTCGTCGTCGAGTCCCGATCCGTTGATCAATAATGACACTTGGCTGGGTCTGGAGTTCTCCTTGAGTAGTCATATTTGGTGGGTGGCTTTGGGCAGTCTCCAAGCACCTATTTACAACTTTCGTCTGGCTGTCGATTTGTGGGTGATATTGCATACTCCTTTTCAATTTAGTACCCTGCATATGGAATAACTTTATCCAAAATCTGCTCGTGAAGATGCAAGTAGAATTTGTCATAAGCACAATGCGTCCTTTGTAGTGTAATTCTTTTGAGTCCCAATTGTAATGAGCCACGGAGCTTGATGCTTCTTCCAATTTTTTTATGATCTTACTGGTCTCTAGATCATCCTGCCATTCCATCTTAATATCCTCAAGGAAGTCACTGGTTGGAAGTGAAACGGCCGAAAATTCAGCTTGCTCGGGTAGTTGTGAAAGCGCATCTGCAACAACATTCTCTTTCCCCTTTTTGTAAGTTATTTCATAATCAAATCTAAGAAGTTTTGTTACCCATTTTTGCTGCTCAGGGGATAATATCTTTTGCTCCAAAAAGTACTTGAGGCTTTTATGGTCAGTTTTAATTTGAAATCGTCGACCGATCAAGTAGAGTCTCCACCTCGTTGCTGCGCGCACAATGGCGAGCATCTCCTTATCATATGTTGACATATTTTGATGGGAGGGAGATAATCCCTTGCTAGTGTATGCGAGTGGTCGACCATCTTGCATGAGAATGGTTCCAATTCTGACTCCAGATGCATTAACCTCAATAATGAAGGGTCGGCTGAAATCTAGTAGTGCTAGCACTGGCGTCGTCGTCATGGCTGCCTTAAGTTTGTCGAAGGCAGCGGAGGCTTTGTCCAACCATTGGAATAAATCTTTTTTCAGTAAGGAAATAAGTGGTGCACTGATCTTTCCATAGTTTTTCATGAACTTGCGATTGTAGCCTATTAAACCGAGAAAGCCACGTAGCAATTTTATATTCCTCGAGGTCAGCCAGTTTTGCATTGCTCCAATTTTGGAGGGGTCCACTATCACACCTTCCTCTGATATGATATGCCCAAGATATTCCACCTTTTGGTGATGAAAGCAAAAATTTGTAGTGGCCGTTGTGTCTTCAAAAGGCGGTTTTCGGTATCTCTTCCTTGCACACTCATATTTGATGATACCCGGATCGAAGGTCTAGCTTTGTGAAGACTTGTGCTCTCTTTCATCTAACAATTCATCTGCTATTAGAATAGGGTATTTGTCCTTGATGATTATGCCATTGAGGGCTCGGTAATCAATCCACATTCGCCATGTTTCATCCTTCTTTCGTACAAAGAGCACCAGTGAAAAGTAGGGGCTGCAACTTGGCCGAGTAACTCTTGTTTCGGGCATCTCTTTTATAATCCTTTCTATTTCATCCTTCTGCAGATATGAATGTTGATATAGCCAAGTATTTGCAGGAGGTTTGCCCAGAAGAATCGGTATACAATGATAATGCCGACGGGCAAGAGGTAGGTTGTGCGGTTCGTCAAATATATCTGAAAATTCAGCAAGCAAAGGAAGTAGGTTTGGATCTTCAAATTCTATTGGCTCTCTGTTAGTTTGCTGCTCAAGTTGTACCAAAAAGCCACTGCATGTTTTATGTAAAACATTCTCCATTTGTTGTGTGCAAATCGTCATTACGTCGCCCCCACGTTTCCCGTGTAGAATCACCTGTTTCTCTTTACTGTAAAATCTCAAAATTAGTTTCATAAAATTCCAGAAAACATTACCTAATGTTGTCAACCATTCAATAGCCTCATGATCATCAAGAGGGAGGAGGAAGAAATCTCCAATTATCTCTTGTTCCTGCAGTAATAGTTTCTCTTGCGGGCGCCTACGATCACACTTCAAAATCCGTCCGTCGGTGAACTTGACGTCAAACCTGCTGTAATACTCGATAGGTAAGGCCATCCGGACAGCAACTTTACTATCTAGAAAGTTATTAGTGATGCCCATGTCGATGAGAATAGTGATCGATTGTTGTTTGAGAAGGCCTTCAACTTTCATCGTTTGCGGGTTTGAGTAGCCAGCTAGTGCATGCACCATAACTTCGGTCGGTTGTGGCTCTTCTTCTGCATCTTCTTCTTTATTATCAAGGCTCTCTTCTTGATGTTCAATGACCTCTTCTTCTACTGGTTTAATCATAAGAAGTCTCCCTTTTCTACAGTGATGCTCGCGGCTCCACGGCTCGTCGCGGTGCCAACATAACTCCTCCGTAGATCGCTCCTGAAGCTCTTCTCTTGTCATCATTTTTGGTGCAGGGACTCGGTTGATAGTAGGGGGGGCTGAGGGCTTCTGCATTATAGGTTGAGAAGCGATCCTAGTCCTCTGAGCTTCATGGTTCAAACGCTCCTCTTGATGTCGTGCGAAAGAGATGGCTGCCATAAGCGTGTACGGTTGTCGTGCTTGAACTTCTCCCCGGATCTCCGGCTTCAAGCCCTCAATGAAGGTCCCCAATAGCTGTTTTTGAGACCAATCACGAGTTTGATTAGATAACCTTTCAAACCTTGTTTGGTACTCCTGAATAGTAGAGGTTTGTCGGATCTTTGCTAGTTGTTCGTCAATGTTCTCGTAATCGGTTTGTCTGAAGCGGATCAATAGTCCTTCTTTGAACTGTTGCCATGAGAGAACTCCATGAGTATATTTAAACTAGTAAAACCATTGTATGGCATCCCCTTCAAGATGTATAGCTGCAATTTCTACCATAGATGCATCCGCAGTTTTATGATACCGAAAATATCGCTCCGCACGCGAGATCCAACCAATCGGGTCTCCTTCTTCCCATCTAGGGAAGTCCACCCTCATGCGTGGATAGTTGGGATCAATCATAGAACCTCCCCTTTCTTGGAAGTCATCTCTTTGGGCTTGGTGTAATTGGTTAGAGCTCTCTCCTTGATATGATTTCTTCGGGCTTGGTGGTCGGCCCAAACTAAGTTCGGTAAAGAGAGTCCGAATCTTATCCTCCATTCGCGCCTCCAAGGCTTCGAATTTAGCATTGATTGCCTCCTTAGATGCCATAGAATATGCTTCCAAATCTGTAATGTTAAGATCTCTCTTTTGTTGTCGGGTTAAAGGCAAGTATGGGTTGAGAGAAGTGATGGTCGAAAGGGTTGGTGGATTGGTGGATGTAGGCTGCGGTTTAGGCTTGTTTTGTGGTAGTTTTGGGTGCAGTTTGAGGGTGTGGTTTGGTGGAGTTTTAGGGCTGTGGATGAAAGTTTTAGATCTGTGGTAGATGGCAGCAAAGGTTTGATAGAAATTAGTGGAAGTTTGCTGCAGAATTGTGTTGTCTTGTAAGAGCAGAATTGTCGTCGAAGAAACAGCGATTTCTCAACAAAATTTCCACAAAAAACTTGAGAGATTTGAGGAGGGAATTGATAGCAAAATCTCAGTGTATATGACAGTAAGTATGTCCAATTTAATCAAGAAAATTTTGGCAGTATAACAGCAAAGAAATTGGTGCAAGTTGCGATAGCAGAATTCTCGTCGAAAAATTTCAGCGGTTTGCGACGAAAATTTACAGCAACACAAAATCGTTTTTAGAGGTGAATTCCTTAATAGATCAATCTTAGATGGAAGCCAAGATGATCTATGAAATATATAAGAAATTTTGTTCAAAAAGATTGCAAATAGATCGGTTAAGGCAACAATATGCTGCTGAAATTTTCTGCAGCACAGATTTTCAAGTGTCACAGATTGGATGTAAAATATCAGTAGTTTATATTGAGAATTTTTTGACGAAGCCAAAGGGAAATCCACTGTTAGGAAGTGTCAAAGCTATCATAAAAATTTCATAGAGATTTGGACAGAAAAATGTAGTAGCAAGATTAAACAATTTGTACTATGCAGTTGGAATTTCACAGTGCAGATTTTCAAGTATAGCAGTTTAGACGTAAAAGATTAATAGTTTATATTAAGAATTTTTTGACAAAACTAATGGAAAATCTGCTATTAGGATGTGTCAAAGCTGTCATAAAAATTTTGTAGAGATTTGGATAGAAAAAATGTAGTAGCAAGATCAAACAAACTGTTGCGGCTGAAATTTTACAGTGCAGATTTTCAAGTACAGCAGATTAGATGTAAAAGATCAATGGTTTATATTAAGAATTTTTTGATAAAACCAAAGGGAAATCTACTGTTAGGAAGTGTCAAATCTGTCATAAAAATTTCGTAGAGATTTGGATAGAAAAAACGTAGTAGCAAGATCAAATAGACTGTGTTATGCGGTTAGAATTCTGCAATGTATCTTTCGTCGTAGAGATGAAAACTTTGCGACGAAAAGTTTATGCAGCAAAATAGGAACAATTTTTTTTTTGGATTTTTGAATAAGGATAACTAAATTGCAGCAGCAGTAAGGTATGAAACCAGAACCTGTTGCAATTCACGGGGAGATCAAAGAATGATCCGCGGGGGTGGAGATGACCGTGGAATTTGGCGACGATCTTTTAAGCAATTGTGGGAATTGCTTTGGGCGGCTGTGGAAGGGATGATGGATGGCTGTGGAAGGGCAGCGAGATGCCAAGAACGCTGCTCTGATACCAAGTGTTAGAACCCTTGCAGAATTCTAAGCTTGGGGTTGATCTCTTTAGGGGATCGGCCTCCTGGAACTCTATAGGGGTTTCTTCCTCCAAGTTGCTGCTTAAAGGCTGCAGAAAAGATTCATCTATTGCCTATCAAAAGAGGATGAATACATGACTATTTATAGGGTTTATAAACCCTAACTCCTAATAGGACTCCTACTCAAGACTCCTATTCCTTTACAACTCTTAATTCTTCTTTAAGAAATAACCTCCAAACCCTAGCCGGCCTCTTCACCTCTTTAATAAGGGTCGGCTTAGGTAGGTTTTACATGATTGCCCCTATCAATTAGGACTCTCCTAGCTAGAGTCCTAACACTTTATTAAGTGTGTGAGGAAGGCAATGAACAATTAGATTGTTGCACACAACTACGCCATGTCATTCTCACTTAAACATTCCTGTTTATCATCTACCTAGTGGCACTACAATTCAACCTTTTATCGAACTTAACTCTATACAATCCTTTAATTATAGACTTGGGGTTCTGAAGTGTCTCTTTTGCAGATTAGTTACTAATATTTAGGAGTTTTAGAGCAGAGGCTAAATCCAGGCATACCAATAAAAGCTTATGCTCGCCTTCATGTTCTTGGTGATGCTCTTTCATTATTAGAAGAAGCTGGTCTTGTAGAGCACTAACTTGTTCTAAGCTGTTCCAGCGTGCTCCTCAATCTCCGGTTCTCATCACTCGCTTGGATTAGCTCACTTCGAAATTTGATCAACTGCAAGTATCATCTAGAAATATTATGGATTACAAACAACACAATCGATCTTGGCTATGGAGTTTAACTACTGGTTGATAACCCACCTTCATATTTGGCTTGCTACCTTCCTCAAGAGCTTGTTGGCCTGCCTGAGAGTTCACCGTCAGCAGTTTCAGTTCCGTCTGCAAGTTGACAAGGAAAAGAGAAGAAAAGAACCTATAATAGATCTGGAATCACAGGTTGAGATCGATCTACTAGTTGTGTAACATCAGATCAATATCAGTACCTACGTCGACATAGTTGCTGCTCCAAGCCAACATGTTCCCGTTGGTTTTGCTGTGGAACTTAGAAAAAAAAAACGAATAGGAAAAAAAAAAAGGAATTCTTTCAATCTATAATACTTTAAATTAATGTACGAACACTTATTTATATTAGCCAAAAGATAAAATATTAAAAATTTTAAATAATGAAAAAATCCACCATATCTCAATAAAGTTTTTCACCCTCATTTATTTATTGTATTCTAAATTCTTATCTTTTATTTTATCTAATCATAATTATTTGAATTAATCTTATCACACTTCCTTAATTCAAAATAGTTGTAATTTAAAGTTATCTTATAAAAAATAAAACTTTTCTTTCTCTAAAACTTTTGTAAAGATATCGGTAAGCTGATCTTTAGTGTTACAGTAGTTCATTTGAATTTCTTCTTTATCAATTAATTCATAAATAAAATGATGTCAAATTTTAATATGTTTAGTATGCTCATGGAAGATAGGATTCTTCATCATTGTAATAGTAAACTTGTTGTTGTAGTAGATGTTAGTTACTCCATCTTTTTTTTTTTTTTTTTAAGATATGCTAGAATTCTTTAAAGCCAAATTGTTTAATATGTTATGCTTTTAGCCATAGCATACTCTATCTTAGAGCTTGAGAGAGCAACACATTCTTGCTTTTTGGTTGTTAATGAAAGCACACCTGCACTAAGTATAAATCCTCAAGTGTTTTTTTTATTATCTGCACAATCAACCTAATCATTATCAGTGTAAAAATATAGTATAAAATCTTTTACTTGCTCATAATAGATGTCACAATTGAGAGTTTCTATAAATCTAGATAACCAACTAACTTCAAACATAATATCTGGCCTTGGATGTATGAAGTAACTCTCCAATTAAACTTGTATTGTCACATCTTAGATTTATAAATATAATAAATTATTATTTTATTATTTATAATTTATAAAATATTTTTTTTCTTCATCCTTGAATTCAAATCCTTGTCGTTACATTAGTAAATATTTTATTAACTGGAAAAAGGACCACATCTTTCTAGTAGAGTCATAAGTCTCTTCCAATCAAGTTTCAGATCTATTATAAAGTAATAGATTACTCTAAAAATAAATATAAGATAAAAACATATCAACAACCACATATACCGATAGAAACATTCAAAAAATCATACAAATAATTTTTAATATTCATGAAACATATACAAATATCAATAATTTAATAAAAAATAATATATCAATTTATCATAAAACTTATATATTAGAAAAATAATGATATTTTCTTACATAATAAATTTAAATATATCAGTCACATATAATACATACAGAATAATCAAATAACAAAAGCGTATATCACACCCGACAGTGCACTCTCCCAACAATAAATGGAGATAACCTATATTGCACTCCGAATAGTGGATGGAGTGGTATCCCTTACTCGTCCAAGTGGGGACATATTCCTCCCAACAGTGGATGGAGGAACCGTCTAACCATCACGTCTGATGGCCTGCTATTCTCCTAAGGGAATCGCTATACCTACTTTCAGTAGGGGTACATAAATATCCATGATTATTCATTTATATTCATCCATTCATTCATGCATGCATACAAGAAATAGCATGATAAAATATTATGAGAGATTATGCTTGATGTATGATTTGCTAGACTATATATATTAGTGGCTTCGTATTGTGATGAGCCCGCAACTCCTTTCACAAGTTACACTTTTAATGTGGACCACTAGCATAGTCACATATACTATACGATAACAATCATATTAATATTATAAACTTAAAGAAAGTAGAAAATCAATAATTATTTTCAAATGACATCTTCAAATAAAACTTTTAAGTTCGTCAAATCATAAAAACATGAAACATCAATCTTACTAGTTATAAATACCCTACAAGCTAATCACATAAGTGATGGCACGTGTGATATGTTACATAATATATTATTATTATTATTATGGTATTTTATCACTTTATATTGATGATGACTATATTGTAATGTTCTTGGATCTGTCCAATAAGAATTAGATTATAATGAGACCAATTCGCTTATAAACATAAACCTTATATTACTTGAGAGGAATATTAAGATAACTGAACATAATGTAGGTGCTTATTAGAGAATGAGTTCACTGAATGATTCGCTTGAGTACTCCATTCTTTAATACTAGATTTGTAGGTCTAGAAGTTTCAAATCTAGCATAACCAGTCATCAGGAGTGACAACCAACGAGGGCAATTGGGTGCCAATAGAGGATATGCTAGTTATAGGTGCTCTGCAAGCTAATCACATGAGTGATGACACGTGTGGTATAATATAATTTTTTTATTATTTATTTAGTATTATTTTCGCTTTATATTACTTGTTATATATATATATATTGTGATGTCCATAGATCTATGTAGTAGAAATTGGATCGTGATGAGATCATGATAATGAGATCGATTCACTATTAAACACAGACCCTAAATAATTTCGATTGTAGGTTACTCGAGAAGGACATCGAGATAACCGGATATAATAGTGTGTTGTATACTCATCTATATGATGAAAGCGGCTAGTCTCATAGTTGCTTATGTGGGGACACTAGGGATATACTGCAGGTGCTCATTGGAAAATGAATTCACTGATCGATCTGCTCACGAAATGCTGCATGGTTGATGATACCTCTTTGTCAGATAATAATTCTGTTGTCTTAGTGGTGTATTTGGTCCTTAGACTTGAGACACCAAGGATGTCCTGTATGAGTACTCCATTCTTTGATACCAAACTTATAGACTTGAAAATTCTAGATCTAGTATAATTGATTATCGGGAGTGGCCAACCTTACAAGGGCAATTGAGTATCGATAGAGGATCATCCTCTCTCAATGTCATGATAGGAATATCTCATATGTTATTGCTCAAGCAAATCCCTAGCTAAGGTTATTCGAATTGAGAGAGAAAGAGTTGTTTAGGAGAAACCGATTAGGGCGAGACTCGAGCAGAAACCATATAGGCCTGACAATACTATGCCTAGAATATAGTATCTGGGATATTAGATGAATGAGGGACTATAGATATACTATAATTGAGGACAAATATGTCCAATGGATTGGATTCTCTTGTAACGTCTAAGAACTATGACGTAGTGGCCTAGTATGTCCGCAATCGATGAGTCGAGTGAATTATTATAGAGACAATAATTTACTAAGCCAAAAAGAGTTCTGACAGGTATAACTCACAGCTAGCATGATATTGATCCTAGAGGGTCACACACATATGGTAGGTGTTGCGACGAGTAAAGGTTCGAATATGAGATATCCGTCGGAGCCCCTATTTTATTGGATATCCAGTAAGCTCCTGAATTATTGGATCCTATGGATGAGATCCAATAAGAGCAAATAAGAGATTATTAGGTAGAAATCTATTAATCTAAGTGGCTTGGGTAGTTGGTTGGAGATCTAGTATCCAATAGGGTAGGATCCATTAGGATAAGTTTATAGGACCTATATAAATAGGGGGGAAACAAAGGGCCATAGGCTAGACCCCTTTTAATACCATCTCCTATTCTCCTCTCCCCTTCTTCTCCTCAACTAGCAGCCCCTATTTGGGGGTGTGTGTATAGTAAGAAAGGCTAGCCCCTTCTTAATCACGTGGTGCGTGTGGAAAGGAGGATTGTGCAGCGATTTGAGGAGCATTTTTGCAGCCCCCTATGGTATGGATCTACAGGTTTTCAAGGATATATAATCTTCTTAAGTAAGACATATTTCTTATACATATAGTTTTCAATTTTGTGGGTTTTTATGCATCAATATTTGTATGACGATGAAACCTTTTTTTTCTATGGGAAATTCTAGGATTTTGTTTTATGTTTTTCCGCTGTGTATATGATACTGCCCAAGATTTCCTAATAGTAGTATTAAAGCTAGGTTACTTATGCAAAATATTGGTTTATAAACTACGTGTGTTGTGTTTAATCATGTAGAATTGTTTTTGTACGATTATTACGAATTTTGTCGTAGTTTATAGATCTGGACTGCACTTTTTTTCTCTGTTGAAAGGTGTTTTAGAGAGCACTTTTGATGTCAAAATTATTAATGCAAAAGTGGCAGAAAGGGCAACAACTATTGCTTCCCTATAAGATGGCCAAAGGTTGCTTACGGCCTTGGTTGAGAGCTCTCAAGGGAGCCCTTGGCTTGGCCATAACCAGGGGAGTCCCTAGTGGCTAGATTTCCTAGCCACATAAGGGACTACCTACCATGTGGGGGCACCCTATTGTCATGGACTTAGGTAGTTTTGCCTAACTCATGTGGCACCCTTATGTGTCCATCTACAAAGGTTAACCTCCACGAAACCTCCCATGGTCCCTTAGGACCAACAAAAGAGAAAACATGTTAGAGAAAATGCTACATTCGGGATCCATAAGTAAACATTTCATAAAACACTTCATAACCAATGTAAATTACAAATAGATTTTATAAGCTCTAAAAGGTCACACAACAAAGGATCCAAAATAGTCCACTACAGACCAACATCTCCCACAAGTGTCTATATGATATAACCTTTATTTACAAGCCTAAAATGCCCACCAAACCTAACTAAATTAGGGCTGTTAAGCCTCGACCGTCCCTCTACATGCTGCGTAAAGCATGAACAAACTAAAAGACATGGATATACATGAGCATTATATTAAACACCATATTTATAGTTTTGTCCATGACATTCTCCCCCACTTATTCCTTCGACGTCCTCGTCGAAGCCTTTGCCAACACTATAACTCCTCACCTTTGCCGACATTGCAACTTCTCACTTTTGCTGAGCCTTTAATCTTGTGCTCTAGTTGCAATACGCCTCTTGGCTCCCAACTGCTCTCCGTTGCTGTTGTTAAGTAATCAAACTTTTGATCAGCCATACTGTTTCAACTAGCCAATGACTCTGACTCTAATGTGGGGTTGGCTGAGTTGTGTTGATCCTTGTTGGTTTCTACAGATCCTTCAAATAAAGGAAAAGACCATCCTTACTATACACTAGTCTCTCAAATGCCTCATGCTACTTGAATTGGGTGGATGTTTGTTGGAGCTTTAACGAGCACTACCTCACAAACTTTTGAAGTTTTTGGGTCCTTTCTTCATGAAATTTGCCTATTGACTTTTTTTTCACTTAGTTGTTACTTCCAAGTAGGTTCGCATTACTTCCACTTTCGATTGGCATTCTGTTGGGAAATGAAGCGGATAATCTACTCTCAGTAGCACTGATCGCCATTGGTGAGGATTTGACAACTATTATCTTTTATTTAGTTTCTTCAAAGGGTCTTTGAATATATGCAGAGCTCTTCTGCTGGATAGATAAGAGAATTGGGGTATTCGATTTCACCCATTCTCTTAATAGTTGAGAAGGCAAAGGTTACTTGACTTCGCTTGCCTCCTTGAGGGTCGTACTCCATGCATCAAGCTGGTTACTAGCCTTCACCCGCTTTTTGCTCACACTTCTAGAGCACTCGAAGTGTATGCACTTATTGCGTTGAGTTAGCTACTATGATTCACCTTCTCAATGCCATGAACTTTTGGAATGCAGGAAGTTTTCACCCCAACTTGGAGTAAGTCTCTAATAGTTTTGATCACCTATGGGATTGTACTATCTTCTCCATCAACCCTGCTGCCTACTCCACTAAGTAGCAAAGGTATAGCACTATATACTGCCTACTTCGTTCCTTGGTCATGCATTCTTTCATGACTCGAAGTCCTTTACTTTTGGCTATCTTGATGAGAAGCTCATTTACACCGGTCTTACGAAGTTCCCTAGCCTCTGCCCTTTAGCCTTTCTTGGTACTTGAAGTTTGCCTCTGTATGCTCCACCTCCTTAGCCCCTTTCATGACTAAGAGCTCTCCCTCCATGAGAGCAAGGGATCGATGACTTTACGGAAGTCCCACCTCTACGGTACCATGGTGCTGCCATGCCCATGGCCCTATAATCTATCACCTCACATTTGCATCCCTTTCTTCACGATCGGTAGATCTACCTTTGTGGCACTATGATACTCCTCTGAGTCTACCTCCATTCTAATTGATGCTTGGTTTTGGGTAGCTAAGTCCCTTTGGACTTGTCGTCGCTTCCTCGCCCCTTTCAACCCCCTACTTCAACACCTTTGTGTTCTCCAAGCAGTTTCCCTTGGTCGATGGAAAGATAGACTACAACTCCCATATATGGTCTCTACCATCATGTTGCAGGGTTCGCACTGATTCTGTTCTCCTTGGCTTCCTTGGTAGCAACGTTCGCTTACTCGACCTTGTCCTCTGACTTATCAGGCACCCTTAAGCGAATATGGGCTCTGGAGCAGTCAACTCTGAAAGGAACTCCTAATCTAGGATTATGGTACCCAAAATCCAAAAACTGTGAATTAATTGCTTATATCGATGCAGATTTTGTTGGATGTAGAGTAGATAGAAAGAGCACATCAGGAACATGTCAACTCTTAGGTCATGCACTTATCTCTTGGTCTTCCAAAAAATAAAACTCGATTGCATTATCTATAGCCAAAGCTGAGTATATAGTAGTAGGTGCATGTTGTGCTCAAGTTATATGGATGAAAAACACATTAGAAGATTATGGAATTCACTTGAAAAACATACCTATAAAATGTGATAACACTAGTGCAATATGTTTAACAAAAAATCTCATTCAACACTCTAGAACAAAACATATTAACATTAGGCATCATTTTATTAGAGATCATGATAATAACCATGATATATCTTTAGGATTTATTAATACAAAATATCAATTAGTTGATATTTTTTACAAAACCTTTAAATGAGAAATAATTTAATTTTATTAGAAGAGAATTAGGCATGTTAAATCTTCCAAATGCATGAGTTCCTTTTATATATTTTTTGAATCTCTCAATTCTTTTTACGAAATTGAGTTTTCCTTTTATCGAGATCATTTCCTATCACCTTCTTGAAGTTTTCTACATGGATTTTTTATCATTCATTTGATGATCTTTTGTTGAATCTCGGATTTTGATAATGAAATCAATTGATAAGTGTTTATGATTTGATATGCGTTTTGAGTGACGCAGAATGCTTCGATCAGGTTGAGACAATTAAAGCAGGAAGAATCATGTTGGGCCAGTGGAACATATCATAAGATTGGACATCGAGTCAAAGGATCGGTCGACGTATCGATAGAAGGCTTCGGGCCATGAGTTCGGGCATCGAGCCTAGAAGAGCAGATATTATGCAAAGGATATCGGAGTTGCGGAGTCAATTGGCAGATTGGGCAATAGGCCGCAAGAGAGGATGATGTGCCGAAGAATCGGACGATGCGTCAAAGAATCGGATGAAGCATCGATGGACCAATGACATGCCAGACAATATGATTCATGTTTAGTATTAATTATCTAGATCAAAGTGTGTTTTTACATGTGTAGGATTAACTATAATAGCGAGGCATAAAGTAAAATGAAGTCATAGAGTCATGAACGTGATTTCGTTGGGAGTTCGAGAGTTCGTCAAAAGTCCGAACGTTCGTCGGAAGTTCTGCCAGAACCAACCGAGAAGTCCTAGAGCTTGTCAAAGAAGCTTATCGGAACTTGCCAAGAAGATCATCGTGAAGTCTAGGAGCTTGCCAGAAGAAAACTTAACTTATGGACTCTATTTAGCTTAGTAAATCTCTTAAAATTCATATTTAGCATATAATTAAGATTAGAATTGGGCCAACCCAATTAGGGGATAGTTGGGCCCAAGTTTGGGCTGGTTGGGCCAAGAGAAAAGCCCAAACAGTGACCAAACAAGTGAAACCGTCGTGGCACAGTCTCCGAGACTATGTTAGGTGGTGGTACCATCAAACTGGGTGGTGGTACTGCCCAGTGTCAGACTGCAGGCAGTGGTACTGACAAGAACACGCGGTGGTACCGCCCATACCCTAAAATTTCAGGGGTTTGAATTTTGGGCTCCAAATTTGAATCCATTTGAGGCCTATAAATACCCCAGCTATTCCTACATGGATTAGTAAGAAATATTGAGCAAAACTCTAAGATTTTAATGTTGTAAACCTTAGAAAGTTTAGTTCCCTCCTTCCAAAGCTTAGAGAGAGTTCTAAGGGAGGTGTGAGAGGGATACCTTGTAAAAGAGGGTTGTAAAAGGTTGTCTCCTAAACCCGTGAAAGGGAGAAGATGGGAGTAAAAGGTGGTTGGTCTTTGCCTATTGAAGGAAGACTGATAGTGGATGCTAGTGGCCTCGACGGAAGAGGAATCAGTGGAGTGGATGTAGGTCACAACGACCGAACCACTATAAAAATTTGGTTTGCGTTTCTCTTAAGCAATTTACTTTAATTGCAAACCACTTTACTTGCTTTACATCCACTATGCTCTTCCGTACACTTTCAAAGCTATTACCTTTACGAAACAGTTTTTCATCAGAAACGGATTTAATTGCAACGAAGTTTTAAACTGAAGTAGTTTTTACCGCTACACTAATTCACCCCCCCCTCTTAGTACCGACTGCTTTCTTAACAATTGGTATCAGAGCCTCGTATTTGTCATTTGGTTTAACACTTAAGAGAAATGACTCTTTTTGGCTTTCAAGAGGGTTACTCTCTCATTCGTCATCCCTTTTTCAATGGGATGGACTACACATATTGGAAAACTCGAATGAGAGTTTTCTTGCTTTCTTTGGATTTGAACTTATGGAACATTGTTGAAAATGGTTTTTGAATGTCTTCTCTTCCAATGAACCAATGGAATGATTTAGAGAAGAAAACTTTTTCTTTAAATGTTAGAGCTATGAACGCTCTATTTTGCGCCTTAGACAAAAACGAGTTTAATTGGGTTTCTACTTGCAAAATGGCTTTCGACATTTGGCACATTCTTGAAACCACTCACAAAGGCACAAGTAGATTAAAAGTTTCAAAGGTCAATCTTTTAATGCATGATTTTGAATGAAGCCGAGCGAAACTATTGCTGACATGTACACTTATTTTACGGATATTGTCAATGGTTTAAAAGCTCTTGACAAATGCTTTTCTAATTTTGAACTCGTTAACAAGATTTTATGATCACTTTTTAAAAATTGGGATTCGAAAATAATGGCTATTCAAGAATCAAAAAATTTGAATACTTTTTTGATCGAAGAACTTATCAGGTCTCTAATGACCTATGAAATGATGTACAATGCATATGAAAACTTGAGAACCACCTTCTAAAGGACAGGAAGGATTTCAAACTAAGAATAATTGAAGACCACTCGTGTATAAGCTCAAGTGATGGTGAATTTGAACTCCTCATTATGAAATTTAAAAAGTTCATGAAACAAAAATTAAAGAACAAAAAGAACGCAACTACTTGCTATGAACGCAAGAAGAAGAAGGTGACTTTGGATGAATCGAGCTCCTCCGAAGATGAGGAGAAAATCAATAAAGGCGAAGTGGTAAACTATACCTTAACGGCTTTCTACAACGAGGTAAACAACTCAAACGAAATTCCCTTAGTTTACTTTGAAATTATATGATGTTCTTCATGAGTTGTTTTTAATTTAGTTTAAATGAGAAACTTAGACATGTTAGATCTTACAAATGTATAAATTCTTCTTATACATTTTCTAGATTATGATCTTGATCTCTTGAATTTTAGACTTGATCTTTCATTTTTGATGATTGAAATAAAGATTGGAATATTGATGTAATTATAAATGATGATTTGGAATCATTCATTTTATATTTTAGAAATATACATGATGATTTGGTATTATGCATGCTATACTTCAACTTATGATAATGATGCATGCAATGATGAAATATTCATGATGAAAAATTGTTTTGACATTCATAACTTGATTTTGCATCTTTGTTATTTATCCTTTGTCATGATTTGAAAATTGTTGTAAAGGGAAAAAGAGATACAAAATTGTATTCTTCCCTTCTTTTTGACAATGACAAAAGGGGAGATTGCTAGCTTGCACAAGTAAAAAAGATGCACAAATCTTGCCAACTTTCATATGTGTAAAATTTGCTAGCTCACAAATTATAAGGAGAAAAACTTGCTTGCTTACTAGCACATCTAAAGAGAAGATGCAAACGTACTTCATGCAAAACATTGTATCTTGCTAGCTTGTTATCTTGCATTATTTTTCAAAAACTTGCTAGCCTTCATACTTCAAAGAGAAGTAACACTTGTCAAATTGCTAGCTTGTATGCTGTAAAATAATGTAAAATTTTGCTAGCTTGCACTTTGCAAAGGAAGCAAAAAATGACACTTTTCAAAAAGAGCTTGCTATCTTGCCTATCTCAAGAAGCAAAACTTGTAACTTGCACTTGCAAAAGGAAGCAAGAATTGCTAGCTTACACACTTCAACAAGAAAGCTATCTTGCATTTGCTTTCGAAAGTTTGCTAGCTTGTATGTTGTAGAACATGCAATCTTACTACCTTGCATATCTAAAACTTGATAGCTTGCATGATGTAACACTTGCTAAATTTTCTAGCTTACATATTGCATGATGATAAATGCAATGTTTGACATTGAATACCTCAAACATTTGATAGTTGGACTTCTCCTTTTTGTTGATGATAAAGGGGGAGAAGTATGATGATGTTATGCATAAGTTTTATGATAACATATCGCTTAGATTTTTGGAATCCAAGAGTTATATCAATACGACATATTGATAGGGGGAGTTTGTTTAAACTCCAGGAGTTAAGATTAACTCCGTCATCAATTGGTTACCATCATCAAAAAAGGGGAGATTGTTGAATCTCGGATTTTGATGATGAAACCAATTAATAAGTGTTGATGATTTGATATGTGTTTTGAGTGACGTAGGATGCTTCAATCAGGTTGAGATAATTAAAGTAGGAAGAATCATGTTAGGCCTGTGGAACATGTCATAAAATTGGACGTCGAGTTAGAGGATCGGTTAACATATCGACAGAAGGCTTTGGGTCATGAGTTTGGGCATCGGGCCAAGAAGAGCGGATATTGCACAAAGAATATTAGAGTTACAGAGTCAACTGGCCGATTGGGCAATAGGCCGCAAGAGAGGACGATGCGCTAAAGAATCAGACGAAGCGTCGATGGACCAATGACATGCTAGACAACATGATTCATGCTTAGTATTAATTGTCTAGATTGAAGTATGGTTTTACGTATGCAGGATTAACTATAATAGCAAGGCATAAAGTAAAATAAAGTCCCGGAGTCAAGAACGTGATTCGTTGGGAGTTTGAGAGTTCGTCGGAAGTCCGGACATTCATCGAAAGTTCAGCCAGAAACAACTGAGAAGTCTTAGAGTTTGCTAAAGAAGCTTGTCAGAACTCACCAAGAAGATCATTTTAAAGTCCAGGAGCTTGCCGGGAGTCTGCTGGAACATTGCCGAGAGATCATCGAAAGTTTGCCAAAAGATCGTCGAAAGCTCACCGGAAGAAAACTTGAGTTATAGACTCTGTTTAGCTTAGTAAATGTTTTAAAATTTGTAGTTAGCACATAATTGAGATTAGAATTGGGCCAACCCAATTTGGGGATAGTTGGGCCCAAGTTTGGGCTGGTTGGGTCAAGAGAAAGGCCCAAACAATGACCAAACATGTGAAACCATCGTGGCACAATCTTCGAGACTATGTCAAGCGGTGGTGCCACCCAGCACAGTCTTCTAGGTGGTGGTACCACCAAACTAGGCGGTGGTACAATCCAGTGTTAGACTGTAGGCGATGGTACTGCCCAAAACAGGCGGTGGTACCGTCCATACCCTAAAATTTTAGGGGTTTGAATTTTCGGCTCCAAATTTGAATCCATTTGAGGCCTATAAATACTTCAGCTATTCCTGCATGGATCAGCAAGAAATATTGAGCAAAACTCTGTGTTTCTAATGTTGTAAACCTTAGAAAGTTTTAGTTCCCTCCTCCCAAAGCTTAGAGAGAGTTCTATGGGAGGTATGAGAGGGATACCTTGTAAAAGAGGGTTGTAAAAGGTTGTCTCCTAAACTTGTGAAAAGGAGAAGAGGGGTGTAAAAGGTGGTTGGTCTTTGCCTATTGAAGAAAGACCGATAGTGGATTCTGGTGGCCTCGATAGAAGAGGAATCGACGGAGTGGATGTAGGTAATAACGATCGAACCACTATAAAAATATGGTTTGCGTTACTCTCGAGCAATTTACTTTAATTGCAATCCACTTTACTTGCTTTACATCTACTATGCTCTTTTGTATACTTTCAAAGCTATTATCTTTATGAAATGGTTTTTCATCGGAAACAAATTTAATTGCAACGAAGTTTTAAACCGACATAGTTTTTACCACTGCACTAATTCACCCCCCCCTCTTAGTGCCGATTGCTTTCCATACAATTGGTATCAGAGCCTCGTATTTCTCATTTGGTTTAATACCCAAGAGAAATGACTCTTTTCGGCTTTCAAGAGGGTCACTCTCTCATTCGTCCTCTCTTTTTTAATGGGATGGACTACATATATTGGAAAACTTGAATGAGAGTTTTTTTGCTTTCTTTGGATTTGAACTTATGGAACATTATTGAAAATTGTTTTCAAAAGTCTTTTCTTCCGGTGAACCAATGGAATGATTTGGAGAAGAAAACTTTTTCTTTAAATGCTAGAGCTATAAACGATCTATTTTGCACCCTAGACAAAAATGAATTTAATCAGGTTTCTACTTTCGAAACAGCTTTCGACATTTGGCATATTCTTGAAACCACTCACGAAGGTACAAGTAGATTAAAAGTTTCAAAGGTCAATATTTTCATGCATGATTTTGAACTATTTCGAATGAAGCCGAGCGAAACCATTGTTGACATGTACACCCGTTTTACAAATGTCGTCAATGGTTTAAAAGCTCTTGGCAAATGCTTTTCTAATTTTAAACTCGTTAACAAGATTTTACGATTGCTTTCTAAAAATTGGGATTAAAAAATAATAGCTATTCAAGACTCAAAAAATTTGAATATTTTTTTGATCGAAGAACTTATCGGGTCTCTAATGACCTATGAAATGACATGCAATGCATGTGAAGAACTTGAGAACCACCTTCTAAAGGACAGGAAGGATTTTAGACTAATAACAATTGAAGACCACTCGAGCATAAGCTCAAGTGATGGTGAACTTGAACTCCTCACTATGAAATTTAAAAGTTCATGAAATAAAAATTAAAGAACAAAAAGAACGCAATTACTTGCTATAAACGCAAGAAGAAGAAGGTGACTTTAGATGAATCAAGCTCCTCCGAAGATGACGAGAAAATCAACAAAGGCGAAGTGGCAAACTACACCTTAACGGCTTTCTACAACGAGATAAACAACTCAAACGAAACTCCTTTAGTTTACTTTGAAATTACTTGATGTTCTTCATGAGTTATTTTTAATTTAGTTTAAAAAAATTATATAAATTTTTTTTGAAAATTACATGTTTAATAATGTAATGAAAATGTAAAAATTTGGATCATGCTAGTAATTTTGAAAATGATAATTGCATATTTTATGTTAAATGAATAAAATGTTAGATTTAAATCTAATAATAATCCTATGTATGTTTTTCAAGAAGAAATAATATGTATTTTCGATTTTGATTGAAATCATGATGTTTTAATGATACAATAATGCAATAAAATGTTAAATATAAATCTAATGCTTGTACACTTGACAAGATTAATCATATTGTTTCTTAATTTTAATTAAAGATGCTCTATGATTAATGAAATCAAGTTTCGTTTGAAGTAATGATTTGATATCATGCTCAATAAGTTTATGTTTCGAATTTATGCATGATGATTCTTGAGATTTATGGATTATCGATTTTTACGATAATGAACGTGGCCTTTTCAGTTTTAAACTATGATGTATGTTTTCATAGGAAAAACTTGATCATGCTTATATGAAATTAATCACTTAAAATGAAACACATAAAAAAGAAAATATATTATTATTGGAATTAAAATGATGAATCAAATCTCTTGTTTAAAGAAGCCTTATGTTTAATATGTTATACTTTTTTGATGGTTTTTATGACGAAATCTACTTTTCGATCTTAAATGATGATGCATGCTTTAACTTGGCATAAAAACTTAGGCATGCTTGTGTAAAATAAATCAAATAAAAAAGGGGGAAGGAAAACATTTTTCTTAATGAATTTCTCAATTTCTATTTTATCGATCTTTCAAAAAAAGATATCAATGAATGTATGTTTGTTATTTTTTTGAATCTCTTGAAAATGATTTTGAGTTGATGATTTGAATTTGAATGAGCTTTATCTGATTTTTCGATATTTATAACTTGAGATTGCTTATGCATGAATCAAGATATTGTATCATTTGATCTCTTCTGTTCTTTTTGCTATTTATAAAAAGAAAAGATTTGATGAAATAAATCTTGTCATATGGCATTCATGATTTGATATTATTATCTTTCATGACATGATGTGTAAATTCCTTCATATTTGTGGTTGTAAACCTCATAGAGTATTCATATAAAAATTGTATTCTTCCACTCTACTTCTTCCTTGTTTACAATAACAAAGGAGAGAAAGAAAATCTTGATTTTTCGATATTTATAACTTGAGATTGCTTATGCATGAATCAAGATATTGTATCATTTGATCTCTTCTGTTTCTTTTTGCTATTTATAAAAAGAAAAGATTTGATGAAATAAATCTTGTCATATGGCATTCATGATTTGATATTATTATCTTTCATGACATGATGTGTAAATTCCTTCATATTTGTGGTTGTAAACCTCATAGAGTATTCATATAAAAATTGTATTCTTCCACTCTACTTCTTCCTTGTTTACAATAACAAAGGAGAGAAAGAAAATTGCTAGCTTAAATGAGAAACTTAGACATGTTAGATCTTCCAAATTGCTAGCTTAAATTCTTCTTATACATTTTCTGGATTATGATCTTGATCTCTCAAATTTTAGACTTTATCTTTCATTTTTGATGATTGAAATAATGATTGGAATATTGATGTAATTATGAATAATGATTTGGAATCATACATTTTATATTTTAGAAATATACATAATGACTTGGTATTATGCATGCTATACTTCAACTTATGATAATGGTGCATGCAATGATGAAATATTCATGATGAAAAATTGTTTTTGACATTCATAACTTGATTTTTCATCTTTGTTATTTATCCTTTGTCATGATTTGACAATTGTTGTAAAGGGAAAAAGGGATACAAAATTGTATTCTTCCCTTCTTTTTGACAATGACAAAGGGGGAGATAGCTAGCTTGCACAAGTCAAAAAGATGCACAAATCTTGCCAACTTTCATATGTGTAAAATTTGCTATCTCACAAATTGTAAGGAAAAAAACTTGCTTACTTACTAGCACATCTAAAGAGAAGATGCAAATGTACTTCATGTATCTTGCTTCATGTAAAACATTGTATCTTGCTAGCTTGTTATCTTGCATTATTTTTCAAAAACTTGCTAGCCTTCACACTTCAAAGAGAAGTAACACTTGTCAAATTGCTAGCTTGTATGTTGTAAAATAATATAAAATTTTGCTAGCTTGCACTTTGCAAAGGAAGCAAAAATGGCACTTCTCAAAAAGAGCTTGCTATCTTGCCTATCTCAGGAGGCAAAACTTGCAACTTACACATTGCGAAAGGAAGCAAGAATCACTAGCTTACACACTTCAACAAGAAAGCTATCTTGCATTTGCTTTCAAAATTTTGCTAGCTTGTATGTTGTAGAACATGCAATCTTACTACCTTGCATATCTAAAACTTGATAGCTTGCATGATGTAACACTTGCTAAATTTTCTAGCTTACATATTGCATGATGATAAATACAATGTTTGACATTGAATACCTCAAACATTTGATAGTTAGACTTCTCATTTTTGTTGATGACAAAGGGAGAGAAGTTTGATAATGTTATGCATAAGTTTTATGATAACATGTCGCTTGGATTTTTGGAATACAAGAGTTATGTCAATATGGCATATTGATAGGGGGAGTTTGTTTAAACTCCGGGAGTTAAGATTAACTTTATCATCAATTAGTTGTCATCATAAAAAAGGGGGAGATTGTTGAATCTCGAATTTTGATGATGAAACCAATTGATAAGTGTTTATGATTTGATATGCATTTTGAGTGACGCAGGATGCTTCGATCAGGTTGAGACAATTAAAGCAGGAAGAATCATGTTGGGCCGGTGGAACATGTCCTAAGATTGGACGTCGAGTCGGAGGATCGGTTGACGTATCGATAAAATGCTTTGGGCCATGAGTTCGGGCATCAGGCCAAGAAGAGCAGATATTACACCAAGGATATCGGAGTTGCAGAGTTGGCCGATTGGGTAATAGGCCGCAAGAGAGGATGATACGTCGAAGAATCGGACGAAGCGTCGATGAACCAATGACATGTCGGACAATATAATTCATGTTTAGTATTAATTTTCTAGATCGAAGTGTGTTTTTATATGTGCAGGATTAACTATGATAGCAAGGCATAAAGCAAAATGAAGTCTCAGAGTCAAGAACGCGATTTCATTGGGAGTTCGAGAGCTCGTCGGAAGTCCGGACGTTCGTCGGAAGTTCTGCCGGAACCACCTAAGAAGTCCTGGAGCTTACCAAAAGGCTTATTGAAATTTTCCAAGAAGATAATCATGTAGTCTAGGAGCTTGCCGGGCGTCCGTTGGAATATTGGTGAGAGATCATCGGAAGTTCGCCGAAAGATCGTCGGAAGCTCTTCGGAAGAAAACTTGACTTACAGACTCTGTTTAACTTAGTAAATATCTTAAAATTCATAGTTAGTACATAATTAAGATTAGAATTGGGCCAACCCAATTAGGAGACAGTTGGGCCCAAGTTTGGGCTAGTTGTGCCAAGAGAAAGGCGCAAACAGTGACCAAACAGGTGAAACCATTATGGCATAGTCTTCGAGACTGTGTTAGGTGATGGTACCACACAGCATAATCTTCAAGGTAGTGATACCACTAGACTAGGCGATGGTACCGCCTAGTATTAGACTGCAAGTAGTGGTATCGCCTAGGTCAGGCGGTGGTACCGCCTGTACCCTGAAATTTCAAGGGTTTAAATTTTGGGCTCCAAATTTGAATCCAGTTGAGGCATATAAATACCCCAACTATTTCTACATGAATCAACAAGAAATATTGAGCAAAACTCTATGATTCTAATGTTGTAAACCTTAGAAAGTTTAGTTCCTTCCTCCCAAAGCTTAGTGAGAGTTCTAAGGGAGGTGTGAGAGGGATACCTTGTAAAAAAGGGTTGTAAAAGGTTGTCTCCTAAACCTGTGAAAAGGAGAAGAGGGGTGTAAAAGGTGACTAGTCTTCGCCTATCAAAGGAAGACCGATAGTGGATGTCGATGGCCTCGACGGAAGAGGAATCGATGGAGTGGATGTTGGTTACAATGACCAAACCACTATAAAAATCTGGTTTGCGTTTCTCTTGAGCAATTTACTTTAATTGCAAATCACTTTAGTTGCTTTACATCCACTATGCTCTTCCATACACTTTCAAAGATATTACCTTTACGAAACAATTTTTCATCGGAAACAAATTTAATCACAATAAAGTTTTAAACCGATGTAGTTTTTACCCCTTCATTAATTCACCCCCCCCCCCCTTAGTGCTGATTGCTTTTCTAACACTTTTCCTATGAATTCTTCCTCTCTCTACTCATGAAAGAAGTTTTTTTTTATTCATAGACTTTTGGTATACTTGATCGTTTATACGATGATCATTTCCTATGAATCCTTCTTCCTTCTATTTACAAGAATAGGGATTTGATTCATGAATTTTTAGTATGCACATTTTGATCTTTTATGTGATGAATCCTTTCTTTTTATGAAAGTAGAAGTTTGATTCATGGACTTTCGGTTGATTTTTCTTATGATAAATAAATTCCTCCCTTATTCTTCTTTCTCTTTTTCCTATTTTTATGACAAAAGGAAGAAAGAAACTTGCTAGCATCTCAAGAAAAGCAAAAATGGTAGCTTGCACATCTCAAGAAGAACCAAAAAGTGCTTACATATCGAAAGAGAAGTGCTAGCTTGCCCATTTCACAAATTTGCTTAACATCTAAAGTGGTTATCTTGCAAAGTTTTTGCTTAACTTCTCATTTTATAAATTTGCTAGCTTGCATAAATGACTGTAAAACTTACTTGTATAGTTTAAAATACTTGCATAAATTGTTGAATGATTCTCCTTTTTATTGATGACAAAGGGGGAGAAATGATGAATGTTTGGAATCAAAATTATGTTAATTTTGGTATCATGCATGAAGTGATGAATGCTTTAGTATCATGTAGGTTATGCCCAAAGTAATGTTGATTTGTTACGAAGTGATAAAATTATGCATGTTATACTTTGATGACTTGAAACTATGATGATGCACAATGTATGAAATTTTGATATATTATATTTAATCACTATGATCGAAATTGTTTCACTTGAATTCAAGGGTTATGATTACTTTTGAATTCAAGTTTGTCTTATCGTAATATGACATATAGATAGGGGGAGTTAAGATTAACTCCATCAACAATTGGTTGTCATTATCAAAAAGGAGGAGAATGCTGAATCACGTATTTTGATGATGAAATCAATTATTGAATTAATAATCTAATCCATGTGTTGAGATAAGTAATGTAGGACTAACTATGAACGTGAGATATGCAAAATGATTAAAGAAGAATCCAATGTTGAGCTGGAGTCAATAATTAGGCATTGGGCCAGATGAATCAGATGATACATTAAGGGATCGAATGATGTAGTGAAAGCTCATTGGAAGATCCCCAGGAGTTTGTCGAAAGTTCGTCGGAATATTGCCAAGAGTTTGTCGGAAGTTCACCGAGAGTTCGGTTGAACAATTGACGTGCCAAACAACTTAGACTCATTGTATCATAATTGTTTTAACCTTAACTATCATAGTTAGGATTTTAATTTGAGTTAGTTTTGGAAGAAATCCTACTAACTCAAGTAGGGACCAACTGGGCCCTAAACACGGTTGAATTGGGCCAACTAGCTAGTCCTTGGCCCAATTCAGCCACTTTCAGCCACGTCAAGTGTTTGGGAGGTGGAATTGCCTGAGGCTCAACCTCCCAAGTGGTCTAGGCGGTTGTACCGCCTAGACTAGGTGGTGGTACTACCAGTAGTTAACGCTACTAGGTGGTGGTACCACTAGAGCTCGGTCTCCGAGGCTTTATCAGGCGATCATACCGCTCAAACTAGACGATGGTACCATCCAGTGTCGATCTGTAGGTGGTGGTACCACTAATATCCCGGAAACCTGAGATGAAATACTTTTTGGCTCCATTTTTGAAGCCATTAGGGCCTATAAATACTCCACTTTTTCCTACATGAAAGAGTACAAAAAGTATGAATAAAAGTCTTAAGATTTTGGTTGTAGCAATGTTGAAAAAGTGTTAAGTGTCCTCTTCCTTCTTTAGCTTTGTGATCAATCTATGAGAGGTGTAAGGCTTGTAAAAGGTTGTCTTCTAAACTTGTAAAAAGGAGAAAAAGTTGTAAGAGGGTAGTTGGTTTGCGCCCATTGAAAGAAGACCGATAGTGGACACCGATGGCCTCAACGGAGGAGGAATCGAGAGTGGACATAGGTCACGACTGTTGAATCTTATATTTTGATGATGAAATCAATTGATGAGTTTATGATCTAATCTGCATTTTGAGTGATGCAGGACTAGCTTCGATCAGGAGAGACAAATTAATTATAACAGGAGGAATCAAATGTTGGGTTGGAGTTGAATATATTAGAAGATTGGACGTCGGGTCGGAGGATCGATCGACGTGTCGACAGAAGGTTTCAGTCCATGAATTTGGGCATTAGGCTAAGAAGATCGAACATTATGTTGGACAACTTAGTATTTTTGCTTTGTAATATAGGCTAGGAGATTGGATGTTGCAAGAAGACAACATGCTGATTGGGTAATACGTCGAAGGAGAGGATGATGCGTTGAAGGATCGGACAAAGTGCTAGAAGAACCAATGACATGTTGGACAACTTAGTATTTTTGCTTTGTAATAATTTGTCTAGATCAAGTTAGTTTAGGTCATAATTGAGTTAGTTTAGAATTTAATTAAGCCAACTTAATTGAGATTGTTTTGGGCCAAGAGAAAGGCCCAAAAAGTGACCCAAAAGTTGGGTCATGTAGTGGCACTATTGGTCCAAGCGATGGCATCGCCAATGGCTCAGTCTCTGAGACATAGTCTCCAAGATTGTGTCAGGTGGCAGTATCGCTAGACTGAGTGGTGGTACTACCCAGTGTCAGGTGGTGGTACCGCCTAGTGTCAAGCGGTGGTATCGCTAGTCTGGGTGGTGGTACCACCCAGATACAGTCTCCTAGGTGGTGGTACCACTAGACTAGGCGATGGTACCACCCAGTGTCAGTGCTATAAGCGGTAGTACCACCCAACATAGGCGGTGGAACCACTAGTACTCGAGAAACCCGGGATAAGACTTTTTTTGGCTCTAATTTTGAAGTCATTTGGGGTTTATAAATACCCCAACTATTCTTACATGGAGTAGAAAGAATTGAGCATGAAATTGAGTTGAAAAGGGGGGAAAGAATACTTGAAAAAAAAATAGGAAACTCTCTTAGGATTTAGGATCATTTTTTCCTAGTATTTAGAAGTTCATCTAAAGGGAGAAGTGAGGTCTAAAAAAGAGAGGATTGTAGGGGTTATCTCTTAAACTCATGAAAAGGAGAAAGAGTGTAAAAGGGTAGTTAATCTTCACTTATTGAAAGAAGATCATTATTAGATGCCGGTGGCCTCGATGGAAGAGGAATTGAGAGTAGACGTAGGTCACGACGATCGAACCACTATAAACTCGATTTGCATTTCTATTGTTGCAATTTACTTACTTTGCAACTACTTTACTTCCTCATTACCTTAGCTGCACACTCTTCCATATGCTTTCAAGTTAAACATATTTTCTATACGGGCTTTGTCGAAATGATTTTATTGAATGAGATTTCTGACTTAATCTGGTTTTTATCACTGCACTAATTCACCCCCCCCCCCCTCTTAGTGCTGACTCAATCCTAATAGTTGGTATCAGAGCCATGTTTTTCTCATTTAGTTTAACACCCAAGAGAAATATCTCTTTTTAGGTTTCAAGAGGGTCACTCTATCATTCGTCCTCCCATGTTTAATGGGATGGACTACACATATTGAAAAACTCGAATGAAAGTTTTTTTGCTTTCTTTATATTTCAATTTATGGAATATCGTTAAAAATAGATTTCAAAAGTCTTCTCTTTCGATGAACAATTGGAATGATTTGGAGAAGACTTTCTCTTTGAATGCCAAAGCTATAAATGCTTTGTTTTGTACTTTGGATAAAAATGAATTCAATCGAGTTTCTATTTGCAAAATGGCTTATGAGATTTGGACACTCTTGAAATCACACACGAAGGCACTAGGAAAGTTAAAAATTCGAAAATCAATTTTTGATGCATGATTTTGAATTGTTTCGCATGAAACCAAGCGAGACCATTGGAGATATGTACATCTAATTTATAGATGTCGTCATTGGTCTAAAAACATCTAGTAAAAGTTTTTCTAATTTTGAACTTGTTAATAAGATATTAAGATCTCGTCCAAAGAGTTGGGATCCTAAAGAAACTATAATTCAAGAAGTGAAAGACTTGAATAATTTTTCACTTGAAGAACTTATTAGTTCTTTAATGACCTATGAAATGAGTGCATGACACATGATAAATATGAGAACTACCTTCCAAAGAACATAAAGGATTTGGCACTTCGAACAATAGAAGACCACTCAAGCGAAAGCTCAAGTGATGATGACATAGAACCCCTTACAAGTAAATTTATAAAATTAATAAAATATAAAACTAAGAATAAAATAAACTTAAAATGAAAAAATTGCCAAAGAACAAGAAGCACTCAAGGTGACTTAGGATGAAACAAGTGCATCCGAAAACAAGGAGCAAACCAACAAAGGCGAGGTGGCAAACTATGCCTTAATAACTTTCATCAACAAGGTAAGTGACTCAATCGAATCTCTTTTTCCTTCCCATGAAATTACTTAGTGCTTTTCATAATTAGTTATATATATATATATATATATATATATATATATATATATATATATATATTGATCATGACAATTGCATGTTTTGTAATAATACTTGCACATCAAATAAGATTAATTCCCTATATGTTATAAGAAACAATTATGTGTATTGTGATGATTTTGTATTGCTTTTCAGTTTTAAACATGATGGATGGTTTTCATATGAAAAACTTGAGCATACTTATATGAAATCAATCACATAAAATGAAACACATAAAAAGGAAAATATATTATCATTATAATTAAAATGATAAATCAAATCTCTTGTTTAAAGAAGCCTTATGTTTAATGTGTTATATTTTTGGTCATGATGATTTTTGTGATGAATCTTGTCTTTGTCTTTTGGTTTTAAACGATGATGCATGTTTTGATTTGACGTAAAAACTTGGGCATGCTTGTAAGAAATCAAATTACTTAAATTGAAACAATTAAAAAGAGGAAAACATTTTTCTTGAAAATTTCTTTTTCTCTATCTTATTGATTTTTTAAAAAGAGATTAATGAATCTATTTATGTTATTTTATGAATCTCTTTAACTATTAAAGTGATTTTGATGATTTAGATTTTAATGAGTTTTATCCAAATCATGATCTTGATGATTGAAGATTTCATATGGATGAATTGAGTTTTTTCTCTCCTATGTTTCTTTTTGTCATTTACTAAAGAGGAAAATTATCCAAATGAATTATAAATGTTCTTTTGATTACAACTTGAAAGTTTTCGATAAATCAAGATTTTTCATACTTTGTTCTTCTACGATTTTTTTTGCTATTCACTAAAAAGGAGACTTATCCTACTAAACCATGATATGCTACTTGACATCTTGATAATTTATGACTTGAGTCTTGTTATGTATTATTCCCCTCTTCTTCTATCTTATTTACAATGATAAAGGGGAGAAAGGAAATCACTTGCATTTTAAGAGATCGATAAATCTCTTTATTTCATTTTGAATCTCTTGAAAGTGACTTTGTTGATTTGATAAATTGAATGACTTGAAAATAATGACAAATGTTTTGAAAATAAATATTTGTATCACGTTTGATGATTTTACATTTTGAAATTATGTATGATAAGTTGAAGTGATGATGGTTTAAAAATATTTATTCAAATACATGAATCGACAATCTTTTTGTCAACTGAATTATGATTTTTCTTGTGAATTCTTAAAATTATTACCAGTCATAGGTGTCCTGCAATCCAATTACATGAGTGATGACACGTGTGACTTGACACGTAGTCTATTTTTACTTATTATATTTTGATATTTTATTACTTTATATTTACTATTCCTTGAATATATTATGATATCCATGGGTCTATGCAATAGGAATCGGATCATGATGACATCATAATAATGAGACCGATTCGCCTTGATACACAGATCCTAAATAATCACAGTCATAGGTTACTTGAGAGGGACATCGAGATAGCCGGATAGACCGATATGCTATGTACCTATCCCTATGCTAGATGCAGCTCATCTCATAGCTACTCGTATGGGGACACTAGGGATACAGTAAAAGTGCTTATTGGGGAATGAGTTTATTGATTGATCTGCTTATGGAATACTAGATGGTTGATGATGTGTTATTATCAGACAACAATTCTGTAGTCCGAGTAGTGTACCTGGTCCTTAGACTTGAAGCACCAAGGATGTTCTATATGAGTGCTCCACTTTTTGATACTAGACTTATAGGTTTGGATGTTCCAAATCTAGCACAACCAATCATTGCGAGTGATAGTCAACCTTATGAGGGCTACTAAGTATCGATGGACGATCATCCGTTCTCGGTGTCATAAGCGGAATATCCCATATGTTCTTGCTCAAACAAATCCCTAGCTAGGGTCATTTGGATTGAGAGAGAAAGAGTTCTCCGGGAGAATCCGATTAGAGCGAGACTCGAGTAAAAACTGTATGAGTCTGACAACACAATACACGGTATATAGTCTTTAGGTTATTAGATTAATAAGGGACTATAGGTACATGGTAACTCAGGACAGACAAGTCCAAAGGATTGGATTCCCCTGTATCATCTAGGGACTATGGCGTAGTGGCCTAGTATGTCCGCAATCGATGAGTCGAGTGAATTATTATAGAGATAATAATTCACTAAGCCAAAAGAAGTTTTGACAGGTATGACTCACGGCTAGTTCGATATTGGGCCTAGAGGGTCACACACATATGATAGGTATTGTGATAAGTAGAGGTTCGGATATAAGAGATCCGTCGGAGCCCCTATCTTATTGGATATCCAATAAGCCCATGAATTATTAGATTCTATGGATGAGATCCAATAAGAGCCCATAAGGGATTATTGGATAGTGATCCATTAATCTAAGAGGCTTGGGTAGTTGGATGGAGATCCAATACCCAATAGGGTAGGATCCATTAGGGTTAAGTTGATAGGGGACCTCTATAAATAGGAGGGAATCAGTGGTTCATTGGCTAGTGCCTTTTTGGTTTGCCTCTCCTATTTATCTCCCCTTCTCGTCCTCAAAGCAGGCTTGGAGATTTGAGAAGCATCATCGCAACCCTGCTATGTGAATCACCGCTAGAGAGGAGGGCACTTGACCTCCTTCACCCTCTCCTAGAGATCTGCAAGGATTCAGGGATATACGATCTCCCTAAGTAACACAATCTATCTTATGCGTAGTTTTAAGTTTCGTAAATACGAGAACGACCTTTAAGTTTCGTAAACTTATCGGGTGTCGTCTATTAAGTTTCGCATCCAAGAGCCAGTCCTCTTTGATAGACTCTCCATAAGATCGATGGGAGCTTGGATGCGATAACGGGACTCACGAGATGGACAATCGTGATGCATTGAGATGCGCCGAAATGCTGACAAAACCGATGAGGACAAGATGGACGATCATAGGGCATGTGTTGGGAAATATTGAGGGGCGACATCACACGAGCAGCGGAAGAACAGAAAACAAAATCCCCAATTCCAAAAGATATGTTCGTCGTCATGCGAAGATTGGTGTGCAAAATCCACAAAATAGAAAATCATGTGTGAGATGGATTGTGTTTCCTAGAGAGATCGTATATCCCTAAATCCCTATAGATCTCTATGAGAGGGTAAAAGAGGTCAAGCGCCCTCCTCTCTAGCCGTGATCCACACAGTAGGGCTACGACGATGCTCCTAAAAATTCCAGGCCTACTCTAAGGTGGAGAGGGGGAGGAGAATAGGAGAGGCAAGCAAAAGACTCTAGCCTATGAACCACTAATTCCCTCCTATTTTTAGAGGTCCCCTATCAACTTAACCCTAATAGATCCTCCCCTATTGGGTATTGGATCTCCATCCAACTACCCAAGCCTCTTAGATTAGTAGATCTCTATCCAATAATCTCATATGGGCTCTTATTGGATCTCATCTAGAGGATCCAATAATTCAGGGGCTTATTGGGTATCTAATAAGATAGGGGCTCTGACGGATATCTCATATCTGAACCTCTACTCATCGCAATGCCTATCATATACGTGTGACCCTTTAGGCCCAATGTCAAGCTAGCCAGGAGTCATACTTATCAGAACTCCTTTTGGCTCAGTGAATTATTATCTCCATAATAATTCACTCGACTCATCGACTATGGACGTACTAGGCCACTACGCTGTAGTCCCTAGACGATATAGGGGATCCAATCCATTGGACATATCTATCCTCGGTTATCATGTACCTATAGTCCCTCATCTATCTAATATCCTAGAGATCGTATACTGGGCATGATGCTGTCAAACCCATACGGATTCTACTCGAGTCTCACTCGAATCAGATTCTCCCAGAGAACTCTTTCTCTCTCAATCCGAATGACCTTTGCTAGGGATTTGTGTGAGCAAGAACACATGGGATATTCCTCTTATGACACCAAGAGTGGCTGATCCTCTATCAACACTCAATAACTCTCATAATGTTGACTGCCACTCCCAATGACCGGCTGTGCTAGATCTGAGACATCCAAACCTATAAGTCCGGTATCAGAGAGTGGAGCACTCATACAAGACATCCTTGATGCCTCAAGTCTAAGGACCAGATACACCACTGGGCCTATGGAATTGTTGTCAAACAATAAGGCATCATCAACTATCCAGCATTTCGTAACCGGATCAATTAATGAACTCATTCTCCAATGAGCACCTGTACCATATCTCTAGTGTCCCCTATACGAGCAACTATGAGACTAATTGCATCCATCATATGGATGGGTACATAAGACATCTATTTGTTCGGTTATCTCGATGTCCCTCTCGTGTAACCTATGACTGAGATTATTTAGGATCTGTATTTAAAGTTGAATCGGTCTCATTATCATGATCTTATCAAGATCTTATTCTCATTGCACAGATCCAAGGACATCATATATATATATATATATATATATATATATATATATATATATATAGATATATGTAACAAGAAATATAAAGTGATAAATGTCAAAATATAATAAGCAAAAAGACTGCGTGTCAAGTCACATGTGCCATCACTCATGTGATTGGCTTGTAGGGCACATATGACAAGTAATCTCCCACTTAACCTAACGCCAATCACCTATGTGTTTGATCCCCATCAGACCCTTTTGACACTTAAAGATAATCTAAGACAACAACTTTGTTAGTGGATCTATAATGTTATTTTCGGATGGAACTCTTTTCACTGCTACATCTCCTCATGACACGATTGTTGAATCTCGTATTTTGATATGAAACCAATCGATAATTGTTTATGATATAATCTATATTTTGAGTGACGCAGGATGCTTCGATCAGGATGAGACAATTAAAGCAGGAAAAATCATGTTGTGCTGGGGGAAAACATGTCAAAAGATTGGACGTCGGGCCGGAGGAACGATCGACGTATCGACAAAAGGCTTCGGGCCATGGATTTGGGCATCAGGCCAAGAAGAATGGATATTGCACTAAGGATATCGGAGTTGCGGAGTCAACTGGCCGATTGGGAAATAAGTCGCAAGAGAGGACGATGCGCTGAAGAATCGGACGAAGCGTCGAGGGGCCAATGACATACCGGACAACATGATTAATGCTTAGTATTAATTGTCTAGATCAAAGTGTGTTTTTACATGTGCAGGATTAACTATGATAGCAAGACATAAAGCAAAATAAAGTCCTTGAGTTAAGAACAAGATTTCGTTCGGAGTTCGAGAGTTCGTCGAAAGTTCTACAAGAACTAGCCGAGAAGTCTAGGAGCTTGTCAGAAGAAGCTCATCGGAACTCGCCAAGAAGATTGTCGTGAAGTCTAGGAGCTTGTCGGGATTCCACCGGAACATTGCCGAGAGATCGTCGAAAGTTCGCCGGAAGATCGCCGGAAGCTCGCCAGAAGAAACTAGACTTACAGACTTGTTTAGCTTAGAATATGTCTTAGGAATCGTAGTTAGCACGTAATTGGGTTTGGATTTGGGCCAACCCAATTAAGGGCCAGTTGGGCCCATGTAAGGACTATGTTGGTCCTAATAAGAGGCCCAAACAGTGACCCAAGAAGTGACACCATCGTGGCACAGTATTCGAGATTATGTCAAGCGATGGTATCGCCCAGACATAGCCTCCAAGAGGCTACAAGTGGTGGTACCACCCAGTGTCAAGTGGTGGTATCGCTAGACTGGGTGGTGGTACCGCCCAATGTAGTGTTAGTGTTAGATTGACACTGGCGGTGGTACCGCCCAACATAGGCGGTGGTACCGCCCATGCTCGGGAAACCCTAGATGAGATTTTTTAGGCTCCAAGTTTGAATCAACTTGAAGCCTATAAATACCCCTCTCATCCCTCGTTAAAGTACACAAGTATTGAGAGTAAAAAGGAAGAAAAACTCTACTATAATCTTATGTAAAACTCCTCTCAAAGTTCTAAGTATTAGAATAGTTTGAGAGAGGAGTGAGTGGGGGTGTAAAGGTTATATTCTAAACTCGGTAAAAGAAGAAAGAGCTGTAAGAAGGAGGTTGATCTTCGCTTATAAAGGAAGATTGATAGTGGATGCCAGTGGCCTTGACGGAAGAGAAATCGATGGAGTGGATGTAGGTCACGACGACCGAACCACTATAAAATCGACATGTTCTTCTCTAGTTTGCATTTCTATATTTGAGCAATTTACTTTACTGCAAACCTCTTAAATTGTTTTACATCCACAACACTCTTCCGCAAGCTTTCAAGCTATCTTTATGAAAACGCTTTCAAGTTAACTTCTCTACGAAACAATTTTCATCAAAATCGATTTTTATCATACAAAGGTTTTTTGAACTGACGTAATTTTACTGCTACACTAATTCACTCCCCCCTCTTAGTGCCGACCTCATTCATAACAACGATCTCTCTGATCAAGTGAAACCTCCTCAAAACATTTCTGATGAGACTTGGGTTCCTTTATTTGAGCAATCGCCTCATTGTTATCATGATATAAGGAATCGACTCTTCATTGCCTGGCATGACCCCTAGATCTATGATGAACTTCTTCATCTATATTCCCTCTTTTGTTGCCTTTGCTACAGCAATGTACTTTGCCTCTGTGGTTGAGTCAGTAGTAGTATCTCATTTGAAACTCTTCCAGCATACTACTCCTCTATTCAAGGTGTACACATACCCCGAATTTGACTTGCTATCATCGACATCGGATTGAAAACTCGAGTCTGTGTAGCCTTCAACCCTGAGGCTACCACCTCCATATACTAGTAAAAGATCCTTAGTCCTTCTTAAGTACTTAAGGATACACTTTACTACTTTCCAATGCTCCAAGCTTGGAACCGCTTAATACCTACTCGTGATACTCAAAGCATGCACTATATCAAGCCTGATACATAGCATGACATACATGATAGACCATATCGTTGAGGCATAGGGTATCCTATCTATGTTCGCCCTTTCTTCAGGAGTTTTTGGGGACATACTCCTAGAAAGCAATATCCTATGTCTTATCGGTATGAGACCTCTCTTGGAATTTTTCATGCCAAACCTTTTGACAATGGTGTCTATGTACTTGGATTGGGACAAGCCAGGCATCCTCTTGGATCTATCTCTATAGATCTGAATCTCCAAGATATAGGATGCTTCCCTTAAGTCCTTCATGGAGAAATGTCTAGATAACTTAGCCTTTACTATGGATAGCATTCTTATATTATTCCAAATGATCAGGATGTCATCCATATATAATACCAAGAAGGTGATAGCGCTCTCACTTATCTTTTTGTATACACAAGGCTTATCTTCATTCTTAATTAAGTCATAAGATCTGATTGCCTCATCAAATCTTATGTTCCAACTTCAGGAAACTTACTTTAGTCTATAAATAGATCTAAGCAACCTACACACCTTATCTGGGTAGTCTTTAGACACAAATCCCTTGGGCTGAATCATATACACCTCCTCCTTGAGGTTGCCATTAAGGAATGCGGTTTTCATGTCCATCTGCTAGATCTCAAAATTATAATGTGCTGCAATAGCTAATAGAATTCATATAGATTTTAGCATGGCTACAAGTGAGAAGGTTTCGTTATAGTCAACACCTTGCCTTTAACAATACCCCTTAGCCACTAGCCTTTCTTTATAGGTCTCTACCTTTCTATCTACTTTGATCTTTTTCTTAAAAATCCACTTGCAACCAATAGGTACAATACCCTTGAGCACATCAACTAGGTTTCAAACCTTGTTGGAGTATATAAAATCTATCTTACCTTGTTGGAGTATATAAAATCTATCTTAGAATTCATGGTTTCTTGCCACTTCCCAGAGTCTATACTTATAATAGCCTCCACGTAGGTCTGAGGATCAAGATCCTCAAGATCCTCTCTTCTAATATATCTCATATCTCTCTCAAGAGGATGGGATACTCTGTCGGACCTACGTAAAGTTGGAACTTGTGTGTTAGGTACCTAAACAAACTCGGGGTATAGAGTGGTGCTTGAGCTAGGTTCTCCAACCTCGCTCAACTTTATTATGCTCCCACTGTCTCTACCAAGAATTTGTTCCTTCTCAAGGAACACTACTCTCTTAGCTACAAAAACCTTTTGGTCCTTGAGACAATAGAAATAATACCCATAAGTTTCCTTGGGGTATCCCATGAACTTGCACCGCTCCGTCCTCGATTCAAACTTATCGGGGTTGTGTCTTTTAACGTGGGCAGGGCAGCCCCAAATCTTAACAACTTTAAGATCAAGCTTCTTCCCTTTCTATATCTCATATGATGTAGACACTACCGACTTAGTTGGAACTCTATTCAGAAGGTAAGCTACGGTCTCTAGGGCATATCCGTAGAATGAGATAGGTAGGTCAGCGAAACTTATCATGGATTGTACCATGTAGAACAACATACGATTCCTCCTTTTAGATACACAATTGAGCTGAGATATATAAGGAGGTGTCCATTGTGATAGAATCTCATGGTCATCAAGGAATTGGGTAAACTCTGTACTCAAGTACTCACCTCCTCGATCCGATCGAAGAGTCTTGATACTCTTTTTAGTCTAGTTCTCAACTTTATTCTTATACTCTTTGAATTTCCCAAAGGCCTCGGACTTATATTTCATTAAATATACATGTCCATACCTTGAGAAATCATCAGTAAAGGTAATGAAGTAAGAGTAACCACAAATGGCATGAGTTGATATGGGTCCACATATATCACTATGTATAAGTTCCAATAGCTCAGTTGCTTTTTCTCTAGTTCCACTAAATGGAGAGTTGGTCAATTTTCCATGAAGGCAAGGCTCACAAGTTGTTTATGACTCATAGTCGAATGGATCTAGATATCCATCATTCAGAAACTTTTGAATCCTTCCCTCATGGATGTGACCTAGCCTACAATGCCATAGATATGCACTGTTCACCTCATCTTGTTTTCTCTTAGACACACTTACCGATAAGACTCTAAAGTCTTATCATAAAAGAAATGAAAGAAAAGGGGATGAAATGGTAAGGCTCTGTTACCAAATGATAATGATCGCTTCGAGGGGATCAGCCTCCTTGATCGCTTTGAGGGGATCGGCCTCCTAGCGTTTGTTCACAGAGTGGAATAACATTTCATTCATTGATTGATTGATTCAAAGAAAGGGTTACATCACTATTTATAGAGTTCCACCTAGAGTCCACCAATACTTAGATTCTTAATAATAAATAAATATTAAATAAACCTCTACCCAACTCTAATTGAACTAAACAGACTCAATAAACAACTGGACTAAACAGACTCAATAAACATTATTCAAAAGCTCAAAAAAAGGGTTCTAACAGTTCCTCCCTCTCCAAATCAGCCTTGTCCTCAAGGTTGAGCAGCATCAATCTTGGAGAGCTTCTCTTTAGTCATAGACTATCTGCAATGCATCACAACCCGTTGATCAAGTAAGTATGGTCTCCACCTTTTGATAGTGTGAGCAACAGGTCGGTCTTTCAGTGTAGTAATCGTTGCAAGAAACTGTTGGCCCTATATAATCAATTTTATCTTTGAACCTTTGCTATCATAAGTGAAAATCCGTCCATCAATGATCTTTACTTCAAATCTGTTATAGTCTTCAATGTGGTAGGCCAATCGGTTAACAATCTCACTATCCATAAAATTGTTAGTGCTATTAGTATCAATCAAAACTATAATAGGCTGATGCTCTAGAGTTCCGCCAACTTCCATAGTTTGCGGGTTAGAGTAGTCAGCTAATGTATGCATTGTATATATGGTAGGTTCAACATCTTCATTAGAATTTATACCTTCATGATCGAAGTCCACATTCTTAGCTTTCAACTCCTCTCCAATTGGTTCAATCATTAGAAGTTGCCCTTGTTTACATCGTTGCTCTATATTCCACTTTTCATCATAGCACAAACCCCTTGCTGATATTTCCTTGCTAATTTTTTTCTCATGTAGATGTGCGAATGAGATCGCAGCTATCATAGTGCGGGGTTGATGAGCCTTAACTTCACATTAGATCTCTAAAATAAGCCCTTCAATAAATGTATCCAGAAGTTGTCATTTTGACCAATCTCTAGCTTGATTTGATAATCTTTCAAACCTACTATGATATTCTAACACTGTAGAACTTTAAAAGATTTTGGCGAACAGGCCATCAACATTCTCATAATTGAATGGACTAAAGCGAACAGGAAGCCCTCTTTTGAACTACTCCCATGAAGGAACTCCATAGCAAGTTTCATACCAATTGTATCACTAGATTGCATCTCCATCAAGCTAGATTGAGGCCACTTCTACCTTAGATTCTTCCGGGGTTCTGTGAAAATGAAAGAAATTTTCCGCCTTAGAGATCCAACTAGTCGGATCTCCATCTTTCCATCTCGGAAATTCCACCTTCATGTGTAAGTAGTTTGTGTCACAATCTTGGGGCCCTTTTCTTGTATTTTCAGAACTATGCAACGTAGAACTTAAGCCCCTATCTTGTTGAAATTTGCTGAGACTCTCTAATAGGCTCTTTTTAAAATCATTAAGTGTTTCTTGTAGCTAGTTCTCAATTCTGATTTCCCATGCTTCTATTTGTGCTTTCATTGCGTTATCGGTGGCCATTGCGCAAGACTGCAAATATGGGTTCTCAACTCCTATTTTTGATGTCGGTTAAGGGCATCAGCATTGTCAATGCAAAGTTGCCGAGGAGGTGGACGCCGAGGGTAGTGCTGTGGTTGCTGCATTGGAGGAAGAGTTGCTGCCCTGTTTCTGTCACTGTGTGGGGTGAGAGCGCTGGGGCTAAAAGGCGACTGCGTCGATGTGGCTACAGCTACTGGACCCAAGGGCGATCGTTGAGCAATGGGGTTGAGGTTGCGGTGATGGTAACCTATGGTGATGGTGCGGCTAGGGCAGCACCGCCAAGGGCTTGCCGCTGCGGTGGCTACGACGACACGGATGGAAGGCAGCATTGCTTTGTCTCTATTGCACTACAGAAGGAGGCGCTTGTAACGCCGAGGGATCATTTTCGATTGAGGAAATGGTGGTGGCTACGACGATCGTGGTTGCCTTGGTTTGATCGCCACGAGGAGGGATGGTCAAGCGACTGCAACTATGACCCAAGGGGAGGCAGCGATGGTGGCGCGGTTGGGGCAATGTCATTGACGATAGAAGCGATGAGGGGGGTTGGTCCGCTGGCCGGGAAATAGTGGCGGCGGCCCTTCTCACTCAAGTAGGGTGGAGGATCAAGGAGGGAAGGTTGCTGGCCGGGGAGCAGCGGCGACGGTGGTCGCTGGCTAGAATGCAGCGGCTGTGGTGGGGCTGGCCGAAAGCAGGGGAGGCAGGGGCCCCTTTTGACCAGATGGGCTTCAAAGGGAAGTGGATGTGGTTGTGGCGGGTACGGACTAGCTAGGGAGCAATGGCGGTGGTGGTCGAGTGGCCGAGAAACAGCGGCGGCGGTGGAGAAGGAGGAGTCGGCGGTGTCACGGTTGGGAACAAGGGCAACAGGTGAGTTGCCCTATTTCTATTACTACAGATGCAGAGCAAGGGGGAGTGGTGGCGGTCCTTCTAGCCTGAGCTAGGGGGAGTGGCGGTTGGAAGGCGAGCGGCAGTCGTCGCACGGTGGCTGGTAGCGGTGGTGGGTCGGCTGGAAGGCGACAGCGCTCAAGGGGAAGATAAGTGGTGGTGGTGCGATTGGAAACAAGGGCAGTAGAGGCGAGTTGCCCTGTTTCGGTCGTCGCAAGGAGGGAGGCAACCGACGGCTGTGGTTGTGACCGAAGGGGGGCACGATGGCAGAGCGGTTAGGGTAGCATCGGCTACGGTGTCAGCAACGAAGGGGTGGTCCGCTGGCTAGGAAATGGCGCCGGTGATCCTTCTCACTTAAGCGAGATGGGGAAGCGAGGAGAAGCGGTCATTGGCCGGGGGGGCAGCGACGGTGATGGTCGATCGGCAAGGAAATAGCGTCGATTGTGGAGAAGGAGATGTTGGTGGCTGGGGGGCAGCGGCGGGGGCTGCTGGTCGGAGAGCAACGGTGGCGGGTGGGCTGGCCAAAAGCAGGGGCGTGGCTGCGGCTTGGGAAGCTGGGGCGTGGCTGCGGTTTTTTTTTTTTTTTTTTTTTGAGGAGGAAGATAATTGCAGCGAGAAAAGCTGAGGATTGCTGCTCTGATATCAATTGCTAATACCCTAAAGTCTTATCGTAAAAGAAATGAAAGAAAAGGGGATAAAATGGTAAGGCTCTATTACCAAATGATAATGATCGCTTCGAGGGGATCAGCCTGCTTGATCGCTTCGAGGGGATCGGCCCTCCTTGATTGCTTCGAGGGGATCAACCCTCCTTGATCACTTCGAGAGGATTAGCCTCCTAGGGTTTGTCCACAGAGTGGAATAATATTTCATTCATTGATTGATTGATTCAAAGAAAGGGTTACATCACTATTTATAGAGTTCCACGTAGAGTCCACCAATACTTGGACTCTTAATAATAAATAAATATTAAATAAACCTCTACCCGACTCTAATTGAACTAAACAGACTCAATAAACAATTGGACTAAACAAACTCAATAAACATTATTCAAAAGCTCAGAAAAAGGGTCCTAACACTTACATTTATAATATGTAGAATAGTGTCTAGCATAAATAAACCATTATGCAATGTTCCTCTCATGATGATCTCATTATCTAATAATATTGAACAACCATTATTCTCAAAAACTAATTTATATCCACTAACTGTCAAACATAAAATGAAAATAATATTTTTGATAATAGAAGGAACAAAATAACATGCATCCAATGCAATAATAGCTCCACCAAATAGATGTAGGGCGACCTTACCAACAACTACTACAGCAACTTTTACTCCATTTCCTATCTTAGGTCCATCTTGTCTCTCGCCAATCTCCTAGGCCTTTCCAAAACTTACAACAAATTATAAATATGATAAGCACTACTGGTATCCAATACTCATATGTTATCATAAGAGTCTAATAAATGGAGACTGATCATGAATATACTTGAAGCTTCTCCAAGCTTCTATTTCGCCCTCTTTGCAAGGTACTCTTTGTAGTTCCTCTTCTAGTGCCCATATTTTCCATAGTGTAAGCATTGGCCTTTGTCCTTTGTCGGATCTTTCTTAGCAATATTTGCTTTACCTAGTTTGCCCTTGCCTTTGCCCTTCTTAGGGGATTTTTTTTCTTCCCTTTTCTTTCTGATCTCATTAGTGTAAAGAATTGGCTTCTCTTTCTTGATAGTGCTCTCTATCTCTCTGAATATATTGAGGAGCTCCGAGAGAGTCACCTTAAGCTTGTTTATATTAAAATTCATTATGAATTATGAAAATAAATCTGGTAGGGACTGAAGCACAAGATCTACATGATAGGACCCTAGTAGGGTTGGGTCCTACTCAACCAAGAAGTAGCTAATAAAACCTTGTGAGATTGTAATAAACCCCACCTAGCCATCTCTATCCTATAAAGAAGGGTGGCTAAGGTTTATATATGGGCCTTTGGGCTTCCTAGCTGTCGCCCCCCTCTTACTGGGCTAGTTGGTTAGGGTTAAGGGCAAAAGGGATAACTCACTTAGGAAGTAGCCCCTAGGGCTAGGTTTGGAGCCCTATATAAGCATGTAGCTTCATCTCTTTGAGAATAAAAATCTATCTAATATTGCAGCCATTTGAAAAACTTCTAGAAGGGTGGAACCCTTATAGCGTTCCAAGGGTTGATCCCCCTCAAAGATCAATATTCATAGAATTCCTCTAGGGTTTTATCATCTGGTATCAGAGTAGTGATCTTGCTGTTTTTGCTACTATCCCTGCCGCCCACCACCAACCTAACAATTTCCACAATTGCTCTTGACGTTGCCATCTCCACCATCATCTTTTGCCATAGATCAAATCAATCTACTGCCGTCACCTCCAATTGCACTAGAGATCTGGTATTCTCGTATCACTAATACCTTTTGCTGTTGTAATTTTCCATTTAAAATATCAAGAAGAAGTCTTCTTATCTACCCTATGCTGCAAATTCCTTTCATCACAAAAGTTATCATCTTTGCGAACGAAGGATTACTGTAAAAAATTTTAGCCGCATATTATTACCTTTAACTGATCTATTTGCAACCATTTTTGAACAAAATATCTTATATGCTTTATAGATCATCTTGGCTTCCATCTAAGATTTATCTATTGAGGAACTTATCTCTAAAAATATTCTTGTTTTGCTGCAAAATTTTCATTGCAAACCGCTGAAATTTTTCGACGAGAATTCTACTATCGCAACTTGCACCAATTTACTTGCTGTTATACTGCCGAAATTTTTTGGATTAAATTGGTCATCACTTCTGAATCTAAACTAATATTTTGTTATCAAATTACCTCCTCAAATCTCTTAGGTTTTTCTAGAAATTTTATCGAGAAACCGTTGTTTCTTCGATGACAATTATGCTCTTATAAGACAACACATATCTGCAGCAACTTCCACTGATTTCTATCAAACCTTTGCTGTCATCTACCATAGATCTAAGACTTTTTTTCCCTAACCTTCATCCACTACCATCACAACCCTAAAACTTAACCAAACCACACCCTCAAACTGCACCCAAAATAGCCATAAAACAAGCCTAAACCGCAGCCTACATCCACCAGTCCACCAACCCTTTCAACCTCAACCTATACATGTCTTTAACCCAGCAATAAAAGAGAGATCCAATGCTTTGGCCACGTTCTGCACTCTCATGAATCAATGGAGTTCGTGGTCATCATGAACCAATGGAGTTCGTGGACAAGTTCGTGGTCATCTACTTAGACGATATCATCATCTACAGTCAAACGCTCGAGGAGCATGTCCAGCACCTTCGGACAATTTTCAAGGTTCTCAGGGAGAACACTTTGTTCGTAAAAAGGGAGAAATGTTACTTTGCCCAAACAGAGATCTTATTCTTGGGGCATCGAATCGGTGATGGCTCCATTCGCATGGACAAATCAAAAGTGCAAGCGGTTGCAGAATGGCGAACTCCAAAGAAGGTGCCTAAGTTGAGATCCTTCCTTGGTTTCGTCAACTACTATCGACGCGTCATAGCGGGGTACTCGAAGCGTGCAACTCCACTGATGGAGTTGCTGAAGAAGGAGCAACCTTGGAAGTGGTTTGACAAATGTGAAATAGCATTCCAAGATCTGAAGGCTGCTGTTGTGGAAGAATCAATGCTCAAATTGCCAGACTATGGGGAGCCTTTTGAAGTCCATACAGATGCATTGGACTTCGCTATTGGGTGAGTACTCATGCAGGAGGGTCATCCGGTGTCCTACGAGAGCCGCAAGCTCAACGAGACCAAGCGTCGGTATCCAGTGCACGAGAAGGAGATGATAGTGGTGATCCACTATATACGAGTTTGGCGACACTACCTTCTCAGATCACAATTTGTGTTGAGGACAGACAACATCGCCCTGAGCTATTTCCAAACACAAAAGAAACTTTCCCTAAAGCAAGCACAATGGCAGGACTTTTTGGCTAAATTTGATATGGCAATGGAGTCTAAGTCTGGAAAGGCAAATGTCGTGGCCGATGCATTGAGTCGAAAGGTGGAGCACATGAATGCTATACAATTAGAGGGTGGAGGCCAACCAAGTCAGTTGCACTCCAACTTCCTTTCCAGGATCAGGGATGGACTGTATAGTGATCCCCATGCAGTTATCCTTATGCAACTCATCAAAGAAGGCAAGGCACGACGATTTTGGGTCCAGGAGGGACTCATTTATATAAAAGGGAATAGGGTTTATGTTCCCCGAGTGGACAATTTGAGACATGAACACTTAAGAGAGTGTCACGGTTCCCTTTGGGCTGGACACCCAAGCATTCACAGAATGTTGGCTCTCGTAGAGAGGGCCTTCTATTGGCCGAAGATGGGGACTGATGTGGAGGAATATATTCGAACATGCCTCACTTGCCAACAAAATCAAGGTAGAGCAGTAGAAGCCGGTAGGACTTTTGGAGTCGTTGCTTATACCAAAAAGGCCGTGGGAGAGCATTTCCTTGGACTTCATATCAAGCTTGCCACTTGTAGGGAGACTCAGATCAATACTCGTGGTGGTCGATCAGTTTTCAAAGTATGCAACTTTTATTGCTGCTCCCCTACACTGTTCAGCGGAAGAGGTGGCCAAGCTGATGATGAAGGATGTGGTGAAGTATTGGGGAGTCCTACACAATATCATTAGTGATCGAGATGCTCGATTCCTGCGATGATTCTGGACCGAGCTATTCAAATTGTTGGGGTCAAAGTTATACTTCTCTATAAGCCTCCACCCCCAGATGGATGGCCAAATTGAAAGGATAAACTCGCTCCTGGAGCAATATCTTCGGCACTACGTGAGTGCCAACCAACGAGATTGGGTGAAGCTGTTGGACATTGCCCAATTCTCCTACAACTTGCAGCGGAGCTCTGCATCCAACAAGAGCCCCTTCGAGATCATTACAAGACAACAACCATCAACTCCTCACACCATGGCAATTGGGTATACTGAGAGTAGTCCGTCAGCCTACCCCTTCGCAAAGGAGTGGCACCAAAATGCAGATATTGCATGGGCTTACTTGGAGAAGGCGGCAAAAAGGATGAAGAAGTGGGCAGATTTGGGAAGGCGACCGTAGGAGTTCAAGGTTGGCGATTTGGTGTTGGTAAAGCTCCAACCAGCATCACTCTAATTCTTTAGGAACAAAGTCCACAAATGATTGGTGCGCAAGTATGAAGGGCTCTTCCCAATTATCAGGAGGATAGGCAACGTCTCCTACAAGTTGCAGTTGCCGGCGTGGTTCAAAATTCACAACGTTCTTCACGCCAGCAACCTAAAAGCCTACCACTCGGATCCGCAAGATGCTTCCCAAAGTGTTCCAACTCGGCTACCTCCCATCACAGCCTCCTATGAGAAGCAAGTTGAAACCATTCTGGGGGACCGTAAGATAAAGCTACCCAATGGAGTTAAGCAGACAAAGTACTTGGTGAAGTGGCGAAAGCTTCCCCGAACCGAAGTCAGTTGGGAGCCCGAAGACACCCTATGACATGAAGAAGCAATCATCAACAACTACTAGCAATCGTCAATGAGGGCGTCGACAGTTTAAGTGAGGGAGAATGTCACGAACGGTCGTCGCGCACCTGCAACAACTTCGTTCAACGAATCGTTCGTCGCTCTCATCTACATGTAGAAATGTTTGGCAGCATGTTTTGCCTTGGTTTTGAGTCATTTTGTTTGTAAAAATGTAAGTTCGAACAAGTTACAGCGCTACAAAATGACCGCTCACCGAACCGAGCAAAACAACCCCAAAACAGCCCAAAACAGCTCCGTTTTCGTGTGCCACGGGCTGCCTTTCGCAGTCCGCCCTCGCTCACCAAAACGTTAGCCATCTCAGCCCCTTGGAACCCCCTGAGTGGCACAGGGCTGGATGGGGCTTCGGTATAGTGTCGGGCGTTGAACAACCTTTCGCAAGTTCGCACGTTACCTTGACGAGAACTTGTTGTCGCGCCCGACACCCGGTGAGCAACTGTTTGTGGACTTGCAACTGTTCGTTCAACCCTCTAAAGTCCTTGTTTTCCCCCTCTCCCTTTTTTCTCTTGTGCACGCAAGGTGCTTGCTGAATTACTTGTAAAGCTTTCCCTTTTCGTGAAATGTCGGGACTTGTCTGTTGCTCGTTCTTTCGAACTTATCAACTTTCTCTTTTACAGGTCCTTCAGGACCTGTGAGAGGTTGCAAGAGGGCTGATCTTTGTGGAGCAATATTGCAAGAGTGAAGCGCGACTTAGGCAATGCAAGCTAAGTTTCGCGTCTTGGCCGCAAGGGTGCCTCACGCCTTAGGCAATTCCAGCTAAGGCCGTGACAGCAGGCCCAACAATAAACAAGAAATATAATGGAGGCTCGTAGACCCTAATAATAATAATCATAAGTACACACATTACGCGGTTCATGATCATCCGTCCACACATCATACATCACATGTGTAAATCATCAACATATAGGACTACTAGATAATAATAAAATAATAATCAATTAAATTTTTTAATTCACTAATATTTTCTAAAATCAGGGACATGTAAGAAATTTTCTGAATTCTAAGGGGTATTTTCATAATTTGGACAAAGGACAGAATCTAGAATTTCTGAAATTCCGAGGGGCAAAACGATCTTTTGCCCAAGAATGCCCTAATCCCTTTCTCCCTCTCTCCTACTGCGACGGTCGCCCGTGTAGGTGGGCGCCCTTGCAAGCGGGCGCCCCTGGGGTTGGCGCTATCCTCACAGACTAGCGCCCTTGTGGGTGGCACTGCCCTCGTGGGAGGGTGCCATTGTAGGCGTCGCCGCCTCTACAAGCAGTGTTGCCCCACCGAGCGGCACCCACCTGCAGGGGTGGCCGCAGTAGCAGGGGAGGGGGAGAAAGGGATTAGTGCATTCTTGGGCAAAAGATAGTTTTGCCCATCAGAATTTCAGAAATTCTAGATTCTATCCTTTGTCCAAATTACGAAGTGCCCGCAAGCGCTTCCCCTTGCTGGGGCAGTGCCCATAGGCGCCACCCCTTATGGTGCAGTGCCCACCCCTACGGGCACCAATGCTCGCGGCCTGCTGTAGGCAAGCTGCCGGTCGTTGGTAGCTAGCCGACTGCAAGCAGCCTTTGGCCACCTTTGTGTGGGCAGCAACAGTTGCTACCCTTTCTCGTCTTTGTCGTCAACGATCTTTACGACAAAATTCCTCCTAAAACACAACACATGCAGTTTAAAACCAATCTTTCATACAAACAAACTAGCTCTAATACCACTATTGGAAAATTTTGGGGGGCGACATCACGTGCCTAACGGAAGAACAAAAAATAAAATCCCCAATTCCCAAAGATATGTTCATCGTCATGCGAAGATTGGTGCACAAAATCTGTGAAACAGAAAATTTTGTGTGAGATTGATTGTGTTACCATAGGAGATCGTATATCCTTGAATCCCTATAGATCTCTAGAAGAGGGTGAAGGAGGTCAAGCGCCCGCCTTTCTAGTAGTGATCCACACAATAGAGCTGCGACGATGCTCCTCAAAACTCCAGGCTTGCTTTGAGGTGGAGAAGGGGAGGAGAATAGGAGAGGCAAACAAAAGGCTTTAGCCTATGAATCACTAATTCCCTCTTTTTTATAGAGGTCCCCTATCAACTTAACCCTAATGGATCCTCCTCTATTGGGTATTAGATCTCCATCCAACTACTCAAGCCTCTTAGATTAGTGGATCTCTATCCAATAATCTCTCATGGGCTCTTATTGGATTTCATCCATAGGATCCAATAATTCATGGGCTTATTGGATATCCAATAAGATAGGGGCTCCGACGAATATCTCATATCTGATTCTCTACTCATCGTAATGCCTATCATATGTGTATGATCCTCTAGGTTCAATATCGAGTTGGTCGTAAGTCATACCTGTCAGAACTCCTTCTGGCTTAATAAATTATTATCTCCATAATAATTCACTCGACTTATCAACTACGGAAGTACTAGGCCACTACGCTGCAGTCCCTAGATAATATAGGGGAATCCAATCCATTGGACCTGTCTGTCCTCAGTTACCGTGTACCTATAGTCCCTTATCCATCTAATATCCCAATAACCATATATCATGCATGGTGCTCTCAGACCCATATGGTTTCTACTTGAGTCTCACTCTAAATGGATTCTTCCGGAGAATTTTTTCTCTCTCAATCCAAATGACCCTAGCCAAGGATTTATCTGAGCAAGAACATATGGGATATTCCTCTCATAACACTGAGAGTAGATGATCCTCTATCGACACTCAATAACCCTTGTAAGGTTTATTGCCACTCTTGATGATTGGTTGTGCTAAATCTAGGACATCTAAACCTATAAGTCTAGTATCAAAGAGTGGAGCACTCATACAAGATATCCTTGGTGTCTCAAGTCTATGGACCAGATACACCAGTGGGACTATAGAATCGTTGTTTGACAATAAGGCATCATCAACCATCCAGCATTTCATAAGCGGATCAATCAGTGAACTCATTCTCCAATGAGCACTTGTATTGTATCCCTAGTGTCCCCACATGAGCAGCTATGAGACCAACTATATCCATCATATGGATGAGTATACAGGACACCAGTCTCTCCAGTTATCTCGATGTCCCTCTCGAGTAACCTATGACTGGGATTATTTAGGATCTATGTTTAAAGGCGAATCGATCTTATTATTATGATCTCATTATGATCCGATTCCCATTACATAGATTCAAAGACATCATAATATATATATGTATATATGCAATAGGCAATATAAAGTGATAAATGCCAAAATATAATAAGCAAAAAGACTGTGTCGAGTCACACGTGCCATCACTCATGTGATTGGCTTACAGGGCATATATGACTAGCAGCATGGAGTTGCACCGCTGCACACATAGATCTTGATATGAGTGATTAGACCCACTAGCTAAGGCCTGATCATATTAGGTTATGGTCCATGATCATCTGGTGTGATTGTTCATGTAATGTGTGATTGCTTATATACATACTAGATATGTATATATATTTACATGCAATGTAGATATATATTAAATATGTATGTGTTTGATATGTTATATTAGGAGACCAAATCAAAATCCCCTCTATCGATAATATTAAGTCGGTAAATATAAGGTAATTAGATTAACCCACATAGCCTTCCAACATTATAAGTAGGGACCGATTCTTGGTGTAGGTTGAGTTGGATGAGTCCCTCGAGGCTCACTATATTGCGATTCGCTATCTTGCCTATAACATAATGATGTCACCGGTGACTTGAGGACATTGTATGTTTGGTTGAGTCCCTCAAGGGTATATCATCAAATTAGATTTATCTTGTAACAATGGTGTTGACTTAACCAAACATCATGGTTGGTCGAGTGTCTCAAGACCATGGTGATTCAGAGGTCGAACAGGATGGGAATCACAAGGAGTTGTGATCGGCAAGAGTTGCCTACCTTTTGGTCTTAGTGTGATTCGTTGAGTCCCTCGAGGTTACACTAAGATGTTGATCGGATCCCGATCCCTACTAAAAGTCTGCTGAAGACTTCCGTTTTACGTGCTAAGGGTGTCGCGTGACTCACTAGTAAAATAGTGGGAGCATATTAAGATAGAAGTCCATATCTTAGTTGTTTATTTTTGTAAAATCTGCATGTTATTTATTTCTGCTGTATCTTTAATTTTAGAAAATATCACTTTCAAATCCCTTATGTGGCATAATGTCAACCGTCTCATTGGTCAAAATTATACAAATTGGCTCCACTGTTGAATCTCAGATTTTGATGATGAAGTCAATTGATGGGTTAATTAATCTAATCCATATTATTAAGTTAACTGTGCAGGATTAACTATGATAGCTTGAAGACATAAAACAAGTTTACTGGAGTCAATTTCGATGAGTGTTCGAGAGTCCGCCGAAAGTCCAAAGAATCGATGGAAGTGTTGTTGGAACCAACTGAGAAAGAATCAGGGACTTGTCGAAGTTTTTGGAAGTCCGTCGAAAAGATCGTTAGAGATTCACGGAGATCACCAAGAAGGTTCAGATACTTGCCAAAGACTTGTTAAACTCGCCATAAGACCAGAAGCCTGCTGGGAGTTCGTCGGAAGAAATCCGAGGGTGTATCGGAAGTTCGCCATAAGTTCACCGGAAAGCTCGCCAAAAGGAAACTCGACGTTGCTGGTTAAAAATTTGCTTAGGACTATGTCTTAATTTCATAGTTTGTATATAATTTGGGTTAGGATTAAGGGTTAATCCTATAACCCAATTAGGGGCCAATTGGGCCTAAGTTTGGACTAGTTTGGGCCAAGTTTGGAGCCCAACCAATAAGCTAGAATAGTCCAAGCGGTAGCACCGCTAGCATCGGGAAACCCAAAAGTAATTCAAATTTGGAGCCCAAATTTGAATCTTCTTGGGGCCTATAAATACCCCTTAATTCTCAGTAGAGAATACACCTTTTTTAGAAGTTAGAAAGTGAGAAAAAGCTCTAGCAAAGTCTTGTTTTCATTAGCTTAAGTGTTCACCTCCCTCTTTCTCTTTGGAAAAATCTGTAAGAGTGTGAACCACTTGTAAGAAGGTTGTAAGAGGGGTATTTGGTCCTTCATCTTCAAAGTGATTTGCTAATGGAAGTTGGGAGCCTCATCGAAGAAGGCTTGGAAAGTGGATGTACGTCATTTGACTGAACCACTATAAATTGTGGTGTTCCTTGAATGTGTGAGTGTTTAATTTTCTGAACCATTTCTCTACTTAGCAGCAAATTGTTCAGTTTTCATCTCCCTACTCTTGACTACCTTTACTCGAGCTATTTTAGCTAAGTCATCCTTCATCGAATTGAAATCTCTACACATTTACGAAATCGATTTCAAACTTACGAGTTTTAATCCACTGCACTAATTCACCCCCCCCCCCCCCCCCCCCCTCTTAGTGCCGCTCCGAACCTAACAATTGGTATCAGAGCAGGTTCACTCTCATATTTGGTTTAATACCCAAGAGAGATGGCTTACTCTGACATGCAAGAGGGTCACTCTATTACATGTCCGCCTATGTATTAAATATGTATGTGTTTGATATGTTATATTAGGAGACCAAATCAAAATCCCCTCTATCGATAATATTAAGTCAATTGATGGGTTAATTAATCTAATCCATATTATTAAGTTAACTGTGCAGGATTAACTATGATAGCTTGAAGACATAAAACAAGTTTACTGGAGTCAATTTCGATGAGTGTTCGAGAGTCCGCCGAAAGTCCAAAGAATCGATGGAAGTGTTGTTGGAACCAACTGAGAAAGAATCAGGGACTTGTCGAAGTTTTTGGAAGTCCGTCGAAAAGATCGTTAGAGATTCACGGAGATCACCAAGAAGGTTCAGATACTTGCCAAAGACTTGTTAAACTCGCCATAAGACCAGAAGCCTGCTGGGAGTTCGTCGGAAGAAATCCGAGGGTGTATCGGAAGTTCGCCATAAGTTCACCGGAAAGCTCGCCAAAAGGAAACTCGACGTTGCTGGTTAAAAATTTGCTTAGGACTATGTCTTAATTTCATAGTTTGTATATAATTTGGGTTAGGATTAAGGGTTAATCCTATAACCCAATTAGGGGCCAATTGGGCCTAAGTTTGGACTAGTTTGGGCCAAGTTTGGAGCCCAACCAATAAGCTAGAATAGTCCAAGCGGTAGCACCGCTAGCATCGGGAAACCCAAAAGTAATTCAAATTTGGAGCCCAAATTTGAATCTTCTTGGGGCCTATAAATACCCCTTAATTCTCAGTAGAGAATACACCTTTTTTAGAAGTTAGAAAGTGAGAAAAAGCTCTAGCAAAGTCTTGTTTTCATTAGCTTAAGTGTTCACCTCCCTCTTTCTCTTTGGAAAAATCTGTAAGAGTGTGAACCACTTGTAAGAAGGTTGTAAGAGGGGTATTTGGTCCTTCATCTTCAAAGTGATTTGCTAATGGAAGTTGGGAGCCTCATCGAAGAAGGCTTGGAAAGTGGATGTACGTCATTTGACTGAACCACTATAAATTGTGGTGTTCCTTGAATGTGTGAGTGTTTAATTTTCTGAACCATTTCTCTACTTAGCAGCAAATTGTTCAGTTTTCATCTCCCTACTCTTGACTACCTTTACTCGAGCTATTTTAGCTAAGTCATCCTTCATCGAATTGAAATCTCTACACATTTACGAAATCGATTTCAAACTTACGAGTTTTAATCCACTGCACTAATTCACCCCCCCCCCCCCCCCCTCTTAGTGCCGCTCCGAACCTAACAATTGGTATCAGAGCAGGTTCACTCTCATATTTGGTTTAATACCCAAGAGAGATGGCTTACTCTGACATGCAAGAGGGTCACTCTATTACATGTCCGCCTATGTTTAATGGGTCGGATTACACGTATTGGAAGACTCATATGAGGATCTTCCTTATTTCCATGGATTTTGAGCTTTGGAATGTGTTGAATCTTGGATTTTGATGATGAAACTAATTGATTGTGTTTAGATATTTAAACTGCATTTTGAGTGATGCAGGCCTACTCGATTAGGATTAGAAAGTTGATGCAGGAGGAATTGACGTTGCGCCGGAAGAGATCATGTTAGGATATTGGACGGTAGAACGCTTCGGACGTCGGGCATTGGGCCAAGGAGAGCGGAATTGCACCAAGGATATCGGGGTTGCGGAGGTCAACCATCGATTGGGCAACAAGCCGCAAGAGAGGACGATGCACTGAAGAATCAGAGAAGCGCCAACCAATGACGTGACGGGCAATAGAATATCAATTCACATTGTAATAATTTTCTAGATCGGAGTAGAGTTTTGGCTTGTGTGTGAAGGATTAACTATGATAATGATGAAGACATAAAGCGAAACAAAGTGCCGAAGTCGAGCGCAAAGGATTCGTTGGAAGTTCGAGAGTTCGACAGAAGTCCGAAGGTTCGTCGGGAATGCTGTCGGAACTAGCCGAGAATGAGTAGGGAGCTTGCCGAAGGGTTTTTGGAAGCTTGCCGGAAGGTACGTCGGAAGTTCGCAGAGCTCGTCGAGAAAGATTGTAGCTTGCCGAAGAAGCTCGTCGGAACTCGCCAAGATCAAATCGTGAAGTCTAGGAGCTTGCCGGGAGTCCACAGAATGGTTTCTGAGAGTTTATCGGAAGTTCGCCGGAAGAAGTCTTGACTTGCAGACTTTGTAATAGCTTAGGAAATGTTTTTAAATTCATAGTTAGCATGTTAATTAGGGTTAGGATTAGGTGTTAATCTTATAACCCAAGTAGGGGCCAATTGGGCTCGAGTTCGGACTGGTTTGGGCCAAGTTTGGAGCCCAACCAGTGAGCTGAAATAGTGTAGGCGGTGGCACCGCCAGACTAGGCGGTGGCACCGCCCAGGACCCGAAAGGTTGGGTGGTGGAACCGCCGGACTAGGCGGTGGCACCGCCCAGCACCTGAGCCAAGCGGTGGCACTGCCGGTCTAGGTGGTGGCACCGCCCAGCACCCGAAAAGCCAGGCGGTGGCACCGCCCAGCACTCGAAGAGCCAAGCAGTGGCACCGCCCAGTACACTATCAGTGTCAGAACTAATAGGCGGTGGCACCGCCACTGACAAGTGGTGGCACCGCTAGCTTCGGGAACCGAAGAGAATTCAAATTTTGGAGCCCAAATTTGAATCCTCTTGATGCCTATAAATACCCCTCAATTCTCAGTAGAGATTACAACTTTTGAGAAGCAATAGATTGAGATAAAAGCCTTAGCAAAGTCTTTAGCAAGTCTTGTTTTCAATTGCTTGAGTGTTCACCTCCTTTCTCATTGAAACTTTGTAAGAGTGTGAACCACTTGTAAAAAATTGTAAGAGAGGTATTTGTCCTTCCCCTTCAAAGTGATTTGCTAGTGGAAGTTGGGAGCCTCATCAAAGAAGGCTTCGCAAATGGATGTAGGTCATTTTGACCGAACCACTTTAAAATTGTCGTGTTCACTGGTTTGCATTTTCTTATTACGCTTTACCTTACTGCAAATCTTTATAAGTGCTTTACTTCCTCATTACTTTTGCTGTATATATTTACGAACACGCTTTCAAGTTAAGCACTTCCGAGTTTGGTTTTTATCGTACGAAAAAGTTTCTAAAACTAACGTTTTAATCCGCTGCACTAATTCACCCCCCCCTCTTAGTGCCGCTCCAATCCTAACAGAATATTGTCAAAAATGGATTTCAAAAATCTTCTCTTCCGATGAGCGAATGGGATGAATTAGAGAAGAAGGTTTTTGCTTTAAACGCAAAGGCTATGAATCCCTTGTTTTGTGCACTTGACAAAAATGAATTTAATTACGTTTCGATTTGTGATTCGATTTTTGATATTTGGATAACTCTTGAGGTCACTCATGAAGGCATTAGTCGAGTGAAAGAGTCTAAAATCAACATTCTTGTGCATTCCTATGAACTTTTCTGGATGAAACCAAGTAAGTCCATCGGAGACATATACACCCGTTTCACGGATGTTATCAATGGACTCAAAGCACTTGGTAAAGATTTTTCTAACTTTGAACTGGTAACTAAAATTTTAAGATCCCTTCCAAAGAGTTGGGATCCAAAAATTATGGCCATTCAAGAGGCCAAGGACCTTAAAACATTTCCTCTTGAAGAATTTATTGGGTCTCTAATGACCTACGATATGATGTGCTATGCTCATGAAGAGCTAGAGAACCCCCTTCTAAAGAACAAGAAGGATATGACACTTACAACACAAGAAGACCACTTGAAAGGAACATCAAGTGACGAGGATAGTGATGATGACATTGCACTTTTAACTCAAAAATTTAAAAAATTTATAAGAAAGAACAAATTTATGATGAATGACAAAATTAGTAGATCAATTTTTTAGGCACCCAAAATCAAATGGGTACTTAAAAACCATCCTTTTTTGTAGATAAACTCACAAGCTAGGAGCAAGAGATGGTATCTTGATAGTGGATGCTCAAGGCACATGACCGGAGATCCATCTCATATCTCTATGCTCACTAGCAAAGAAGAAGGGTACATCACCTTCGAAGACAACAACAAAGGTAAAATCATTGGCAAGGGAACCATAGGTAACAAATTAAGTTTTTCAATTGATGATGTGTTGCTAGTTGATGGATTAAAACATAATCTCTTAAGCATTAGTCAATTATGTGATAAAGGTTACATCGTTAGATTTGAATCTAATGTGTACATTATTAAAAAACCAAACAATAATATATCAATGATTGCGTTAAAATAAAATAATGTCTACACCATCAACCTTGATGAACTTAGTAATGAAATATGCTTTTCCGCTTTAAATGATGATGCTTGGCTTTGGTATAGGAGATTAGGCAATACAAGTATGAAACTAATATCTAAGATTTCATCTAGAGAGTTAGTACGAGGGATTCCCAATATGAAGTTTGTTAAGGACAAAGTGTCTGATGCTTATCAACTAGGAAAATAAATAAAAACTAGTTTCAAACCAAAAAATCAAATTAGCACAACTAGACTATTGCAATTGATCCATTTGGACTTATTTGGACCAATTGGCACAACAAGTCTAGGAGGAAGCAAATATGCCTTTATAATTGTAGATGACTATAGTAGATACACTTGGACCTATTTCTTAGCTCACAAAAGTGATTGTTTCAAATGTTTCTCTAAATTTTGTAAACTTACTCAAAATGAAAAAGGCTTCATGATTTCATTAATTTGGAGTGATCATGGTGACGAATTTCAAAATCGTGACTTCCAAAGTTATTGTGAATCAAATGGATATAACCATAACTTCTCCACTCCGAGAAATCCTCAACAAAATAGGGTAATTGAAAGAAAAAATAGAAATTTACAAGAAATGGCAAGAACTATGTTAAATAAACATAATCTACCCAAGTATTTTTGGGCCGAAGCCATTAATACGGCTTGCTATGTCATGAATAGGGTTCTAATAAGACCATCTCTATCAAAAACTCCCTATGAATTATGAAATAACAAAAAACCAAATGTTTCTTATTTTAAAGTTTTCGGTTGTAAATGCTTTATTTTGAATGAAAAGGATGCCCTAGGAAAATTTGATGTTAAATCCGATAAAGGCATCTTTCTTGGTTACTCTTCCGTTTCTAAGACTTTTCGTGTTTTTAATAAAAGAACCTTAGTTATAGAAGAGTCTATTCATGTAGTTTTTAATGAAATTTTCGATTTAAAGAAAAATGATTTTGATGATGATCTTGGTTTTGATAATTTGAATTTAAATGAACCCCCTCCTCAAAATAAAAACTTAGATGCATCTTCTTCCGAAATTTCCTTACCCAATGAATGGAAGTATGTAGATGCTCATCCAAAAGAGCTAATTATAGGAGATATATCAAAAGGGGTTCAAACTCGTTCTTCCTTCAAGAATTTTTGTGCTAACGCCACATTCCTTTCTCAAATTGAACCTAAATGCATTGATGAAGCCTTGAAAGATGATTCATGAGTTATTGCAATGCAAGAGAAATTGAACCAATTTGAGAGGAATGAGGTATGGAAGCTTGTTCCTAGACCTAGTGACCATCTAGTCATTGGTACTAAATGGGTCTTTAGAAATATGCAAGATAAATGTGGTATCATGGTTAGAAACAAGGCTAGACTAGTGGCCAAAGGTTTCAACCAAGAAGAAGGTATCAACTACGAAGAGACATTCGCTCTTATGGCAAGATTAGAAGCCACTAGGATGCTCTTTGCCTATGCTAGTAGTAATGATTTTAAACTATTTCAAATAGATGTCAAAAGTGCTTTCTTGAATGGTTTTATTTCCGAAGAAGTGTATGTTGAACAACCTCCCGGATTTGAAAATTCTCTTCTTCCTAATCATGTATTTAAATTGACTAAGGCTCTCTATGGCTTAAAACAAGCTCCTAGAGCTTGGTATGAAAAGCTTAGTTCCTTTCTTATTTTAAATAATTTTATAAAAGGCAAGGTTGATACTATATTGTTTATCAAATATTTTGAAAATAATTTTCTTATTGTTTAAATTTATGTTGACGATATTATTTTTGGTTCTTCGGATGAATCACTATGTGAATCATTTGCCAAGTGTATGAGTTATGAATTTGAAATGAGCCTAATGGGAGAATTAACTTTCTTTTTAGGATTGCAAATTAAACAACTTAGTAATTGTATATTTCTTAATCAATCTAAATATACATTAGAATTGTTAAAACGATTTAACATGGATGGTTCAAAAGCTACAAACACTCCTATGAGCACTTCCACTAAGTTAGACATGGATGAAAGTAGTGAAAGCTTTGATCAAAAAACATATAGGGGAATGATTTGTAGTTTACTTTACCTTACTACAACTAGATCGGATATTATGTTTAGTGTAGAACTTTGCGCTAGGTTTCAAGCTAATCCTAAATTGTCTCATCTTAAAAGTGTTAAAAGAATCCTTAGATATCTTAAAAGAACTCTTAATTTAGGATTATGGTATCCAAAATCTGATAATTTTGATTTAACAGCTTATGCAAATGCTGATTTTGGCAGATGTAGGATAGATAGAAAAAGCACATCTGGAACATGTCAATTTTTAGAACATGCACTTGTTTCTTGGACTTTCAAGAAACAAAATTTGGTTGCATTATCTATGGCGGAAGCCGAATACATAGCTACAAGTGCATGCTGTGCATAAGTTATTTGGATGAAAAATACGTTGGAAGACTGTGGAATTTACTTAAAGAACATTCCCATAAAATGTGATAATACAAGTGCTATTTGTCTAACTAAAAATCCAATTCAACACTCTAGAACTAAGCATATTGACATTAGGCATCACTTTATACGAGATCATGTCAATAATAATAATGTTATTCTAGAAATTTATTGATACAAAGCATCAATTAGCGGACATTTTCACAAAAGCCTTAAATGAAGATTAATTTGACCTTATTAGAAGGGAATTAGACATGTTGAATTGTTCTTATGAATGAGCTTAATTGTATATATTTTCTGAAAAATTTTTATCCTCTTTTCAGTTTTCGTGGATTTGACTTCTTTCTTTTCGATTTTGAATGACATCTTAAAGAGCGATCCGAGACACTATCCCATCTTAAATCAAACATATTAAAACTTCTGAAAATAAAAAAAAGGGGGGGGGGGAATCATTTTTTAGCATGCCAATGGTGGCACCGCCAGAACCGGTGGTAGCACTGCCTGGGCGCTCAGTCCCCAAGCGGTGGCACCGCTCGAGAACCCCCTTACAAAGAGGGGGGGTTAGGGTCGGTGGTAGAACCACCCCCAACCTGAGAGCACCCTCCATAGCACTCTCATAAAACCCTCTAAACCTCTCTCAACCTCATTATAAGCCTCTAGAAGCCTAAGAGAGGTGTTCTTCTTGGATCAAGCTCTCTACCTCCCAAGGAAACTTATATAAGGTAGGATCTGAATTTTTTTTTTCTTCCTCTCATTATTTGGCCTATTCTTTAAAGTTCTCTGTTAATCTATCATCATAATTAGATATGGCTCCTAAGAGATCATCAAGAACCAAAGGGAAAAGGGTGGAAGGAGATTCCTATGACCAAATCCTTTTTAGATCTAATAAAGTAGCCCTTAGGTATTCTAATTTTGAAATAAGAACAATACATAAGGGCAAACATGTTGATCTAGATAAACTTGGAAACCTAGAACCCATTAGATAGTTTGTAAATTTAGATGCCTTATTTATCCTACAAATCGATGAACCAATTTACCCAAGGTTGGTTAGGTTATTTTACGCAAACTTAAGTGTGGACAATGATAGCTTAACTATCTACCTCTTAGGAACACAAATTTAAATCTTTGATAGCACTATATGTGAGTTAATTGGAATTGTCGAAAAGGATAGGGGTTGTTATTTTAGAAGTAAATGAGATATCAATGCAATCGGAGCAACTTACTCCAAAGCCTTAGAAACTATTTTTGCAAATCCGAACCTAGGCATAATTCCCAAAAGTTGCGAGCACTTATTACCATTTAACTTTAAATTTCTTCATCACATCATGATAAGCATCCTACTTCCTAAACAATTTCATCATGATGAGATTAGTCAAATAGAGTTAAGTACTATGTATTGGATTATGACCAACCAAAATAATTATTTTAGATACTTAATCTGGTAACATATGCAGGACATAATAGCTAAAGACTCAATGTTACCATATGGGGGGTTAGTCACTTGATTAATGCTTTCCCATAATATTTGTGTCTCGCCCGATGAAAAAATAATCTAGGTCGATCGATTTAACACTATCAACAGAAACCTACTCAAGAGACTTAGGTGCACTTTTGGCAATGGTATATGGATTAGGCAACATAGAAGAACTGATCTTGTTCCCCCACCAGTAGAACACCCTGAAACACCCATTTTTAGGAGACATGAATCTCCTCCTCCTAGTCCCTTTGGTGCAGCACCTTTAGAACCAGCTCCTACTTCATCTTCTGAAGATCCCATTATGGTAGAATTAAATCAAATGAAATCACAACAAGAGCAACTCAAATCACAGCAAGAGCAAATTCAATTACAGTAAGTTGAAATTTTGAGGGAACTATGATAGATGTACCATAAGATAGATGTCATGTATAGGAACTCTGGAATTCCTCCTAAGGAATAATCGATATGTGAAACCTTTCTTATTATTTTAAACCTCTATGCTACCATGACATGCGTTTGCATTATCCTAGTATATGATGTTGGATGGTTCTTTCCAAAATTTTGTCAACATTTTGATGACACCTTCATGTTATTTTGGATGATTTGATGTCTTCCTTGAATGATCAATCTTAATGCCAAGTTGAAGCTTTGTCAATTTTGCCATCTCCTTTTCAAGATTTTTTTTCACATAAGATGATTTTATGAATGGCTTCAATGATCACGAGTTTTATGCTTGAAACCTCATCTCCTTTTTGTTGATGACAAAGGGGAGAAGAATGTGCAAAATATTGATGACTTGTGCAAATATGAAATTAACATGACTTATATATATCATATTGCAATAGCTTATATGTTGTATAATACAATGAAAAATGTCTTATATGCATTATATTCCTTAAAAGCATCGCAAAACTTTCTAAGCATATCACATATGAAAGTTTTTAGATTGATTGTTGTATCATGTTTATCAACTTTTTTTTATAAATGATAAGCAATCATCTCATGATCATATGAAATCATGTCTTGCATTTATGTCATGAGATCCATGTTGAAATTTTAAATTATTATTATTTCTTGTCGAAATGATAATTATCTTTTATCATTCGGCTTAAAAATAATTTTCATGCTTTGAAATTATGAGAAATAGGAAGTTTTGTATTTGCTCATGCTTATTAAGAATAACGATATGTTCAACGGATAGAACTTATTGGTTTAGGCTTGAATTCAAAGAGATTGAATTCAAGTGTTTTTATCTTCTCATAATATGGCATATAGATAGGGGGAGTTATGATTAACTCTGTCATCAATTGATTGTCATCATCAAAAAGGGGGAGATTGTTGAATCTCGGATTTTGATGATAAAGTCAATTGATGGGTTAATTGATATAATCCATATTATTGAGTTAAATGTGCATTATTAACTATGATAGCTTGACGACATAAAGCAAGTTTACCGGAGTCAAGTTCGATGAGTGTTCGAGAGTCCGTCGAAAGTCCGAAGAATCGTCAAAAGTGCTGCCGGAACCAACCGAGAAAGAATCGGGGACTTATTGAAGTTTTCGAAAGTCCGCCGGAAAGATCATCGGAGGTTCGCGGAGATCACCGAGAAGGTTCGGATACTTGCCAAAGACTCATTGAACTCACCACAAGATTGGGAGTCTGTTGGGAGTCCGTTGGAAGAAATCTGATGGTGTATCGAAAGTCTGCCAGAAGTTCACCGAAAAGCACGCCGGAAGGAAACTCGACGTTGCCAGTTAAAAATTTGCTTAAGAATGTCTTAATTTCATAGTTTACATATAATTTGGGTTAGGATTAAGGGTTAATCCTATAACCTGATTAGGGGCCAATTAGGCCCAAGTTTGGACTGGTTTGGGCCAAGTTTGGAGCCCAACCAGTAAGCTGGAATAGTCCAGGCGGTGGCACCGCCAGACTAGGCAGTGGCAATGCCCAGAACCCAAGAAGTCTAGTGGTGGCACCGCTAGTAAACTATTAGTAACAAACATTGACAGGCGGTGGCACCGCCACTGACAAGCGATGGCACCACTAGCACCAGGAAACCCAAAAGTAATTCAAATTTGGAGCCCAAATTTGAATCCTCTTGGGGCCTATAAATATCTCTCAATTCTCAGCAGAGAATACACCTTTTTGAGAAGTTAGAAAGTGAGAAAAAGCTCTAGCAAAGTCTTATTTTCATTAGCTTAAGTGTTCACCTCCCTCTTTCTCTTTGGAAAAATCTATAAGAGTGTGAACCACTTGTAAGAAGGTTATAAGAGGGGTATTTGGTCCTTCTCCTTCAAAGTGATTTGCTAGTGGAAATTGAGAGCCTCATCGAAGAAAGCTTTGAAAGTGGAGGTAGGTCATTTGACTGAACCACTATAAATCGTGGTGGTCCTTGAATGTGTGAGTGTTTAATTTTCTGAACCATTTCTCTACTTAGCTGTAAATTGTTCGGTTTTCATCTCCCTACTCTTAACTACCTTTACTCGAGCTATTTTAGCTAAGTCATCCTTCGTCGAATCAAAATCTCTACACATTTATGAAATCAATTTCAAACTTATGAGTTTTAATCCGCTGCACTAATTCACCCCCCCCCCCTCTTAGTGCCACTCCGAATCAAACATCCGCAACTTGAGAATTGTTCTCACGGTGGAGAAAATCACATATGTCCTTGATATAGTAATGCCCATGCCCGAGGAAGGGGCAAGCGAAGATGAGATCACTCACTACATGAAGTACATTGATGACTCCACTCTTGCTCAGTATTACATGGTGGAGTCCATGACTCCAGAGATACAGAGACAACATGAAAAGATTGATGCCAGATCCATTCTCCTATATGTCCGTAAACTGTTTGAGGAATAGGGAATGACTCAATGATATGAGATATCCAAGAGCCTCTTTCGCACTAGGATGACTGAGGGGACACTGGTTCAGAATCATGTCCTAAAGATGATTGAATGGATAGAGAAACTCACAAGTCCAGGAATGGTCCTAGAGGATAACCTGTGTGTGGATCTTGTGCTTTAGTCCCTATCAGATTCATTTTCATAGTTCATAATAAATTTTAATATAAACAAGCTTGAGGTAACTCTCCTTGAGCTTCTCAATATGTTGAGAGTGTTAGGAAAGCAATTAGCACTAAGAGGGGGAGCGATAAAATAACGTCGGTTTAATAACTTTGTTTCGATTAAATCCGTTTCCAACGTAAAACCATTTCATAAAGGTAATACTTTGAAAGCGTACATAAGAGAGTAGTGGATGTAAAGAGCAAGTAAGGAGGTTTGCGGTTAAAGTAGATTACTCAAAGAAATACAAACCAGATTTTAGAGTGGTTCGATCATCGTGGCCTACAACCACTTCGCCGATTCCTCATCCATCGAGGCCATCGGCATCCATTATCAATCTTCCTTTAATATGCAAAGATCAACCTCCTTCTTACTCCCCTCTTGTCCTTTTCTCGGGTTTAGGAGACAACCCTTACAAGCACTCACTCCTCTCTTACAGAATTCTAAACTTAGAATTTAGAGGAGGGGATTCACTTATAATTACAACAACATTTTTTCACTTTTAATCTTTATGTGCTTGTATTGGTTAACCAGGGATGGGAGGGGTATTTATAGGCCTCAAGTTGATTCAAACTTGGAGCCTAAAACTTTCCCATCCCGGGTTTCCTAGGTGTGGGCGATACCACCGCCCATGCTAGGTGGTACCACCGCCAGTGTCAATTTGACACTAACACTGCGTTGATCTGTACCACCGCCTGACACCCTGCCACTGGGCGATACCACCGCCTGGGAGGCTATGCTAGGTGGTACCACCGCCCAGACTGTATCGTAGATTATGCCATGATGATGTCACTTCTTGGGTCACTGTTTAGGCCTCTTATTGGGCCTAACACAATCCTTACATAGGCCCAACTGACCTCTAATTGGGTTGGTCCAATTCTAATCCCAATTACATACTAACTACAAAATTAAGGACATTTCCTAAGTTAAACAAGTCCCTATGTCTTGGTTTCTTCCGGCAAGCTTCCAGCGATCTTTCGGCGAACTTTCGACGATCTCTCGACAATGTTCCAGCGAACTCCCGGCAAGCTCCTGGATTTCACGATGATCTTCTTGGTGAGTTCCGACGAGCTTATTTGGTAAGCTCCAAGACTTCTCGATCAATTCCGGTAGACCTTTCGATGAATGTCCGAACTTCCGATGAACTCTCGAACTCCCAACGAAATCGCGTTCTTGACTTCGGGACATTATTTTGCTTTATGCCTTGCATCATAGTTAATCCTGCACATATAAAAAGTTACTTCGATCTAGACAATTATTACTAAGCTTGAATCTAGTGTTGTCTGGTATGTTATTAGTTAATCGGCACTTCATCTGAATCTTCGGCGCATCATCCTCTCTTACGGCCTATTGCCCAATGGCGAGTCTAACGAGAATTAAATATAATGTTATTTCTTTGATAGATATAATATATAAATTATTTGAAATTATAAAAGAACATATGTTGATTAGTTGGATAAATTTTCATCATTTCAATTGCTTTTGTTTGTTGAGTTGTACCTAAACTTATATTTTCGTCAACAATCAATTAATTTTTAAAACTTAAAAATTTTATTGATTTATTAGATATAGAATTTGATATACTTGGATAATCTAAAACCAAATTTGTTCAATAAGTTTCATTAATCTGTTATATATATATATATATATATATATATATATATATATATATATATATATATATATATATTCTTTCTTAAAAGTTTTCTTGTGGTACATTTAATCAAAATATTTTTTAAGCTAATTTAGTTTTGTCCTTTGACTTGGTATTTCAAAAGTTAACTATATTGATTAATGTTATGTTTAATCAAATTTGGAGACCAAATTTCTATTAAGTGGGGGAGAAATGTAATCATCGATAATTTCTCCCTTAACATAAATTAACTACTATAAATGATGTATTGCTTTACTATTAACTTCTATCTGTGTACTATAGTTAAGGAAATAATTAAATTTAGTTTCCTTAATCACATAGATAAGTTAAGAATTCTACTAATTAATTAAATTATTAATTGATTTATTTCCTAATGAGTGATTTGATATTTAGGAAGTAAATAGTTTACATTCCATTTTTATGTGTGAACTATAAGAAATGAATATTATATTACTTTCTTTATGTGTGAAAGTAAAAAAATAAATTAAAAAAATAAATTATTACTTACTTTTCGGGGAGATCTCATCTTCTCTTATATAAAGGGGATTACTCCTCTTTTATTCCTCACCGAGTCTAACAATGAGAGGATTGAGGAGAGGACTTCCCGAGGAGAGAATATTGAGGAAGGGATAATCAAAAAGAGGTAGGATCCTTTCTTTTTAATTAGCTTTGATTTATGTTTTGAAATCTTGATGTTGAGATTGTTATAATTTTATAATGAATGATGATGTTTTAATTTTAAAATTTCATGATTTATAAAAAATAATAATTGATTTATGATGTTAGAATAATTATTTGATTTATATTGATCTTTTAAGTTTAAGTGAATTTTAATATTGATTTAATTATTAAAATTCTTATTTTTGGATTAGCATAATAATTCTAATTTATTTAATTAGATATATCTATGTTTCAAGAATTATGTGTAAATTTCTATAATATAATTAGTTTTAAATTTAAGATCATGAATTTAAAGTTTTAATTAATGTATTTGAGTCATTCTTTAATAATTTTAAATATTGAAATCTAATTTGATAAGAGGAGTCTAATTGAGGTTTGACTTTAGTCAAGTTGATCGATCAGATCGAATCGACTCAAGCCATGTGGTCATGTATGACCTAACTCATGTGACTAAGTACAACTTAACCCATATGACTCGACATGACCCAACTTATATGGCCAGGTAGGAGCCAACTCATATGATAAGGTACAATCCAACCCATGTGGCCAAACATGACCCAACCCATGTGGCTAGGTACAATCTAGTCCATATGACCTTGTATGACCCAACCCATGTAGTCAAGTATGACCCAACCATGTGGTTAGACATTAGCCAGCTCTTGTGGCTATATACGATCCAGTCTATGTGGTCATATATGACCCAACTCATATGGTAAAGTACGACCCAACCCATGTGGCCAAGCATGACCCAACCCATGTGGCTAGGTACGATCTAGTCCATGTGGCCACGTATGACCCAGCTTATGTGGTAAGGTACGACCCAACCATGTGGTTAGGCATTGGCCATCTCATGTGGCTATGTACGATCCAGTTCATGTGGTTATGTATGACCCAACTCATATGGTAAGGTACGATCCAACCATATGGCCAAACATGGGCTAACTCATGCGACTAGGTACGACTCAGTCCATGTAGTCAGATACGACCCAAACTCATGTATCTAGGATCAACTTGTGAGCCAAGCATGGCCTAGTTCAATGGTAAAGCTCAGCCCAACTTATAAGTGAGGCTTAGCCTAGTCCATGAAGTTAAGCCTGCCCAACTACGCGATTGACATTGGACATATCGACGCTCCTTTTATATAGCCCATCATACCTCAACTCAACCTAGTACTTGGAATAGGTATATGCAGTATATGTGACTCATCCAAGACTTAGGTGGGTTGGTTCGGTTTGGGTTAGTACTAACGACATAGTCCAATTTCCTCCATATTGGTTTGAGCTCATTAATTAACTAAATCAAATAGGTTTGAGATCAATCAAATCTAAATTAGACCAGTTTAGGGTGATTCCAGACCAGTTCTATAAGGATTTGAGGTTGGTTCCGTTAGATCATAATCGAAATGAGATTGTTTTAAGTCAATTGAGCTATTCCAATTAGGGTTTTGGTTGATTGATAACTATTGAGAGATTGATGTTTCATGCCTTTATGATTTGATGAATTTAAAGGTTTTATTTGAAAATGACTATTGGTTTTCTATTTTCTTATGTTTATTATATTGATATGATTAGTATCATGTAGTAGATGTGACTAGACTAGTAGTTCACATTGGAAGCACAACTTGTGAAAGAAGCTACGGGCCCATCATAGTGCGGAGCCACCAATGAATATAGTCTAGCATATTTACATCAAGTATGGTCTCTCATAATATTTAATCATATTAATTTCTTGATGTATGTATGAGTGAATGAATGAGTATAAATGAATGATCATGGATGTTTATGTATCCTTGCCGAAGGTAGGTATGGCGATTCCCTTTAGGGATTAGCGGGTCGTCAAATGTGATTGTTAGACGGTTCCTCCATCCGCTATTGGGAGGAACGTATCCCCACTTGGCGGGTGAGGGATACCACTCCATCCGCTATTGGGAGTACGATATGGATTATCTTCATCCGCTGTTGGGAGGAATTCATCCCATGGAATATGCCTCTAATCCGCTGTTGGAAGAGTGCACCATCGGGTGATATACGCCTTTGTTATTATGTATGTCTTGTATATGGCTGATGCATGATTTTATTTATTATGTAAGAAATTATCATCATCATAAGTTTTATGGTGATTAGATATATTTTCTTATTAAATTATTGATATTTGTTTATATTTCGTGAGTATTGAAGATTATTTTTATGATTTTTCTGAGTTTCGTATCAGCATGTGTGGTTGTTGATATATTTTTATTTTATATTTATTTTCAAAGTAATCTACTACTATGTAATATATCTGAAGTTTGAGTGTAAGAGACTTATAACTCTACCAAGAAGATGTTATCATTTTTCTAGTTAATAGAATATTTACTACTATAAAGACAAGGATTTGAATTCAAAGACGAATGAAAAATAAAAAAGAGAGAATTTATTATGTAAATTATGAATATAAATTATTGATTTATTATTCTTTTTATAAATCTAGGATGTGACAGTAAGGGTTATCTCCTAAACCTGGTAAAAGGAGAATCGAGTTGTAAAAGGTGGTAGTCTTCGCTTATTGAAGGAAGACCGATAGTAAATGTCGATGGCCTTGACGGAAAAGGAATCAGCGGAGTGGATGTAGGTCACGACAACCAAACCACTATAAAATCTGGTTTGCATTTACTTCTTGTAATTTACAGTAACTGCAAACTGCTTTCAATACATTTACGAACACGCTTTCAATTTAAGCATATTTTTTAGATTGATTTTCAATGATCGAAAAGAATTTAGAACCGACGAATTTTACCGCTGTACTAATTTATCCCCCTTAGTGTCGACTGTTTCCTAACAATGTGACATTTTCGTTACGTGTTATTAAATTCATGTGTTTTGAGCCTTTGTTATTTGAAAATAATTACTATATCTATCATGCAATTAAAATCTTATCAAGAATTTTATAATATTGTTTGGGGATAAAAATATTTTTTGCTTAATACATTTAACATCATGACAATCTGAATTAAGATATATGTCTTTTATAAATTTCAAATCATATCCAGTGATGCAAGTCAATTTGACCAAGTCGACCGTAAAAAAGCGATATAATCAGAGTAAATTTGCAGAAATAAATCAATAACCAGACCGGAACAATATCTATCGCTTATCTCCGCTTTGAGCCCTTTGCTTAAATTGTTCTTCTTCCCAGCGAATATAACTTGCGCAGGTCATCAAAGAATATATTAATGCTTAAGTACAATCAACAACAACTTTTTTTTGTGGCCTAGATGACAAGAGACACTGTGATCAGCTTTATGACATCGCATCTATGTATGACGAATGATTGTTTGACCTACGCTAACTTTGTTTGGTTTAATTTCCGTTCTATATATACATAATGTGGTATGAGTCAGGAACATGTGGCAAACTAAACAAATTAATCTGCTGAGACAAATAAGCAGATGTGTAATGGGATATGAGTCAGGATCATGTTGGCATGCCAAACATATAATAATCTGTAAACATCGGAACAAGAACTGTACAGTTTCTGCTTAACATGCAGTTATTTTTTCTGTTAACCTGAGGTGAAACTTCACCGAATGAGACGGACATATGGGGTATTAATCATGCTTATTATATCATAAGGAGAAAATAATAGCAAGGGTAAAGAAGCCTTGCATTCAGATATGAGATTGGGGAGATTGGATTCCCTATTCTATCATACAAACAAATTTTGTCATTTTCACTATTGTGTCCTCCCATATCTCGAAGTCTATCTCATACTGTATGAAAGGTTATACAATAGATTTTGATATTGATTTTGCATAAGCTCAAGAAATTTTGTTTAAAAAAATATTTTGATATTTTGATATACTGAAAATTTCAAGAACTTCTTAGAAAAGTGTATTGAATTTTATAATTTTTTATTGTTTATATATATTTTTATTTGTTTAGTACCAGAGATGCTGTGCACAACATCAGTGAAGTAAAGTGATAGAAAAAAAGATACTAGGTTTCCTTTTGAGTAAAAAAAAAAAGAAAAAAAAATAGAAGAAGTCTCTCTATCTACCAAGGAAGTGTACTATTTACTTTTATTTTTATTTTTGAGACTTGGAAAGGAGAACTTGTCTTTGCATTCAATATCATCCTGAGCTAATAAGGAAGAAGGTATCTCCTCCAACACGACTCCATGTCCACAAGATGTCGGACTGTACTGCAACAAAAATTTGTCTGCCAGATGGCAAGAGTGTTGCTGGGACCAACAAAGAATTGATGACAATATTTGTTAAACAATTAAATTGATTTTGAGATGTTTTGTTCTTAATTTTGTTGCCCATAAAATTCAAGCAGATGAATCTGCTGAGAAAGTAAAGAAATCTGTAAGAGTGAAGACTTGAATAAGCTTACATTTGTTAAACCTCATGCATATTATATTTGCTTCACAAAAGAATGATAATACCAGACTGATCACAAAATATCGTATCACTCTATTTATATCGATGCTAATTCTGATCGACTTATTTCGTCCAACCATAACATCTATATTTTAATTTATTTATCTTATTTCATTTTTGCAAACGCTTGATGATGCCGAGATGCACCATGCTGTATGTAGGTTGACGTACGCTCTATGACCAAACCTATCAGTAACAATAAAATAGCCAAACACTTCGTTTTGTTCAGCAACTCCCATTGGTCCGGACATAGAATATACGTTCGCTTTGTTGCAACGGCCGGTACCTCTATGTGCTGCCGCACACCCTAACAGCAACCATGCCAGCCCATCGCATGCATCATCGCCTTCCTTTCTATTTTAATGCCGCACTACATGCCCAGCGATTGCTACTAGGTCATATGCTTTAGAATCTAGAGGACAGGCCGGTATCACATATCCGCGGTCAGAAAAGCCACGGACGCTCCCCATATGTGATTGACCAACGAAAGTCCACGCCGGGAGACACCGTTGGAAATGGACGCTCCACGCGACGACCACCGCCTCTCCGAGAACGGGAATGGCAACGGCTGCGGTGAGGCCGATGGTCGGCTTTCGAAGCGGCCGCGGCCTCACCCTGCGCCCATCTCCGCCGCTGAGATCGTGGAGGAGTTCTCCCACAACGACCCCGCCGTGGCGCGCGTCAACAACGGCAGTTTCGGCTGCTGCCCAGCGTCCGTCCTCGCCGCTCAGCTCCGGTGGCAGCGCCTGTTCCTCCGGCAGCCCGACGAGTTCTACTTCAGCAGCCTTCAGCCCTCGCTGACCCGCTCCCGTTCCCTCGTCCTGGAGCTCATCAACGCCGCTCACCTCGACGAGGTCTCCCTCGTCGACAACGCCACCACGGCCGCCGCCATCATCTTCCAGCACGTCGCTTGGTCCTTCATCGAGGGCGCCTTCAACCCTGGCGACGCCGTCGTCATGCTCCACTACGCCTACGGCGCCGTCAAGCAGTCCATCCACGCTTACGTCGCCCGCGCCGGCGGCCACGTCGTCGAAGTCCCCCTCCCCTTCCCGCTGTCCTCCCCGGACGAGGTCGTCGCCGAGTTCCGCCGGACGCTAGGGCTCTGCCGGGCCGGAGGCCGGAGAGTCCGCCTGGCGGTGATCGACCACATAACCTCAATGCCCTGCGTCGTGATCCCAGTGAAGGAGCTCACCCGGATCTGCCGTGAGGAGGGCGTCGATCAGGTGTTCGTCGACGGTGCCCACTCCATCGGCAACGTCGAGGTCGACGTGCAGGACATAGGAGCCGACTTCTACACCAGCAACCTCCACAAGTGGCTCTTCTGCCCGCCCTCGGTGGCTTTCCTGCACACGAGGGGGTCACCGGCGGCCACGCCGAGCCTGCACCACCCCGTGGTCTCGCACGAGTACGGCAACGGCCTCCCGCTCGAGAGCGGGTGGATCGGCAACCGGGACTACACCCCGCAGCTGGTGGTGCCCGCCGTGGTGGAGTTCGTGGAGAGGTTCGAGGGCGGCTTGGAGGGGATCCGGCGGAGAAACCACGAGAAGGTGGTGGAGATGGGGAAGATGCTGGCCGAGTCCTGGGGAACTCTTCTCGGGTGCCCGCCGGAGATGAGCTGCAGCATGATAATGGTGGGCCTGCCGGGCTGCCTAGGAATCTCCAGCGAGACAGACGCAATGAAGCTCAGGGCCCTGCTGAGGGATGAGTTCAAGATCGAAGTGCCCATCCACTACCAGTCACCACCCAAGGACGGTGAGGCAGCAGGGGCGACGGACGAGAGCGGCGCCACGGTCACGGGTTATGCGAGAATTTCCCATCAGGTGTACAATGTGGAGGACGACTACTGCAGACTCCGGGATGCTGTTCACAAGCTCGTTCGCGATGGATTCAGTTGCATCCAAAGCACAGAGGTATAGTCAGTCTCGCCATTATCAACGAAAGTGAATTTTCCTTTCGATAGAATCAATTGAATTTTCCTGGGCAGCGCGTGCCATCTAAAGTTAAAGATGGATGAACTCCATTGGGTTAGAGACTTTCTTGTGGTTGTGTAGGAAGGAATTCAACATAGCTCTAAGAGAGAAGCAGCTATTGGATTTCAGTCAAGATTTCCTAAGCATGGAGGCTGTGGCAAGTTTGAAAGACCATTAGGACCAGTTAGTTGGTGCTTATTGGGGGCTTCTTGAAGCTTGACTGGGAAACAGCAGCTAGCTGCTTGCTGGATTTTGATTAAGCTTTTCTAAGTGTTTCCTGGTGGATGTGACAACTCTCAAACACGTCTTTAAGTCAATGTGTTGGTGCTTGGTGTGTCATCCAGGATTGATTCTAAATGGCACAGATCATTTCTGGAAGCAAAGAAACTATAAATGGTCATGTAAAAGGGTGAATTTTGATAAAGTCTCATATTAATTTTGTAGGACGAATAGGCTTCTCTGAGTTTGTTCTTTACCAAAATTGTATCTGATCATGGAACTGCTAGCTTATCCATGATTCATGACCTCAGGTCACTCCATGCAATCATGCCCCTTTAGGAAGTTGTGCTTTAATTATTTGAGCAAGATTTATAATCCATGACTTCTGATCTCTTTCATCCACATTTTTCTGGATCATTGCAGCTGGAGAGAAAGACATAACAGAGGAGGAGTTAAAGATGTGACTGCCTTCTTTCACTAACTGGAAGATACATGGCGGTTACTGCAAAGAAGCCTTCCTCTCTCTTTCTTCCTTTTTTTTTTTTTTTTCTTTTTTTAATAGGGTAACGTTAGTTCTCATGTATTAACACCATGGAGATTGCTACAGTATCTTCAGCTGCCAAATAAATTGTTGACATGAGAAGTAATTTGTTATGCTTAATTTAGTTTTCTCTTTCTCCTATCATTTTGTATTGGAGGAGATATTGTAAGAAATAAGGATCTATGGCATCTCTATGAAGGTGTGTTGTGTCACTCTCTGGCTTTCTTTTATCTTGGACCCAGTTGTGGATGCGGGCAACATTTTCAGTGAAGTGACCTGAACTTGTATACTTCACAGACTCACTCTTGTGCCCATTGCTGCAACTCAACTGATATGACCATTCTTATGTAGATGCTAATTTTCAGTTATGGCAACAATATTTAGCAGTCTTTATGATTTCCTCGAATCTTTCCAATTGCATTCCAAATCAAGCCTTTCACTACTGTTTTCATATTTAATTTTTTGTTGAAGGAAATGTTTTACCGATGTTCCAATTGAAGATTGAAAAATTTTGCAAACAATATTGAAAATGATGCTTATATAACAAGTAGCAAAATGCCTGCGTTGATGTATTCAACGTGCTTTCTGATCATTGCTGCGTATGTTACCATGATGTTGCTTGATAATACACATTTACAAAAAAAATTAAAAAACAATAATAATATTCATAAATAATTCAGAATAATATTAATATTTGAATAACATGTTAATAAAATGTTCAAAAAATGCTGTTTATAAACATAAAAAAGACAAATTTAAAAATATATAGAATTGCAATAGATCACAACATACACAAAGAATTACCACTAAACCATCGTAATAAAACTAAGTGTCGAGTTCGAATTTGGATTACATGAGATAAATTTGTCAAAGATTTGACTGTTCCAATTTCAATATTATGAACTACAAATTTGATTTCGATTACACAGACTTCTAAACAAAAAGTAATAATGCAATTGTACCACTACGTACATCAATCTTGTTATGAATTGATGGACACATGTGTCCTTGATTACTATGTATCTATAGTTCCTCATCCATATTGAATCTCAAATTTTGATGATTAAATCAATTAATAAATTAATGATCTAATCCATATGTTAAGATAAGTGATAGATGATTAACTATGCAAAAAAAGGTAAAATAATTACGGAAGAATCAGATGTTGGGCCGGAGTCAAAGATCGAACATCGGGTCGGAAGAATCGAAATATACATCAAGAACAGATGTTGCAAGAGTCAATATACCGGGGGATCGGACAATATGTCGAATATCTGAATGATGTATCGAAAGTTCATCGGAAGCTCACCGAGAGTTCACTAGAAGTACACTGGAAGTTTTGCCAAGAGTTCAAATGAACAATTGACGTATCGGACAACTAGATTGCTTGATTGTAATTGTTTTAGCTTTAATTGATGTAGTTAGGTCTTAATTTGAGTTAGGTTTGGGAGAAATCCTACTAATTTAATTAGGGGCCAATATGGCCCAAAACAGGGCTGAGTTGGGTCAGATGGATGGCCCACGCGACCACTTGGAGCCATATCAAGCGATGGCACCGCCTAAGGCTCAGCCTCCCAGGTGGTTTGGGTGATGGTACCATCGGTAATTAATGCTGTCAAGCGGTGGTACCACCTTGTCAGATGATGATACACCAGAGCCTAGTCTTCGAGGCTCTGTTAAGCGATAGTACTGCTAGACTAGGTGGTGGTATCACCTAGTATCAAAGTGTCAAGCAATGGTACTGCTCAATACTAGTGGTGGTACTACCAGTACCCCGAAAACCCAGGATGAGATACTTTTTAGCTCCAATTTTGAAATCATTAGGGCCTATAAATACCCCACTCTTTCCTGCATGAAAGAGTAACAAAGTGTGAACAAAAATCTTGAAATATTGGGGTGTAAAAGTGTTGTAAAAGTGTTAAGTATCCTCTTCTTCCCTTTCTAAGTATTGTGATCATAAGTGAGGTGTGAGATTTGTAAGGGTTATCTCCTAAACCTGAAAAAGGAGAAAGTATTGTAAAAAGGTGGTTGGTCTTCGTCTATTGAAGGAAGACCATTAGTAGACGCCGATGACCTCGACAGAGGAGGAATCAAAATTTGACGTAGGTCACAACAACCGAACCACTATAAATCTGGTGTGTTCTTTCCTTATTACTTACTTTCATTACTTAGCTGCACTCTATATTGTACATTTACTTCTGTTGAATCTCGGATTTTGATGATGAAGTCAATTGTCATGTTTTATCTAATCCATATGTTGAGATAAGTATGTAGGATTAATTACGAAAGCTTGAAGATATAAAACAAGTCTACCGAAATCAAGTTCGATGGGTGTTTGAGAGTCCGAAGATTCGTCGGAGATGTTGTCGGAACCAGTCGAGAAGAAATCAGGGACTTGTCGGAGTTTTTGGAAGTCCACCAAAGAGATCATCGGAGGTTCGCAGAGATCACCGAGAAGGCTCGGCTACTTGCTGATTTCACCACAAGATTGGGAGCCAGTTGGGAGTCCGTCGGAAGAAATCCAAGGGCGTATCGGAAGTCTGCCAAAAAATCGCCGGAAAGCTCGCCGGAACAAGACTTGAAGTTCACCGGTTAAAAACTTGCTTAGGATTATGTTTTTAGTTATGTAGTTTGCATGTAATTAAGGTTAGGATTAAGAAATAATCCTATATCTTGATTAGGGGCCAACTGGGCCCAAAATGAAACCTGGTTTGGGCCAGACTTAAAGCCTAACCAGTGACTAGTAAGGTCGGGCGGTGGAACCGCCATACTGGGCGGTGGCACCGCCCAGCACCCGAGCCAAGCGGTGGCACCGCCGGTCTAGGCGGTGGCATCGCCCAGCACCCGAAGAGCTAGGTGGTGGCACCGCCCAATACACTGTCAGTGTCAGAACTAATAGGCGATGGCACCGCTAGCTTCGGGAACCGAAGAGAATTCAAATTTTGGAGCCCAAATTTGAATCCTCTTGAGGCCTATAAATACCCCTCAATTCTCAACAGAGATTACAACTTTTGAGAAGCAATAGAGTAAAAAAAAAGTCTTAGCAAAGCCTTAGCAAGTCTTACTTTCAAATTGCTTGAGTGTTCACCTCTCTTTCTTTCTTGCTGAAATTTTATAAGAGTGTGAACCACTTGTAAAGGTTGTAAGAGGGGTGTTTGTCCTTCCCCTTCAAAGTGATTTGCTAGTGGAAGTTGGGGGCCTCATCGAAGAAGGCTTCGCAAGTGGATGTAGGTCATTTTGACCGAACCACTTTAAATCTGCGTGTTCCTTGAATGTGTGAGTTGTTATTTTTCTACAATCATTATCTACATAGAAGCAAGTTTTTGTTCTTCACTTTACTCTAGTTACTATCGAACGAAATCTCCTCGCATTTTACGGAATCAGTTTCAAACCTACTAGTTTTAATCCGCTGCACTAATTCACCCCCCCCCCTCTTAGTGCCGCTCCAATCCTAACAATTGGTATCAGAGCAAGGCTCACTCTCATATTTAGTTTAATACCCAAGAGAGATGGCTTACTCCGGCATGCATGAGGGACATTCTATTACATGTCCACCTATGTTTAATGGGTCGGATTACACGTATTGGAAGACACATATGAGAATCTTCCTCATTTCCATGGATTTCGAGCTTTGGACTATTGTTGAAAATGGATTTCAAAAATCTTCTCTTCCGATGAGCGAATGGAATGAATCAGAGAAGAAGGTTTTTGCTTTAAACGCAAAGGCTATGAATGTCTTGTTTTGTGCACTAGACAAAAATGAATTTAATCATGTTTCAATTTGTGATTCTGCTTTTGATATTTGGAGAACTCTTGAGGTCACTCATGAAGGTACTAGCTGAGTGAAAGAGTCCAAAATCAACATTCTTGTGCACTCTTACGAACTTTTCCGAATGAAACCAAGTGAGTCCATCAGAGACATGTACACCCGTTTCATGGATGTCATCGATGGACTCAAAGCCCTTGGTAAAGGTTTTTCTAACTTTGAACTAGTAACTAAAATCTTAAGATCCCTTCCTAAAAGTTGGGATCCAAAAGTTACTGTCATTCAAAAGGCCAAGGACCTTAAAACATTCCCTCTTGAAGAACTTATTGGGTCTTCAATGACCTACGAAATGACATGTCAAGCTCATGACGAGCTCGAGAACCCCCTTCAAAAGAACTGGAAGGATATGACACTCAAATCATAAGAATACCACTTGAAAGGAACATCAAGTGATGAGGATAGTGATAATGACATTGCACTTTTGACTCAAAAATTTATAAGAAAGAACAAATTTAAAAATAACACCAAAAACAAACTTGAACATAAAAAGGACCAAGTGATATGCTATGAATGCAAGAAGCCGGGGCATTTCAAAAATGAATGTCCCCAAGCCAAAAAGAGAACATCAAAGAAGAAGGCACTCAAAGCAACGTGGGATGATTCAAGCACATCCGAAGAAGAGGAGTCAAACACCGAGCAAGTTGCTCATTATGCCCTAATGGCCATCGGAGAGGAGGTAACAAATTTAATTGATGCAGATTTATCTTATCATGAATTATTAAATGCCTTTCATGAGTTATTTGATGAATGCAAAATAATTAGTAGAAAATACAAATTGTTAAAAAAGGAGCATGATAGTCTTACTTGTAATTTTGATAAATTAAAAACTGAATATAATGATAGTTTAGCTCCATGCATAAAATGCCATGATCTAGAAACTCTCCAAAAGGAGAACTTGCTACTCAAGGACACCTTGAAGAAATTTGAGGTCGGTAGCAAGTCTTTGAACATGATCCTTACAAATAAGGGTCACGTTCATAAAAGAAGTAAAATCGGATTTGTGAGAAGTTCTCACCAAAATCTAACCACCTTCATTAAAGGTCCTATCTTACAGATTTAACACCAAAGCAATTGCAACTTTTGTTGCAAATATGGACATAAAACTTATCAATGTCCATTCAAGAAAATTAGTCCAAACAAATTGATTTGGGTTCCTAAAGGAACCATGATCAAGTCTATGCAACATGATAAACAAGTTATATCAGTTTTTGAGGCACCCAAAAGTAAATGGGTACTTAAAAATAATCCATTCTTGTAGAAACATACACCATCATAAGCTAGGAGCAAGAGATAGTACCTTGATAGTGGATGCTCAAGGCATATGACCGGATATCCATCCCAGTTCTCCAAGCTCACTAGCATAGACGAAGGCTATGTCACCTTCGGAGACAACAACAAAGGCAATATCATTGGCAAGGGAACCATAGGTAACAAATTAAACTTTTCTATTGATAATGTATTACTAGTTGATGGATTGAAACATAATCTCTTGAGTATTAGTCAATTATGCGATAAAGGTTATATCGTTAGATTTGAATCAAATGTGTGTATTATTGAAAAACCAAACAATAACATGACTATGATTGCATTAAAATAAAATAATGTCTACACCATCAATTTTGATTAACTAGGTAATGAAATGTGCTTCTCCGCTTTAAAAGAAGATGCTTGGCTTTGGCATAGGAGATTAGGCCATGCAAGCATGAAACTAAGATCTAAGATCTCATCTAGAGAATTAGTACGAGGGATTCCAAATATGATGTTTGTTAAGGATAAAGTATGCGATGCGTGTCAACTAGGTAAACAAATAAAAACTAGTTTCAAACCAAAAAATCAAATTAGCACCACTAGACCATTACAATTGATCCATTTAGAATTATTTGGACCAATTGACACGACAAGTCTAGGAGGAAGCAAATACGCTTTTGTAATTGTAGATGACTATACTAGATACACTTGGACCTATTTTTTGGCTCACAAAAGTGATTGTTTCAAATGTTTCTCTAAATTTTGTAAACTCACTCAAAACGAAAAAGGTTTCATGATTTCATCAATTCGGAGTGATCACAGTGGCGAATTTCAAAACCGTGATTTCCAAAATTTTTGTGAAGTTAACGGATATAACCACAACTTATCTACTCTAAGAAACCCTCAACAAAATGGAGTAGTAGAAAGAAAAAATAGAAATCTACAAGAAATGGCAAGAACTATGTTGAATGAACATAGTCTACCCAAATATTTTTGGGCCAAAGCCGTGAATACGGCTTGCTACATCATGAATAGGGTTCTAATAAGACCATCTATATCAAAAACTCCATATGAATTATGGAATAACAAAACACCAAATATTTCTTATTTTAAAGTTTTTGGTTGCAAATGCTTTATTTTAAATGAAAAGGATGCCTTAGGAAAATTTGATGCTAAATCCGATGAAGGTATCTTTCTTGGTTACTCTTCCGTTTCTAAGGCTTTTCATGTTTTTAACAAAAGAACCTTAGTTATAGAAGAGTCTATTCATGTAATTTTTAATGAAATTTATGAGTTAAAGAAAAATGATTTTGATGATGATATTGGTTTTGAAAATTTGGATTTAAAGGAACCCCCTCCTCAAAATAGCAACTTGAATGCATCTTCTTCCAAAATCTCCTTACCCAAGGAATGAAAGTATGTAGATGCTCATCCAAAAGAGCAAATTATAGGAAATATATCACAAGGGGTTTAAACTTGTTCTTCTTTTAAGAATTTTTGTGCTAATGCTGCCTTTCTCTCTCAAATCGAACCTAAATGCATTGACGAGGCCTTGAAAGATGATTCTTGGGTCATTGCAATGCAAGAGGAATTGAATCAATTTGAGAGGAATGAGATATGGAAGCTTATTCCTAGACCTAGTGACTATTTAGTCATTGGTACTAAATGGGTCTTTAGAAACAAGCAAGACGAATGTGATATCGTGGTTAGAAACAAGGCTAGATTAGTGGCCAAAGGTTTCAACCAAGAAGAAGGTATCGACTACGAAGAAACCTTCGCTCCTATGGCAAGATTAGAAGCCATTAGGATGCTCCTTGCCTATGCTAGTAGTAATAATTTTAAACTATTTCAAATGGACGTCAAAAGTGCCTTCTTGAATGGTTTTATTTCGGAAGAAGTATATGTCGAACAACCTCCTGGATTTGAAAATTCTCTTCTTCCTAATCATGTATTCAAATTGACTAAGGCTCTCTATGGTTTGAAACAAGCTCCTAGTGTTAGGATCGGAGCGACACTAAGAGGGGGGGGTGAATTAGTGCAGCGAATTAAAACGTCGGTTTTGGAAACTTTTTCATACGATAAAAACCGAACTCGGAAGTGCTTAACTTAAAAGCGTGTTCGTAAATGTGTGCAGCAAAAGTAATGAGGAAGTAACGCACTTATAAAGATTTGCAGTAAGGTAAAGTGCAATAAGTAAATGCAAACCAGAGAACACGCCAAATTTAAAGTGGTTCGGTCAAAATGACCTACATCCACTTGCGAAGCCTTCTTCGATGAGGCTTCCGACTTCCACTAGCAAATCACTTTGAAGGGGAAGGACAAATACCCCTCTTACAACCTTTTACAAGTGGTTCACACTCTTACAAAGTTTCAATGAGAAAGAAGGAGGTGAACACTCAAGCAATTTGAAAGTAAGACTTGCTAAGGCTTTGCTAAGACTTTTTTTCACTCTATTGCTTCTCTAAAAGTTGTTATCTCAGCTGAGAATAGAGGGGTATTTATAGGCCTCAAGAGGATTCAAATTTGGGCTCCAAAATTTGAATTCTCTTCGGTTCCCGAAGCTAGCGGTGCCACCGCCTATCAGTGGCGGTGCCACCGCCTACCAGTTCTGTCACTGACAGTGTACTGGGCGGTGCCACTGCCTGGCTCTCGGGTGTTGGGCGGTGCCACCGCCCAGACCGGCGGTACCATCGCCTGGCTCGGGTGCTGGGCGGTGCCACCGCCTGGCTATTTCAACTCACTGGTTGGGCTCCAAACTTGGTCCAACCAGTCCGAACTCGGGCCCAATTGGCCCCTACTTGGGTTATAAGATTAACAACTAATCCTAACCCTAATTAATGTGCTAACTATGAATTTAAAGACATTTCCTAAGATATTACAAGTCCGCAAGTCAAGACTTCTTCCGGCGAACTTCCAGCGGTCTTCTGAGAAACTCTCGGAAACCATTCTGCAGACTCCCGGCAAGCTCCTAGACTTCACGATTTGATCTTGGCGAGTTCCGATGAGCTTCTTTGGCAAGCTACAATCTTTCTCGTGAGCTCTGCGAACTTCCGATGTACATTCTGGCGAGCTTCCGAAAACCCTTCGGTAAGCTCCCAACTCATTCTCGGCTAGTTCCGGCAGCATTCCCGACGAACCTTCAGACTTCCGTCGAACTCTCGAACTCCCAACGAATCCTTCCCCAACCAGTCCGAACTCGGGCCCAATTGGCCCCTACTTGGGTTATAAGATTAACAACTAATCCTAACCCTAATTAATGTGCTAACTATGAATTTAAAGACATTTCCTAAGATATTACAAAGTCCGCAAGTCAAGACTTCTTCCGGCGAACTTCCAGCGGTCTTCTGAGAAACTCTCGGAAACCATTCTGCAGACTCCCGGCAAGCTCCTAGACTTCACGATTTGATCTTGGCGAGTTCCGATGAGCTTCTTTGGCAAGCTACAATCTTTCTCGGTGAGCTCTGCGAACTTCCGATGTACATATGTACTTTGGCGAGCTTCCGAAAACCCTTCGGTAAGCTCCCAACTCATTCTCGGCTAGTTCCGGCAGCATTCCGACGAACCTTCAGACTTCCGTCGAACTCTCGAACTCCCAACGAATCCTTCGCGCTTGACTCCGGCACTTTGTTTCGCTTTATGTCTTCATCATTATCGTAGTTAATCCTGCACACACAAGTCAAAACTCTACTCCGATCTAGACAATTATTACAACGCGAATTGACATTCTGTTGCCCGGCACATCATTGGTTGGTGCTTCGTATGATTCTTCAGCGCATCGTCCTCTCTTGCGGCTTGTTGCCCAATCGGCGGTTGACCTCCGTAACCCTCCTTGGTGCAATTCCGCTCTTCTTGGCCCGATGCCCGACGTCCGAAGCGTTCTGCCATCCAATATCCTGACGTGATCTCCTCCGGCGCAACATCAATTCCTTCTACGTCAACTGTCTAATCCTGATCGAGTAGACCTGCATAACTCAAAATGCAGTTAAACATCTAAACACAATCAATTAGTTGCATCATCAAAATCCGAGATTCAACACCTAGAGCTTGGTACGAAAAGCTTAGTTCCTTTCTTATTTTAAATAATTTTACCAAAGGCAAGGTTGATACTACATTGTTTATCAAATACTTTGAAAACAATTTTCTTATTGTGCAAATTTATGTTGATGATATTATTTTTGGTTCTTCGGATGAATTACTATGTGAATCATTTGCCAAATGTATGAGTCATGAATTTGAAATGAGTTTAATGGGTAAATTAACATTCTTTTTAGGATTGCAAATCAAACAACTTAGTGATGGTATATTTCTTAACCAATCTAAATATACATTAGAATTGTTAAAATGATTTAACATGGATAATTCAAAAGCAATAAACACCCCTATGAGTACTTCGACTAAGTTAGATATGGATGAAAACAATGAAAATTTCGATCATAAAATGTATAGGGGAATGATAGGTAGTCTACTCTACCTCACCATGACTAGACCGGATATTATGTTTAGTGTGGGACTTTGCGCTAGGTTTCAATCTAATCCTAAATTATCTCATCTCAAGAGTGTTAAAAGAATATTTAGATATCTTAAAGGAACTCCAAATTTAGGACTTTGGTATCCGAAATTAGAAAAATTTGATTTAATAGCTTATGTAGATGCCGATTTTGGCGGATGCAGGATAGATAGAAAAAGTACATCTGGAACATGTCAATTTTTAGGACATGCACTTGTTTCTTGGACTTCCAAGAAACAAAATTCAGTTGCACTATCTACGGCAGAAGCCGAATACATCGCTGTAAGTGCATGCTGTGCACAAATTGTTTGGATGAAAAATACATTAGAAGACTATGGAATTCATTTGAAAAATATTCCCATAAAATGTGATAATACAAGTGCCATATGTCTTACCAAAAATCTAATTCAGCACTCTAGAACTAAGCATATCGACATTAGGCATCATTTCATACGCGATCATGTCCTTAACAATAATGTTGTTCTAGAATTCATTGACACAAAGCATCAATTGGCAGACATCTTTACAAAAGCCTTAAATGAAGACCAATTTGAATTCATTAGAAGGGAACTAGGCATGTTAAATTGTCCCTAAGAATATACTTTCCGAAAAGTTTTTCATCCTCTTTCCGTTCCTTGGTGGATTTGATCATTCTCTTTCAATTCCAAAAGAAATTTTATCCTAACATCTCTGAAAAATAAAAAAAATAAAAAAAAGGGGGGAAGGACTGAAAATTTCTTCCGCGGCATGCTAGCGGTGGCACCGCCAGAACCAGCAATAGCATCGCCTGAGCGTTCGGTCGCTAGGCGATGGCACCGCCCGAGAGCCCCTATATAAATCTAAAGGTTAGGGCTGGCGGTGACACCACCCCCAACCCGTGAGAACCTGCATCAACCCTCCCCCAACCTCTCTAAAGCCTCATTCCAACATTTAGAAGCCTTGGAAAGGGATTCTTGTTGGTCTAAGCTCTCCATCTTTCAAGAAATAGATGTCCTGTATCAGCACTATGCATTTCCTCCTAAAGATTAATCGATGTATCTTTTATCTTGACATGCGATCTTTATCATCTTCTTTCCTTGAATGATGTTGAACCTTCTTTTGCAATGTATTTTGAATGAATGCTAAACCTTCTTTGCGATGTATTCTTTTGCGATGTATTTTGAATGAAAGATAAAGTTTTAAATTCTGGATTAATTTTTTTAACTAAATTCCATAGTAATGTTGAATTCCTTTGCTTTAATAATCATAAATTATACGCTTAAAGTCGCTCTCCTTTTTGTTGATGACAAAGGGGGAGAAATATGGTAAATTGATAATTGCTATGCTATGATTGCCATATTTTCACTATGAAATGTTTGCATTATGTTAAGATATCAAAAGCTTAAATCATAATTTTATATGTTGATATCTTGCTATGATCACTATCATTCACGTTTGAAATATAAAACTTGAAAATGATTGTAAATTGATAATTGCTATGCTATGATTGCCATATTTTCACTATGAAATGTTTGCATTATGTTAAGATATCAAAAGCTTAAATCATAAATTTATATGTTGATATCTTGCTATGATCACTATCATTCACGTTTGAAATATAAAACTTGAAAATGGTTCTCAAGTCTTGACATCATTTTCAGAAAGATACATCATGATAGGAATCATGATGGGAGTATTGATAAGGTTTAACTAATCAATATGTCTCTTGAATTCAAAGGCCTTGAATTCAAGAATGACTTATCTCAAGTATGGCATATAGATAAGGGGAGTTAAGGTTAACTCCGTTATCAATTGATTGTCATAATAAAAAAAAGGGGGGAAGGACTGAAAATTTCTTCCGCGGCATGCTAGCGGTGGCACCGCCAGAACCAGCAATAGCATCGCCTGAGCGTTCGGTCGCTAGGCGATGGCACCGCCCGAGAGCCCCTATATAAATCTAAAGGTTAGGGCTGGCGGTGACACCACCCCCAACCCGTGAGAACCTGCATCAACCCTCCCCCAACCTCTCTAAAGCCTCATTCCAACATTTAGAAGCCTTGGAAAGGGATTCTTGTTGGTCTAAGCTCTCCATCTTTCAAGAAATAGATGTCCTGTATCAGCACTATGCATTTCCTCCTAAAGATTAATCGATGTATCTTTTATCTTGACATGCGATCTTATCATCTTCTTTCCTTGAATGATGTTGAACCTTCTTTGCAATGTATTTTGAATGAATGCTAAACCTTCTTTTGCGATGTATTTTGAATGAAAGATAAAGTTTTAAATTCTGGATTAATTTTTTTTAACTAAATTCCATAGTAATGTTGAATCCTTTGCTTTAATAATCATAAATTATACGCTTAAAGTCGCTCTCCTTTTTGTTGATGACAAAGGGGGAGAAATATGGTAAATTGATAATTGCTATGCTATGATTGCCATATTTTCACTATGAAATGTTTGCATTATGTTAAGATATCAAAAGCTTAAATCATAATTTTATATGTTGATATCTTGCTATGATCACTATCATTCACGTTTGAAATATAAAACTTGAAAATGATTGTAAATTGATAATTGCTATGCTATAATTGCCATATTTTCACTATGAAATGTTTGCATTATGTTAAGATATCAAAAGCTTAAATCATAAATTTATATGTTGATATCTTGCTATGATCACTATCATTCACGTTTGAAATATAAAACTTGAAAATGGTTCTCAAGTCTTGACATCATTTTCAGAAAGATACATCATGATAGGAATCATGATGGGAGTATTGATAAGGTTTAACTAATCAATATGTCTCTTGAATTCAAAGGCCTTGAATTCAAGAATGACTTATCTCAAGTATGGCATATAGATAAGGGGAGTTAAGGTTAACTCCGTTATCAATTGATTGTCATAATAAAAAAGGGAGAGATTGTTGAATCTCGGATTTTGATGATGAAGTCAATTGTCATGTTTTATCTAATCCATATGTTGAGATAAGTATGCAGGATTAACTACGAAAGCTTGAAGACATAAAGCGAGTCTACCGGAATCAAGTTCGATGGGTGTTTGAGAGTCCGAAGATTCGTCGGAGATGCTATCGGAACCAATCGAGAAGAAATCGGGGACTCGTCGGAGTTTTCAGAAGTCCACTGAAGAGATCATCGGAGGTTCACAGAGATCACCGAGAAGGCTCGGCTACTCGCTGATTTCGCCACAAGATCGGGAGCCAGCTGGGAGTCCGTCGGAAGATCGTCGGAAAGCTCGCTGGAACAAGACTTGAAGTTCGCCAGTTAAAAACTTGCTTAGGATTATGTTTTTAGTTACGTAGTTTACATGTAATTAAGGTTAGGATTAAGAAATAATCCTATATCTTGATTAGGGGCCAACTGGGCCCAAAATGAAACCTGGTTTGGGCCGGACTTAAAGCCTAACCAGTGACTAGTAAAGTTGGGCGGTGGAACTGCCATACTGGGCGGTGGCATCGCCCAGCACCCGAGCCAAGCGATGGCACCGCTGGTCTGGGCGGTGCCACCGCCCAGCACCTGAAGAGCTAGGCGGTGGCACCGCTGGACTAGGCGGTGGCACCGCCCAATACACTGTCAGTGTCAGAACTGAAAGGCGGTGGCACCGCTAGCTTCGAGAACTGAAGAGAATTTAAATTTTGGAGCCAAAATTTGAATCCTCTTGAGGCCTATAAATACCCCTCAATTCTCAGTAGAGATTACAACTTTTGAGAAGCAATAGAGTAAAAAAAAAGTCTTAGCAAAGCCTTAGCAAGTCTTACTTTCAAATTGCTTGAGTGTTCACCTCTCTTTCTTTCTTGCTGAAATTTTATAAGAGTGTGAACCACTTGTAAAGGTTGTAAGAGGGGTGTTTGTCCTTCCCATTCAAAGTGATTTGCTAGTGGAAGTTGGGGGGCCTAATCAAAGAAGGCTTCGCAAGTGGATGTAGGTTATTTTGATCGAACCACTTTAAATCTGTGTGTTCCTTGAATGTATGAGTTGTTTATTTTCTGCAATCATTATCTACATAGAAGGCAAGTTTTGTTCTTCACTTACTCTAGTTACTATCGATGAAATCTCCTCGCATTTTACGAAATCAGTTTCAAACCTACTAGTTTTAATCTGCTGTACTAATTCACCCCCCCCCCCTCTTAGTGCCCTCGATCCTAAACTTCAGTTGACATCTTTTTTTTTTTTTTTTTTTTTTTTTTTTTTTTTTTTTTTTTTTTTTTTTTTTTTTTTTTTTTTTTTTTTTTTTTTTTTTTTTTTTTTTTTTTTTTTTTTTTTTTTTTTTTTTTTTTTTTTTTTTTTTTTTTTTTTTTTTTTTTTTTTTTTTTTTTTTTTTTTTTTTTTTTTTTTTTTTTTTTTTTTTTTTTTTTTTTTTTTTTTTTTTTTTTTTTTTTTTTTTTTTTTTTTTTTTTTTTTTTTTTTTTTTTTTTTTTTTTTTTTTTTTTTTTTTTTTTTTTTTTTTTTTTTTTTTTTTTTTTTTTTTTTTTTTTTTTTTTTTTTTTTTTTTTTTTTTTTTTTTTTTTTTTTTTTTTTTTTTTTTTTTTTTTTTTTTTTTTTTTTTTTTTTTTTTTTTTTTTTTTTTTTTTTTTTTTTTTTTTTTTTTTTTTTTTTTTTTTTTTTTTTTTTTTTTTTTTTTTTTTTTTTTTTTTTTTTTTTTTTTTTTTTTTTTTTTTTTTCTTCGATCCTAACAACTTCAAGTTGACATCTTCTCAATACTATAGTTTTCATTATGTTTTTATCAACTGAAAAAGATTGGAATCATAACCGTTATTTTATTCACTGCATCTAAGTCACCCCCTTCCCCCTCCCTTAGTACTGTATTGATCCTAACAATTAGTATCAGAGCAAGGTTACTCTCAATTTAGTTTAAAACTTAAGAGAGATGGCTTGTGCCGGTAATCATAAGGGTCATTCTATCACACATCCCCCTATGCTCAATGGAATGGATTACACATATTGGAAAACTAGAATGAGGATTTTCTTGATTTCTATGGATTTCGAGGCATGGAATATCGTTGAAAATAGATTTTAAAAGTCTTCTCTTCTAATGAACGATTAAAATGATTTGGAGAAGAAGACTTTCTCTTTAAACGCCAATGCTATGAATGCTTGATTCAGTGCTTTGGATAAAAATGAATTCAATCAACTTTTTATTTGCAAAACGACTTATAACATTTGGCATATACTTGAAATCACACACGAAGGCACGAGTAGGGTTAAGGAGTCGTAAATCAATATTATGGTTCATAGTTATGAATTGTTTCATATGAAACCAAGCGAGACCATTGGAGACATGTACACCCAGTTTATAGATGTCATCAATGGTCGAAAAGCACTTGTAAAAGTTTTCCTAATTTTGAACTTGTTAATAAGATATTAAGATCCCTTCCAAAGAGTTGAGATCTTACAGTAACTACAATTCAAGAAGTTAAGGACTTGAACAACTTTTCGCTTAAAAAAATTATCGGGTCTTTGATAACTTACGAAATGACATGCAATGCACATAAAGAACTTAAGAACAATCTTCCAAAGAACTGGAAGTATTTGACACTTAGAACTTAAGAAGACCGCTTGAGAGAAAACTCAAGTGATGATGATGATGATGACCTGACACTTCTAACAAAAAAATTTAAAAAATTCATAAAAAGGAACAAAACTAAACATAATATTAAAAACAAAAATAAACTTAAAAAGGACCAAATAATTTGTTATGAATGCAAGAAGCCTTCAATGTTAGGAAAGTGATTAGCACTAAGAGGGGGGGTGAATTAGTGTAGCGGTAAAATCACGACGATTTTGAAAAATTCTTCGTACGATTGATGAAAACCAATTTTGGAAAGATAACTTGAAAGCGTACAAAAGAGTATTGCAGGCAGTAAGCATGTAGAGTAATGAAGTATGACAGTTTGCAATTAAAGTAAATTGCACAATTGAAAAGCAAACCAGATTTATAGTGGTTCAATCGTTGTCGACCTACATCCACTTCTCTGATTCCTCTTTCGTCGAGGCCACTGGCATACACTATCGGTCTTCCTTCAATGGGCAAAGACCAACTACCCTTTTACACCCTGCTTCTCCTTTTCATGGGTTTAGGAGACAACCCTTACAAGCACTCACTCCTCACTTAAACATAATTCTAATATTTAGAGTAGAGGAGGGGATCTCTCAAGTGATTGCATCAATATTTTCCCACTTTTAATCTCTTTGTGCTTGTGTGTGTTAACTAGGGATGAGATGGATATTTATAGGCCTCAAGTTGATTCAAACTTGGAGCTTAAAAACCTCCCATCCTAGGTTTCCTGGGTATGGGCGGTGCCACCGCTTGTTCTAGGCGGTACCATTGCCAGTGTTAGTCTGACACTGACACTGCACTGGGCGGTACTGTTGAATCTCGGATTTTGATGATGAAGTCAATTATCATTTGTTATCTAATCCATATGTTAAGATAAGTGTGCAGGATTAACTACGATGAAAGTAAGACATGCAGTAGGAGTTGCGCCGAAGTCAAGACTATGATCATGTTGGGGGTTCGAGAGTTCGACGGAAGTCCGGATGGTCATCGGAGGTTCTACGGGAATAAATCCGAGAAGCCCAGGAGCTTGCCAAAGAAGCTCATTGGAACTCGCCAAGTGGATCATCGCAAGTCCAGGAGTTTGCCGGAAGTCTGCCAGAGCATCGCCGAGGGTTCGTCGGATGATCGCCGGAAGCTCGACGGAAGAAGCGATTGACGCACCGGAGCAAGTTGTAGTAAATGTCTTGAAAAATATTATAGTTAGCATGATGATTAAGTTAGAAATGGGAGGTGATCCCATTAACTTAATCTTGGGGCAATTGGGCCCTTAACAGACCCAAATTGGGCCGAATGGATCAGCCCATTCGGACCCAAATTCCCTGGCCGGCGGTGGCACCGCCTGGGTCGGCGGTGGCACCGCCCAGCAGCCGAGTCTCGGAGTGAGGCTGGGCGGTGGCACCGCCTGGGCTCAGTCTCCAAGTGAGACTGGGCGATAGCACCGCCCCTGTCAGGCGGTGGTACTACCCGAGCTTGGTCTCCGAGCTCTGTCAGGCGGTAGTACCGCCCATTTATGGCGGTAGTACCACCAGGACCCCGAAAACATGGGAATTGACATTTTCAAGCTCCAAATTCAAATCAGTTTGGGGCCTATATAAACCCCACCCTTTCATGCATGAAAGGGCACCAAAACTTAGCATTTATTTTGAGATTTTGAGAGCTTAAAAGTGTTGTAAAAGGCTAGAAGTTCTTGTCTCTCTTTTCTTCGAAGTTTTGATCATTCAAGAGAGGAGTGAAAAATTTGTAAGGGTTGTCTCCTAAGCCCGTCAAAAGGAGTGAAACTGTAAAAGGGTGGTTGGCCTTCGGCTATTGAAGGAAGGCCTCTAGTGGACGTCGGTGACCTCATCGAACGAGGAAACCAAAAGTGGATGTAGGTCAAGATTGACCGAACCACTCTAAATCTCGGTTTGCATTTACATTCTGTTCTCTATCTTAACTGCAACTACTTCCATAGCTTTACTTTAACTACACTTTACTTGATCTTAAGTTAAAGCAATTTCCGATTCGACTTTCATACTGAAATCGTTCTTATCATACGAACGTCGTTTTAAATCGTCGAAAGTTTTCCGCTGCACTAATTCACCCCCCCCCCCCTCTTAGTGCTCTTGATCCTAACAATTGGTATCAGAGTAGGGTTAACTCTCAATCAGATTAAAACCCAAGAGAGATGGCATACGTCGGAAATCAAGAGGGCCACTCTATTACACGTCCCCCCATGTTCAATGGGACGGACTACACCTATTGGAAGACCCGAATGAGGATCTTTCTTATTTCAATGGATTTTGAACTTTGGAATCTTGTCGAAAATGGATTTTTGAAATCTTCTCTTCCAATGATCGATTGGAATGAATTGGAGAAGAAGACTTTCGCTCTTAATGCAAAGGCTATGAATGCCTTATTTTGTGCGCTTGATAAAAATGAGTTCAATCGTGTTTCGGTTTGTGAAACCGCATTTGATATTTGGCATACACTCGAAGTGACTCACGAAGGCACAAGTAGAGTGAAAGAGTCAAAAATCAATCTTTTGATACATTCTTTTGAACTTTTCCGAATGAAACCGAGCGAGACTATTAGCGATATGTACACCCGTTTCACGGATGTCGTCAATGGTCTAAAAGGACTCGACAAAAGTTTTTCGGATTTTGAGCTCGTAAATAAGATTCTAAGATCCCTTCCTAAGAGTTGGGACCCTAAAGTCACTGCTATTCAAGAGGCTAAAGATCTACACAACTTCCCTCTTAAAGAATTAATCAGGTCATTAATGACCTACGAAATGACTTGCAAAGCTCATGAAGAGCAAGAAGAGATCCTTCCAAAGAACAGGAAGGATATGGCACTTAGAACTTTCGAAGACCACTTGAGAGAAAACTCAAGTGATGAAGACTGTGACGATGACTTGGCACTTCTAACAAGAAAATTCAAAAAATTCATTAAAAGAAACAAGTTTAAAAATGACTCAAAAAATAAATTTGAACCCAAAAAGGACCAAGTTATTTGCTACGAATGCAAGAAGCCGGGACACTACAAAAGTGATTGTCCCCAAGCCAAGAAGAGAACACCAAAGAAGAAGGCGCTCAAAGCAACGTAGGATGACTCAAGCGCATCCGAAGAAGAGGAGTCCAACACCGAGCAAGTTGCTCATTACGCCCTAATGGCCATCGGAGATGAGGTAACAAATTTAATTGATGCAGATTTATCATTTGATGAATTACTAAATGCCTTCCATGACTGATTTGATGAATGCAAAACTATTAGTAGAAAATATAAATTGCTAAAAAAGGAGCATGATAGTCTTACTTGTAATTTCGACAAATTAGAAATTGAATATCATGATAGTTTAGCTCCATGTAAAAATTGTCATGATCTAGAAACTCTCCAAATGGAGAACTTGCTACTTAAGGACACCTTGAAGAAATTCGAGGTTGGTAGCAAGTCTTTGAATATGATCCTTACAAATAAGGGTCACGTTCCTAAAAGAAGTGGAATCGGATTTGTGAGAAGTCCTCACCAAAATCCAACCACCTTCATTAAAGGCCCTATCTTATATGTTCGGCACCAAAGCAAATGCAACTTTTGTTGCAAACATGGACATAGAACTTATCATTGTCCATTCAAGAAAGTTAGTCCAAACAAATTGATTTGGGTTCCTAAAGGAACCACGATAAACTCTATGCAACATGATAAACAATTTAGATCAGTGTTTGAGGCACCCAAAAGTAAATGGGTACCTAAAAATCATCCTTTCTTGTAGAAACGTACATCATCATAAGCTAGGAGCAAGAGATGGTACCTTGATAGTGGATGCTCAAGGTATATGACCGGAGATCCATCTCAATTCTCTAAACTCACTAGCATAGACGAAGGCTATGTCACCTTCGGAGACAACAACAAGGGTAAAATCATTGGCAAAGGAACCATAGGTAACAAATCTAACTTCTTTATTAAAGATGTTTTGTTAGTTGATGGTTTAAAACATAACCTCTTGAGCATTAGTCAATTGTGTGATAAAGGATATATTGTCAAATTCGAATCTAATGCTTGCATCGTTGAAAAACCACACAAAAACACATCTATGATTGCATTAAAACAAAATAACGTATACACCATTGACATCAATGATCTTTGCAATGAAAAGTGTTTCTCGGTTTTGAATGAGGATGTTTAGCTTTGGCATAGGAGATTAGGTCATGCTAGCATGAAACTAATCACTCAAATATCATCCAAAGAACTTGTAAGAGGAATTCCTCATATCAAGTTCATCAAAGATAATGTGTGTGATGCTTGTCAATTAGGAAAACAAATTAAGGGTAGTTTCAAATCTAAGAATCAAATAAGCACCTCTAGGCCCTTACAATTGATCCATATGGACTTGTTTGGACCTATCTCTACATCAAGTCTAGGAGGTAGCAAATACGCCTTCGTCATTGTAGATGACTATAGTAGATACACATGGACTTATTTCTTAAAACGCAAAAATGAATGCTTTAGATATTTTACCAAGTTTTGCAAACTTGTCCAAAATGAAAAGGGTTCTATGATTGCGTCAATTAGAAGTGATCATGGTGGTGAATTTCAAAACTGTGATTTTCAAGAATTTTATGAATTTAATGGATACAATCATAACTTCTCTACTCCAAGAAATCCTCAACAAAATGGAGTAGTAGAAAGAAAAAATAGAAATTTACAAGAAATGGCAAGAACCATGTTGAATGAACATAGCCTACCCAAATATTTTTGGGCCGAAGCCGTAAACACTGCATGCTATATTTTGAATAGAGTTCTAGTAAGACCCTTACTCACCAAAACTCCCTATGAGTTGTGGAACAACAAAAAACCCAATGTTTCATATTTTAAAGTTTTTGGGTGCAAGGGTTTTATCTTGAATGAAAGAGATGCCTTAGGAAAATTTGATGCTAAATCCGATGAAGGAATTTTCCTTAGTTATTCTTCGGTTTCTAAAGCTTTTCGTATATTCAATAAAAGAACTTTAATTATAGAAGAATCCATTCATGTTGTTTTCAATGAGATTTCCGAAATCAAGAAAAATGATTTTGATGATGATGTTAATTTTGATTCTTTGAATTTAAATGAAACCCCTTCTCCAACTAGCAACTTGGATGCATCCACTTCTGAAACATCCTTACCCAAGGATTGGAAATATGTAGATGCTCATCCTAAGAAGCTAATTCTAGGAGACACATCTAAGGGGGTTCAAACACGTTCTTCTCTTAAAGAATTTTGTGCCAACGCCGCTTTTCTCTCCCAAATTGAACCTAAATGTATTGACGAAGCCATGAAAGATGATTTATGGATTATCGTAATGCAAGATGAGTTAAATCAATTTGAGAAAAATGAGGTGTGGAAGCTTGTTCCTAGGCCAAATGACCATTTAGTTATTGGTACTAAATGGGTCTTTAGAAACAAGCAAGATGAATATGGTATCGTGGTTAGAAACAAGGCTAGATTAGTGGCCAAAGGTTTCAACCAAGAAGAAGGTATCGATTACGAAGAAACCTTCGCTCCTGTGGCTAGATTAGAAGCCATAAGGATGCTCCTTGCCTATGCTAGTAATAATAATTTTAAGTTATTTCAAATGGATGTTAAAAGCGCTTTTCTTAATGGCTTTATTTCCGAAGAAGTTTATGTTGAACAACCTCCCGGATTTGAAAATAATAGCCTCACTAATCATGTGTTTAAATTAACTAAAGCTCTCTATGGTTTAAAACAAGCCCCAAGGGCTTGGTATGAGAGACTTAGTTCTTTTCTTATTAAAAATAATTTTACAAAAGGCAAGGTTGATACTACATTGTTTATCAAGAATTTTGAAAATAATTTTCTCATTGTTCAGATTTATGTTGATGATATTATCTTTGGTTCTACAAACGAATCCCTTTGTGAATCATTTGCTAAAACCATGAGTCTAGAATTTGAAATGAGTTTGATGGAAGAATTAACCTTTTTCTTAGGCTTACAAATTAAGCAACTAAGAAATGACATCTTTATTAGTCAAACTAAATATGCTTTAGACTTGCTAAAGAGATTTAATATGGAAAGCTTAAAAGCTATTAACACTCCTATGAGCACATCCACTAAGTTAGAAGTTGACGAAAGTGGAGAAAGCTTCGATCAAAAAACTTATAGGGGTATGATAGGAAGTTTACTTTACCTCACTACAACTAGACCAGATATCATGTTCAGTGTAGGACTTTGTGCTAGGTTTCAATCGAACCCTAAGATATCTCATCTCAAAGCGGTTAAAAGAATACTTAAATATCTTAAAGGTACCACAAATCTAGGATTATGGTATCCGAAAACTGAGAAGTTTGAGTTAATTGCTTATGCTGATGTAGATTTTGCTGGATGTAGATTAGATAAAAAAAGCACATCAGGAACATGTCAATTTTTGGGACATGCTCTTGTTTCCTGGTCATCTAAGAAACAAAACTCGGTTGCACTGTCAACAACCGAAGCTGAGTATATTGCAGCTAGTGCATGCTGTGCACAAGTTGTGTGGATGAAAAACACCTTAGAAGATTATAAAGTTCATCTTAAAAATATTCCCATTAAATGTGATAACACAAGTGCTATATGTTTAACAAAGAATCCCATTCAACACTCAAGAACAAAACATATTGATATTAGACATCACTTTATACGAGATCATGTCACTAATCATGATATAGTTATAGAGTTCATTGATACTAAACATCAACTAGCTGATATTTTTACAAAGCCTTTAAGTGAAGAACAATTTAATTTCATTAGAAGAGAATTAGGAATGTTAATGTGTCCGAATGCTTGAACTCATTAAATCTATTTTTCGGACTTTCTTGATTCAATAATCAAATCACTCAATTGCTATGATGATTTTACATGATTACATGCCTTAGTAATATGTTGGAAATTATGTATTTTGGATATAAAAATTTCCATGATAATGAGCATGTTTTATCTTCATGATTGTATTGGAAAATCTATAGCAAAACCTTGTCCGAATGCATCAAAGTGTTAAATTTTATTTTCGGATTTTCTTGATACCTTATTCTCTTTCGAACTTAATGTAGCTCTCATAAGCATATGTTATATCGAGTTTGATTCATTGATTTTTGACATGTGGAATCAATTAGCAAATGCATCTTTCATAGGGTTATAATGTGAAAAATATTTTCACATACATATCTTGAAAAAAAAAAAAAGGAAGATTTTTTACTTGCAAGGATATTGATTCACATACATATCTTGATCCTTGTAAAAATGAAGCGTGATTTAATCTTTCCTTGAGATGTTTGTATAATTGGTATCCTATCACTCATTGTTGAAAAATTACCTATCACTCACTTGTGTTTAAAATTTGCTTATATCGTTCTCCTTTTTGTTGATGACAAAGCGGGAGAAATATATGAATTGATGCTATGAGTGCCATATTTGAATTTGAATTATGTTAAAAAAGCTTACATCGAAATATATGGTAAATTGATGATAGAAATGCTATGATTGCTACACACTTGAAATATTTGCATTATGTTAAGATATCAAGAACTTGCATCGTAATTTCACATGTTGATATCTTACCATATGATGAATTGCTACCATTACTATCATTCACATTTGAAATGTGAAACTTGAAAAAAGATGTCAAGCCTTGACATCATTTTCAGAGAGATACATCATGATAGGAATCATGATGAAAGTATTGATAAGGTTAAACAATCTTAACTTATCAATATGTCTCTTGAATTCAAAGGCTTTGAATTCAAGAATGACTTATCTTGAGTATGGCATATAGATAGGGGGAGTTAAAGTTAACTCCGTTATCAATTGATTGTCATCATCAAAAAGGGGGAGATTATTGAATTTCGGATTTTGATGATGAAGTCAATTGTCATTTGTTATCTAATCCATATGTTAAGATAAGTATGCAGGAATAACTACGATGAAAGTAAGACATGCAGCAGGAGTTGCGCCGAAGTCAAGACTATGATCACGTTGGGGGTTCGAGAGTTCGACGGAAGTCCGGACGGTCATCGGAGGTTCTGCGGGAACAAATCTGAGAAGTCCAGGAGCTTGCCAAAGAAGCTCATTGGAACTCGCCAAGTGGATCATCACAAGTCCAGGAGTTTGCCGGAAGTCCGCCGGAGCATCGCCCAGGGTTCGTCGGATAATCGCCGGAAGCTCGACGGAAGAAGCGATTGACGCACCGGAGCAAGTTGCAGTAAATGTCTTGAAAAATATTGTAGTTAGCATGATGATTAAGTTAGAAATGGGAGGTGATCCCATTAACTTAATCTTGGGGCAATTGGGCCCTTAACAGACTCAAATTGGGCCGAATGGATCAGCCCATTCGGACCCAAATTCCCTTGGCCGGTGGTGGCACCGCCTGGGTCGGCGGTGGCACCGCCTAGCAGCCGAGTCTCGGAGTGAGGCTTGGCGGTGGCACCGCCCCTGTCAGGCGGTGGCACCGCTTGGGCTCAGTCTCCGAGTGAGACTGGGTGGGCGGTGGCACCGCCCCTGTGAGGCGGTGGCACCGCCTGGGCTCAGTCTCCAAGTGAGACTGGGCGGTAGCACCGCCCCTGTCAGGCGGTGGTACCGCCCGAGCTCGGTCTCCGAGCTCTGTCAGGCGGTAGTACCGCCAGGACCCCGAAAACATAGGAATTGACATTTTTGAGCTCCAAATTCAAATCAGTTTGAGGCCTATATAAACCCCACCCTTTCATGCATGAAAGGGCACTGAAACTTAGCATTTATTCTGAGATTTTGATAGCTTAAAAGTGTTGTAAAAGGCTAGAAGTTCTTCTCCCTCTTTTCTTCGAAGGTTTGATCATTCAAGAGAGGAGTGAAAAATTTGTAAGGGTTGTCTCCTAAGCCCGTCAAAAGGAGTGAAACTGTAAAAGGGTGGTTGGCCTTCGCCTATTTAAGGAAGGCCTCTAGTGGACGTCGGTGACCTCATCAGACGAGGAAGCCAAAAGTGGATGTAGGTCAAGATTGACCGAACCACTCTAAATCTCGGTTTGCATTTACATTTTGTTCTCTATCTTAACTGCAACTACTTCCATAGCTTTACTTTAACTGCACTTTACTTGATCTTAAGTTAAAGCAATTTCCGATTCGACTTTCATACTGAAATCGTTCTTATCATACGAACGTCGTTTGAAATCGTCGAAAGTTTTCCGCTGCACTAATTCACCCCCCCCTCTTAGTGCTCTTGATCCTAACAGGTACCACTACCTGGCACCCTGCCACTAGGCGGTACTACCGCTTGGGAGGCTGTGCTGAGTGGTACCACCTCCTAACACAGTCTTGAAGACTGTGCCACGACGGTGCCACCTCTTGGGTCATTGTTTGGGCCTTTCATTGGGCCTAACACAATCCTTACATGGGCCCAACTAGCCCTTAATTGGGTTGGCCCAAATCCAATCCCAATTATATGCTAACTATGAATTCTAAGACATTCTTAAGCTAAATAAGTCCATACATCTTGGTTTCTTTCGGCGAGCTTCCGATGATCTTCCGGTGAACTTCCGATGATCTCTCGATAATGTTGCAGTGGACTTTCAGCAAGCTCCTAGACTTCACAATGATTTTCTTAGCGAGTTCCGATGAGCTTCTCTAGCAAGTTCTGGGACTTCTTGGTTGGTTCCGGCAGAACTTACGACGAACGTCTGGACTTTCAACGAACTCTCGAACTCCCAACAAAATCGCGTTCTTGATTCTAAGACTTCATTTTACTTTATGCCTTGCTATTGTAGTTAATCCTACACATGTAAAATACACTTTGATCTAGACAATTATTACTAAGCATGAATCATGTTGTCCGGCATGTCATTGGTCCATCGACGCTTCGTCTGATTCTTCGGTGCATTGTCCTCTTTTGCGGCCTATTGCCCAATCGGCCAGTTGACCTCCGCAACTCTGATATCCTTAGTGCAATATCCCCTCTTCTTCACTCGATACCCAAATCCATGGCCCGAAGCCTTCTATCGATAAGTCGACCGTTTCTTCGGCTCGACGTCCAATCTTTTGACATGTTTTCCTCCGGCCCAATATGATTCTTCCTACTTTAATTATCTCATTCTGATTGAAGCATCCTGCGTCACTCAAAATGCATATCAAATCATAAACACTTATCAATTGGTTTTATCATCAAAATCTGAGATTCAACAATTTCCCCCTTTTTGATGATGATAACCAATTGATGATGAAGTTAATCTTAACTCCCGGAGTTTAAACAAACTCACCCTATCAATATGCTATATTGATAGAGCCTTGAATTCAAGCTGAATTCAAGTCATTGCAAATTTCATTATGAATATTTGCAACATGTCATTATGCATAACATGATCATACTTCTCCCCCTTTGTCATCAAGAAAAAAGAGAAATGCAACTTTCAAGTGTTTGAGACATTCAAATTCAAATCGTTGTATAATAAACATCAAGTTTTATCATCATGCAAGCTAGCAAAAATTTGTATCATTTTAGGTTTATAAATTTTGCTAGATGTGCAAGTTTAGCATGTTTGTTTTGTAATGTTCAAGCTAGCAAATTTTTGAAAAAGAAGGCAAGTTTTGTAACATACAAGCTAGCAATTTTTACGATGTTCAAGAAGGCAACTATTGCTTCTTGAAATATGTAAATTTGTAAATTTTGCTAGATGTGCAAGTTAGCACTTCTTTCTCTATGCAATTTGCAAGCTAGCAAATTTTTTACTTCCTTTGTAATGTTTGAGCTAGCAATATTTCTCCCCCTTTATCATTGTCAAAAAGAAGGGAAGAATACAATATTTGTAATTCTTTTCCCTTTACAATAATTTTTAAATCATGACAAAGGTAAAGTATCAATCTTATTTGTGCATCATTATATTTTCAATTTACAACACACACAATTTTAAAACTTTATATATCATTCTTACTCTATGCATGATACTAAAAATAAATCAATCATCATATCATACATGATACTCATAAGCTAGCAAATTTTATATTATTTTAGAGCATCAAAACAATATCATGAGTATTTCATGCATTCATATCATATAAATAATATCAAGAAGAATTAGGTGATGAGATATACTTCAAGAATACAAGAAATTATACAAAGAAAAAAAAATCATATCATGAAGGATGAGATCATGTGAATACTAGAAGACATAATTTATTTTGATAAATCTCTTAAATATTCAAAGAGAAATCTTAGGAGATCATGATATAGATAAAATTCATTCAATCTTGTAGAAGAACAAGATATTAATTCATGCATATAAAATCTATCAATTCATTATGAATCATAAAAATTGTAATTTCGAAAAATCATGATTCATTTAGGAAATTTTCTTCTTTAGTAAATGACAAGAAGAAACATGGGAGTTCAAAAAACAAGATCTTGATTCAGAAACGATTTCAAGTTATAAATCATGAGAAATCAAGATCATTATTTCGATAAAATCCATTAAATTTAAATTATTTTCATAATCCATGAGATTCACAAAAGCATAATATACATGGATTCATTAATGAAAAATCAAAATCAATTTCATGATTCACAAAATTCATAACATAGGAATTGAGAAAATTTCAAGAAATGTATTCCCCTTTTTTTATTTCATACAAGCATGCCTTTGTCTTTTTATGTCAAATAAAAATATGCATAAACGTTTAGGATCAAAAAATAAATTGTCATAAAAACCATCAACACCAATAAATCACAAAAATTATCATGTATAACTTTAAAATCTCATGCATAAAATCGTCAATCATGGCATCAAAACATTTAATATTTTCATTATATCATTATGCATTATTAAATATACAATTGTCAAGCATGACACTTACCCTATTTCATATAAGCATGCCTTTTTCATTTATGCCAAATCAAAACATGCATCATTTTTAAAACAGAAAAAGCAACTTTTATTACGGAACAAACCAATAAGCCATGAATCACAAAAATCATTATCCATAATTTTAAAATATAAATTTATTAAACATGATCATTATACATAAAATAAAATTATGGTATCAAAACATTTAATATTTTCATTACATTATTAAACATGTAATTTTCATAATCATTTTCAAAATTAACTAGGAAAAAGAAAAGCATGATCTCCTTTTATTTATTTATTTTTTTTGCATTTTATATACTAATTTAAAAATAACATATGAAATGCATCATGTAATTTCAAAGTAAACTAAGGGCATTTTGATTACCTTATCGTCGAAAGCCGTTAAAGCGTAGTTTGCCACTTCATCTTCATCAATTTGCTCCTCTTCTTCGAATGAGCTTAATTCGTCCCAAAGTGCTTCCTTCTTCTTGCGTTCATATCATGTAGTTGCGTTCTTTTTAGTTTTGTTCTTTAATTCTTGTTTCATGAACTTTTAAAATTTCATAGTGAGGAGTTCAAGTTCACTATCACTTGAGCTTATTCTTAAGTGGTCTTCAATTGTTCTAAGTCCGAAATCCTTCTTGTTCTTTAGAAGGTTGTTCTTATGTTTGTTTTATACCACATTGGTCATTTCGTAGGTCATTAAAGACCTAATTAGTTCTTCGATAAAAAAAGTATTCAAATTTTTTGATTTTTGAATAGCCGTTACTTTCGAATTCTAATTTTTAGAAAGTGATTGTAAAACTTTACTAACAAGTTCAAAATTCGATAAAATTTTACCAAGTACTTTTAAGCCATTAATGACATCCGTAAAATGAGTATACATGTCAACAATGGTTTTGCTTGGTTTCATTCGAAATAGTTCAAAATCGTGCGTCAAAAAGTTGATTTTCGAATCTTTAACTTTGTTAGTGCCTTTGTATGTGACTTCATGAGCGTGCCAAATATCAAAAGCCATTTCGCAAGTAGAAACCCGATTAAACTCAGTTTTATCCAAAGCGCAAAATAGAGTGTTCATAGCTCTAGCATTTAAGGAAAAGGTCTTCTTCTCCAAATCATTCCAATGGTTCATTAGAAGAGAAGACCTTTGAAAACCATTTTCAATAATATTCTATAAATTTAAATCCAATGAAAGTAAGAAAACTCTCATTCGAGTTTTCCAATATATGTAGTCCGTCCTATTGAACAAGGAAGGACGAATGAGAGAAAGTCCCTCTTGAAAGCCAAAAAGAGTCATTTCTCTTGGGTGTTAAACCAAATAAGAAATCATGAGGCTTTGATACCAATTGTTAGGAAAGCAATCGGCACTAAGAGGGGGGGGGGGGGGGGGGTGAATTAGTGTAGTGGTAAAATCACAACGGTTTTGAAAAATTCTTCGTATATTCGATGAAAACTGATTTCAGAAAGATAGCTTGAAAGCATACGAAAGAGTGTTGAAGGCAGTAAGCAAGTAGAGTAATGAAGTATGGTAGTTTGTAGTTAAAGTAAATTACACAATTGAAAAGCAAACCATATTTATAGTGGTTTGGTTATTGTCGACCTACATCAACTTCTCTTATTCCTCTTCCATCGAGGCCACCAACATCCACTATTGGTCTTCCTTCAATGGGTGAAAACCAACTACCCTTTTACACCCCTCACGGGTTTAGGAGATAACCCGTACAAGCAGTACTCCTCACTTAAACAGAATTCTAATCTTTAGAGTAGAGGAGGGGATATCCTAATCTTTAGAGTAGAGGAGGGGATATCTCAAGTGATTACAACAGCATTTTCCCACTTTTAATCTCTTTGTGCTTGTGTGTGTTAACTAGGGATGAGAGGGGTATTTATAGGCCTCAAGTTGATTCAAACTTGGAGCCTAAAAACTTTCCATCCCGGGTTTCTTGGGTATAGGCGGTGCTACCACCTATGCTAGGCGGTACTACCACTAGTGTCAATCTAACTCTAACATTGCACTTGGCGGTACCACCGCCCAGACTAGCGGTACCATCGCCTGGCACCCTACCACTAGGCGGTACCACCGCTTGGGCGGCTGTGCTGGGCGGTACCACTGCCTGATATAGTCTTGGAGACTGTGCAATGATAGTATCACCTCTTGGGTTACTGTTTGAGCCTTTTATTAGGCCCAACACAATCCTTACATGGGCCAAATTGGCCCCTAATTGGGTTGGCCCAAATCCAATCCCAATTATGTGCTACCTACGAATTCTAAGACATACTTTAGCTAAACAAGTCTATAAGTCTTGGTTTCTTCCAGCGATCTTCCGCCAAACTTCTGACGATCTCTCGGTAATATTGCAGCAGACTTCCAACAAGCTCCTGGACTTCACGATGATCTTCTTGGTGAGTTCTGATGAGCTTCTCTTGCAAGCTCTGGGACTTCTTGGTTGATTCTGGCATAACTTCCGATGAATATCCGGACTTCCGACGAACTCTCGAACTCCCGACGAAATCGCGTTCTTGACTTCGGGACTTCATTTTGCTTTATGGCTTGCTATCATAGTTAATCTTACATATATAAAACACACTTCGATCTAGACAATTATTACTAAACATGAATCATGTTGTCTGGCATGTCATTGTTCCATCGATGCTTCGTTTGATTCTTCGGTGCATCATCCTCTCTTGCAGCCTATTGCCCAATTGGCCAGTTGACCTCCGCAACTTTGATATCCTTAGCGCAATATCCTCTCTTCTTGGCCCGATACCTAAATTCATGGCCCAAAGCTTTCTATCGATAAGTCGACCATTCTCCGGCTCGACGTCCAATCTTCTGATATATTTTCCTCTGGCCTAACATGATTCTTCCTTCTTTAATTGTCTCATCCTGATCGAAGCATCTTGCGTCACTCAAAACGCATATCAAATCATAAACACTTATCAATTGGTTTCATCATCAAAATCCGAGATTCAATATTCAAAAGTAAATATCCCAAAGTGTAGAAGAAATAACCGAATAAGAAGAAAAAAGCACTAAAAGCTACTTGGGACAATTCAAGCAGATCCGAAGATATGGAGCCAACCAACAAAGAAGTTGCTAACTACGCTTTAATGGCGCTTGCCGACAAGGTAAGTAACTCAATCGAAGCCCATTTATCATTTGATGAATTATTGAATGTTTTTCATGATTTATTTAATGAATGTAAATTAGTTAGTAAAAAGTATAAATTATTAAAAAAGGAGCTTGCCTCTCTTGTTAGTGAATTCAATAGATTAAATATTAAGCATGATAATGAAATATTCTCTCCTTGTACAAAATGTGAAGAATTAGAGATGCTTAAAAAGAAAAATTTGCTACTACATAAAACCTTAGAAAAATTTGAAATAGGAAGCAAATTCTTAAACATGATCCTTGTAAAAAGGGATCATATTCATAGAAGATATGAAATCAGCTTTATGAGTAACACTCATCAAAAGCTAACTCTCTTTGTTAAAGGCCCAACTTTGCATGTCTCACCCTGAAACAAATACAACTTTTATTACAAATTTACACATTATGCTCATAAATGTCCATTTAAGAGATAGTCCACATAAGCTAATTTGGGTCCCTAAAGGAATCATAAATAACTCAATGCAAAATGATAAGTTAGGTAGATTAATTAATGAGACACTTAGAATCAAATGGGTACCTAAAAGAAAACCTCATTTCTTGTAGGTAAATTTACAATCATAAACTAGGAGCAAGAGATGGTACTTTGAAAGTGGATGCTCAAGGCACATGATCAGAGATCCAACACATTTCTCTAAGTTCACTAGCCAAGACGAAGGGTTTGTCACCTTTGAAGACAAAAATAGAGGTAAAATCATTGGCAAAGGAACCATATGTAACAAATCAAACCTCTTGATTGAAGATGTGTTATTAGTAGATGGTTTAAAGCATTAGTCAATTGTGTGATAGAGGATATATCATAAGATTTGAATTTAATACTTGCATTGTTGAAAGACCACTCAAAAATACATCTATGATTGCCTTAAAACATAATAATGTTTATACTATTGACATTGACAATCTTTGTAATGAAATGTGTTTTTTGGCTTTAAGCGATGGTGCTTGGCTTTGGTATAGGTGGTTACATCATGCTAGCATGAAACTAATTTCCTAAATTTCATACAGAGAACTTATAAGAGGAATCCATAGCATCAAGTTTGTCAAAGATAAAATGTGTGATGCATGTCAACTAGGAAAGTAAATAAAAGGTAGTTTCAAGTCAGAGAATCAAATAAGCACCTCTAGACCATTGTAATTGATCCATATGGATTTATTTGGATCAATTGATACAACAAGCCTAGGAGGTAGCAAATATGCCTTTGTAATTATTGATGATTATAGTAGATACACTTGGACATACTTCTTGGTATACAAAAGTGATTGTTTTAAGTATTTTTTAAAATTTTATAAACTTGTTCAAAATGAAATAGACTTTATGATTGCATATATACGTAGTGATCATGGTAGTGAGTTTCAAAACCATAATTTCTAAAACTTTTGTAAATCAAATGGGTACAACTATAATTTCTCTACTCCAAGAAACCCACAACAAAATGGAGTAGTTGAAAGAAAAAATAGGAGCTTACAAGAAATGGCAAGAACCATATTAAACGAACATAGCCTACTCAAATATTTTTGGGCCGAAGCCATTAACACAACATGCTATATCATGAATAGGGTTCTAGTAAGACCATTAATTTCCAAAACTCATGAATTATAGAATAACAAAAAACCTAATGTTTCGTAGTTTAGAGTTTTCGGTTGTAAATGTTTGGTTTTAAATGAAAAAGACGCCTTAGGAAAATTTGATGCAAAATCCAATGAAGGTATTTTTCTTGGATATTCTTCTACTTCTAAAGCATTTCATAGATTTAATAAAAGAAATTTAGTCATAAAAGAATCTATTCATGTTGTTTTCAATGAGGTTTCTGAATTTAGGAAAAATAATTTTGATGATGATTTTGATTTGACTCTTTAAATTTGAATGAAATCTCTCCTCCCACTAGCAACTTGGATGCATCTTCTTCCAAAGAATCCTTACCTAAGGATTGGAAGTATGTAGATACTCATCTTAAAGAGGTAATAATTTGAGACATATCAAAAAGTGTTCAAACTCGTTATTCTCTTAAATTTTTTTGTGTGAATGTAGCTTTTTTTATCTCAAATTGAACCTAAATGCATTGATGAGACCCTAAAAAATGATTCATGGGTTATTGCAATGTATGAGAAATTTGTTAGGAAAGGGTTTGGTACTACGAGAGGGGGTGAATTAGTGTAGCGGTAAAATAACGTCGATTTAAAACTTTGTTTCGATAAAACCGGTTTCCGACGTAAAATCGTTCTGTAAATATCTTAACTTGAAACACATTCGTAAATGTATTGAAAGTAGTGAGCTATTAAAGAGGTTTGTAGTAAAGATAAATTGCTCAAAGAAATGTAAACCATATTTTAGAGTGGTTCAGTTGTCGTGACCTACATCCACTTCGCCGATTGCTCTACCATCAAGGCTACCGGCATCCACTATCAGTCTTCTTTCAATAGGTGAAGACCAACCACCTTTTATAACTCGATTCTCTTTTTATCGGGTTTAGAAGACAACCCTTACACCCCTACTCACTCTTCTCTCAAACTATTCTAACACTTAGAACTTTGAGAGGAGCTCACACAAGATTGCAGCAGCGTTTCTATCCTTTTTTTACTCTCAATACTTATGTACTTTAACCAGGGACGAGAGGGGTATTTATAAGCTTCAAGTTGATTTAAACTTGGAGCCTACAAACATCTCATCCCAGGTTTCCCAAGCATGGGCAGTACTACCACCTGCAGCCTTCTTTGAGGCTGTGTTTGGGCAGTACCACCGCCTGACATAGTCTCGAAGACTATGCCACGATGGTGCTGCCTCTTGGGTCACTATTTGTGTCGTTGATTGGGCCCAACATAGTCCTTACATGGGTCCAACTGACCCCTAATTGGGTTGGCCCAATTCCAATCCTAATTACGTGCTAACTACGAATTCTAAGACATTTTCTAAGCTAAACAAGTCCGTAAGTAAAGTTTCTTTCGGTGAGTTTTCGGCAATCTTTCGGCGAACTTCCAATGATCTCTCAGCAATATTCCGGCGGACTCTTGGAAAGCTCCTAGACTTTAAGACGATCTTCTTGGCGAGTTCCAATGAGCTTCTTTCGGCAAGCTCCTGGACTTCTCGGCTGGTTTCTATAGAACTTTTGATGAACGTCTAGACTTCCAACGAACTCTCGAACTCCCAACAAAATCGCATTCTTGACTTCGGGACTTCATTTTGCTTTATGTCTTGCTATCGTAGTTAATCTTGCACATGTAAAAATACACTTCGATCTTGACAATTAATACTAAGCATTAATCATGTTGTCCGGTATGTCATTGGTCCCTCGACGCTTCGTTCGATTCTTCGGCGCATCGTCCTCTCTTGCGGTCTATTGCCCAATCGGATAGTTGACTCTGCAACTTCGATATCCTTGGCGCAATATCCACTCTTCTTGGCCCGATGCCTGAATCTATGGCCCGAAGCCTTCTGTCGATACGTCGACCGATCCTCCGATTCGACATCCAATCTTCTTACATATTTTCCTCTGGAACAACATGATTCTTCCTCCTTTAATTGTCTCATCCTGATCGAAGCATCCTGCATCACTCAAAATGCAGATTAAAAAATAAACACTTATCAATTGGTTTCATCATCAAAATACGAGAGTCAACAATCTCTCTCTTTTTGATGATGACAACCAATTGATGACAGAGTTAAAACAAACTCCCGGAGTTTAAACGAACTCCCCTTATCAATATGACATATTTGATAGAACTCTTGGATTCAAAAATCCAAGCAACATGTTATCATAAACTTATGCATAACATCATCATACCTCTCCCCCTTTGTCATCAACAAAAAGGAGAAGTTCAATCATCAAGTGTTTTTAGGCAAACAAGTTCAAGTCATTGCATAATAAACATAATTTCCAATTTTATCATTATGCAAGCTAGCAATAATTAAAGATGTGCAAGTTTAGCATGTTTGCTTTTCTTGAGATAGGCAAAATAGCACTTTTGCTTCTTTTGAGATAGCAACTCTTTGTTTCTCTTTAGATTACAAGCTAACAATTCTAGCAACTTTTACATCATGCAAGATAGCAAATTTTTGGTGATGTTCAAGATATCAAGTTCGTCTCCTTGCAATTCGTAAGCTAGCAAATTTACAACATTTAAAACAAAATATAAGCTAGCAATATTTGAGATGTTCAAGAAGGCAACTTTTGCTTCTTGAAATATGAAAGTTAGCAATCTTTGCTTCCTTCTCGTATTATGCAAGCTAGTAAATTTTTCTCCCCCTTTGTCATTGTCAAAAAGAAGGAAAGAATATAAAATATGACAATTTATGACAAAGGTAAGGTATCAATCTTATTCATTTCTCCTTTACAATAATTTTCAAATCATGATAAGGATAAATAACAAGGATGAACAATCAAGTCATGAATATCAAAATAATTTTTCATCATGAATGTTTCATCATTGCATGCATCATTTTCATAAGTTGAAGTATTGCATACCAAATCATAAATACTTCACATCATGATGGTATCAATTTGTCAAATTCATTTACTTCCTACCAAGCATGATCATAACTTCTCATTTGCGTGTATCAAAATAATATTATGAGTATTACATAATTTCATATCATCACATGAAGGGAATCATAAAATTTGGTGATGAGATAAATACTTCATGAATATAAGGTATTATACAAAAATAAAAATCATATCATGAAAGATGAGATCATGTGAATACCGAAAGACATGATTCATTTTGACAAATCTCCTTTTAAATATTCAAAGAGAAATCTTAGGAGATCAAATAAAAACAGATATTCAAATGAAATTTTAAGTCATGAATTTTGAAAAAGATATTCTCTTTATTAAATTGCAAAAGAAAACATAGGAGAATGTTAATAAAAAATCTTGATTCATAATAAATCTTAATTTGTAAATATCAAGGAATCAAGATCATGACTTGGATAAAAATTTATTTAAATTTAAATCATCAAAATCATTTTCATAATCCATGAGATCCACAAAAGCGTAATATACATGAATTCATTAATGAAAAATCAAGATCAATTTCATGATTCACAAAATTCAAAACATAGGAATTGAGAAATTTTCAAGAGATGTATTCCCTTTTTATTTCATACAAGCATGCCTTTACTAAATAAAAACATGCATCATCTTTTAAAACTGAAAAATTAAATTTCATCACGATAAGGATCAACAAGCCATAAATCACAAAAGAAAATCATCATTACTTTTAACATAATAACAAAACAAGGTTTCAAGTTTTCATGGTATAACATGTAATTCTAAAACATACGATTTCAAATCATTACTTCAAATTCTCATACATAATATAAAATCATAAAAAATGATACAAAATCGTTTAACATTTTCATTATATCTTACATCATTATGTCATTAAAACATCATGCATTATTGCATAGAGCGTTTTCAATTAAAATCAAAGTGAAAAGGCAATATGGAAATCATCAAAATGCACAGTATTACTTCATTACATCATTAAAGCCTCAAGTATGATCTCATAACACATTTTCAATCAAAATCGGGAATCAACAAGACACATATTATCATAAAAACATCTAGCATGATTTAAGTCTAACATTTTGTTCCTTTATCATAACACATGCAATTTTTATGATTATTTTCAAAATTACTAAATAAGCATGATTCCTTATTTTTTGCATTTTCATTTATTAAACATGCAATTTTTAAGAAAAATAATTATTCTAAACTAAATTAAAAATAACTCATGAAAAGTATTATCTAATTTTGAAATAAATTAAGGAGGTTTTGGTTACCTAGTCATCGAAAGTCGTTAAGGCGTAGTTTACCATCTCACTTTTATTGATTTTCTCCTCATCTTTGAAGGAGCTCGATTCATCCAAAGTCACCTTCTTCTTCTTGCATTCATAGTAAGTAATTACATTCTTTTTATTCTTTAATTTTTGTTTTATGAACTTTTTAAATTTCATAGTGAGGAGTTCAAGTTCATCATCACTTGAGCTTATGCTCGAGTGGTCTTCGATTGTTCTTAGTCTGAAATCCTTCCTGTCTTTTGGAAGGTGGTTCTCAAGTTCTCCATGTGCATTGCATGTCATTTCATAAGTCATTAGAGACCTAATAAGTTTTTCGATCCAAAAAGTATTCAAATTTTTTTGTTCTTGAATAGCCTTATTTTTTAATCCCAATTTTTAGAAAGCGATCGTAAAATCTTGTTAACGAGTTCAAAATTAGAAAAGCATTTGCAAAGAATTTTTAAACCATTAACGATATCCATAAAATGGGTGTACATGTCAACAATGGTTTCGCTCAGCTTCATTCGAAATAGTTCAAAATCATGCATTAAAAGATTAACCTTCGAAACTTTTAATCTACTTGTGCCTTCGTGGGTGGTTTCAAGAATGTGCCAAATGTCGAAAGTCGTTTCGCAAGTAGAAACCCGATTAAACTCGTTTTTGTCTACGGTGTAAAATAGAGCATTTATAACTCTAGCATTTAACGAAAAAGTCTTCTTCTCCAAATTATTCCAATGGTTCATTGGAAGAGAAGATCTTTGAAAACCGCTTTCAACAATATTCCATAAATTCAAATCTAAAGAAAGCAAGAAAATTTTCATTCAAGTTTTCCAATATGTATAGTCCGTCCCATTGAATAAAGGAGGACGAATGAGAGAAAGTCCCTCTTGAAAGCCGAAAAGAGCCATTTCTCTTTGGGTGTTAAACCAAATGAGAAAAATGAGGCTCTGATACCAATTGTTAGGAAAGGGTTCGGCACTAAGAGGGGGGGGTGAATTAGTGCAGCGGTAAAATAACATCGGTTTAAAACTTCGTTTTGATAAAACTGGTTTCTGACGTAAAATCGTTTCATAAATATCTTAACTTGAAACACATTCGTAAATGTACTGAAAGCAGTGAGCTATTAAAGAGGTTTGCAGTAAAGATAAATTGCTCAAAGAAATGCAAATCAGATTTTAGAGTGGTTCGGTCGTCGTGACCTACATCCACTTCACCGATTGCTCTTCCGTTGAGGCCACCAGCATCCACTATCGGTCTTCCTTCAATAGGCAAAGACCAACAACCTTTTGCAACTCGATTCTCCTTTTATCGGGTTTAGGAGACAACCGTTACACCCCCACTCACTCCTCTCTCAAACTATTCTAACACTTAGAACTTTGAGAGGAGCTCACACAAGATTGCAGCAGCGTTTCTATCCTTTTTTTACTCTCAATACTTGTGTACTTTAACCAAGGATGAGAAGGGTCTTTCTCATCTTGAAGCCTAAAAACATCTCATCTCGGGTTTCTCGGGCAGGGGCGGTACCACTGCCAGTGTTAGTCTAACACTAACACTATACTAGCGGTACCATCGCCCAAGCTGGCGGTACCACCGCTTGACACTGGGTGGTACCATTGCTTGTAGCCTTCTCGAGATTGTGTCTGGGTGGTACCACCGCCTAGACTGGTGGTACCACCGCTTGACACAGTCTCGAAGACTATGCCACAACGGTGCTACCTCTTGGTTCATTGTTTGGGCCTCTCATTGGGCCCAACATAGACCTTACATGGGCCCAATTGACCCCTAATTTTGTTGGCCCAATTTCAATCACAATTACATGCTAACTATGAATCCTAAGACATTTTTGAAGCTAAACAAGTCCGTAAATGAAGTTTCTTCTGGTGAGCTTTCAGCAAACTTTCGACGATCTCTCAGCAATGTTCCGGCGGACTCCCGGTAAGCTCCTGGACTTCAAGACGATCTTCTTGACAAGTTCTGACGAGCTTCTTCTGGTAAGCTTCTGGACTTCTCAACTGGTTCCTGCAGAACTTTCGACGAACGTCTAGACTTCAAACGAACTCTCAAACTCCTAACGAAATCGCCTCCTTGACTCTAGGACTTCATTTTTCTATATGTCTTGCTATCATAATTAATCCTGCACATGTAAAAGCACACTTCGATCTAGACAATTAATGCTAAGCATTAATCATGTTGTCCGGCATGTCATTGGTCTTTCGACGCTTCGTCCAATTCTTCGGCGCTTCATCCTCTCTTATGGCCTATTGCCCAATTGGCCAGTTGAGTTCGCAACTCCGATATTCTTGGTGTAATATCTGCTCTTCTTGGCCCGATGCCCGAATCCATGGCCCGAAGCCTTCTGTTGATACGTCGTCCGATCCTCCAACTCATCGTCCAATCTTCTGACATGTTTTCCTCTAGCACAACATGATTCTTCCTGCTTTAATTGTCTCATCCTGATCGAAGCATCCTACATCACTCAAAATGTAGATTAAAACATAAACACTTATCAATTGGTTTCATCATCAAAATACGAGATTCAATAGAATTAAATCAATTTGAGAGAAATGAGGTGTGGAAGCTTGTTCCTAGACCTAGTGACCATTTGGTAATTGGTAATAAATGGGTCTTTTGAAACAAGTAAGATAAACTTGGTATCATGGTTAGAAACTATAAGGGAATCTGAGGGGGACGACATCACATGCACAACAGAAGAACATTAAAAACAAAATCTCTAATTTCCCAAAATATGTTTTTTGTCATGTGAAGATTGGTGCGCAAAAATCATGAAACTTAAAACTACATATATAAAAGATTGTGTTACCTAGAGAGATTGTATATCTCTAAATCCCTGTAGATCTCTAAGAGAGAGTGAAGATGGTCAAGTGTCCTCCTCTTTAGTGGTGATCCAAACAACAGGGCTACGACGATGCTCCTTAAAACTCCAAGCTTGCTATCTAAGGAGGAGAAGGGGAGGAGAATAGGAGAGGCAACCGAAAAAGGCTTTAGCCTATGATCCATTGGTTTTCTCCTATTTATAGAGGTCCCCTATCAACTTAACCCTAATGGATCTTGCCCTATTGGGTATTAGATCTCCATCAAACTACCTAAGCCTCTTAGATTAGTGGATCTCTATCCAATAATCTCTTATTGGCTCTTATTAGATCTCATCCATAGGATCCAATAATTCAGGGGCTTGTTGGATATCTAATAAGATAGGGGCTCCGACGGATATCTCATATTCGAACCTCTACTCATTGCAATGCCTACCATATGTGTGTGACCCTTTAGGCCCTATATTGAATTGGCCATGAGTCATACATGTTAGACTCCTTCTGGCTCAATGAATTATTATCTCCATAATAATTCACTTGACTCATCGATTGCGGACGTACTAGGCCACTATATCGCAGTCCCCATATGATATAAGGGAATTCAATCTATTGGACCTATCTATCCTCAATTATCATGTACCTATAGTCCCTCATCCATCTAATATCCTAGAGACCGTATATTGGGCATGGTGCTGTCGGATTCATACGATTTCTACTTGAATCTCGCTCTAATCAGATTCTCCCAAAGAACTCTTTCTCTCCCAATTTGAATGACCCTAGCTAGGGATTTGTGTAAGCAAGAATATATGAGATATTCTTTTTATGACACCGAGAGTAAATGATCCTCTATCGACACTCAATAGTCCTCGTAAGATTGGCTACCACTCCCGATGACTAGTTGTACTAGATTTGGAACATCCAAACATATATGTCCAGTATCAAAAAGTAGAGAACTCACATATGACATCTTTGGTGTCTCAAGTCTAAGGACCAGATACATTACTAGTACTATAGAATTGTTGTCTAATAATAAGACATCATCAACCATCTATCATTCTGTAAGCGGATCAATCAGTGAACTCATTCTCCAATGAGCACCTGTACTGTATCCCTCGTATCCCCACATGAGAAACTATGGGATTAGGTGCATCTATCATATGGATGAGTATACAAGACACTAGTCTATCCGATTATCTCGATATTCCTCTCGAGTAACCTTTGATCGGGATTATTTAGGATTTGTGTTTAAAAATGAATCAGTCTCATTATCATAATCTCATCACGATCCGATTCCCATTGCACATATCCATGAACATTACAATATAGTCAAGCAATAGATAATATAAAGTGATAAAATGTCAAATAATAATAATAAGCAAAAGACTGCATGTCAAGTCACATGTGCCATCACTCACGTGATTGGCTTGTAGGGCACTTATGACAAGCAATCTCCCACTTGACCTAAAGCTAATCACCTATGTGTCTAATCCCCATTAGACTCCTATGACACTTAAAGATAATATGAGATAATTGCTTTGTCAATGGATCTGCGATGTTATCTTCGGATAAAACTCTTTCCACTACTATATCTCCTCGGGTCATGATCTTTTTAATAAGCTAGAATCTCCTTAGAACACTTCTGATGAGACTTGGGTTCTTTTGTTTGATCAATTGCCTCGTTGTTGTCACAATATAAGGGAATCAACTCCTCATTGCCCAGCATGACTCCCAAATCTATGATGAATTTCTTCATCTAGACTCCCTCCTTTGCTGCCTCTACTGCAGTAATGTACTCCGCCTCTATGGTCAAGTCAGTAGTAGTATCTTGCTTGGAACTCTTCTAGCATACTACTCCTCCATTCAGGGTGTACACATACCCCGAATTCGACTTGCTATCATTGACATCGGATTGGAAGCTTGAGTCCATGTAGCCTTCAACCTTGAGGCTACTATCTTCATATACCAGTAAAAGATCCTTAGTCCTTAGTAAGTACTTAAGGATATATTTTACTACTTTCTAGTGCTCCAAACCTGGATTTGCCTGATACTTGCAAGTGACACTTAGAGTATACGCTATAGTACTATTAGGAATGAGTCGGCACTAAGAGGGGGGGTAAATTAGTGCAGTGGATAAAATTACGTTGGTTCACAAATTTTCGTTTGACTAAAACCAATTTTGAAAAAGATGTTAACTGGAAATACATTTGTAAGATTATGCAACTAAAGTAATGAGGAAGTATGGTAGTTTGCAATAAACATAAATAGCAAAGCAGAAATACAAACTGAGTTTATAGTGGTTCGATCATTGTGACCTATATCCACTCCCAATTCCTCCTCCGTTGAGGCCATCAACATCTACTATCAGTCTTCCTTCAATGGGTGAAGACCAACTACCCTCTTACAATACTTTCTCCTTTTCATAGATTTAGGAGATAACCTTTACAAGTCACTCTTTTACAATTATTCCCTTACACACCTCCCTTAAGAAAACTCTAAACACTAGGAGGAGGGAACTCAAAGTTTTGACAGAGTTTATTCAATTTTTTTCTCTAGAACTGTTGCTCCCTTCTTACCACCCAAGTTGGGTATTTATAGGCCCCAAATGGTTTAAAAAATAGAGTAAAAAATTTAAACTTCTGGGTCTTCCAAGTACGAGTGGTACCACCACTTGCACTAGCGATACCACCACCTGTAGCCTGACATTGGGTGGTACCACCGCCCAGTCTGGTGGTACCATTATCGGACACACTATCACTAGGTGGTACCACCACCTGACAGCCTCAGAGACCAAGTTTTTCAAGTTTTCCAACTCACAAGCAGTTCTACCGCTTGTTCTGGCAGTGCCACCGCTTGGCCCAACATTTGGGTCATTGAATAGGTCTCCCAATAAGCACAAATCACTCGTAATTTAGGCCCAATTGGCCCTTAATTGAGTTAGCATGATTACACCAAAAGCTAACTCAATGACCCCCCTAAACTACTTCGATCTTAGACAAATGATTACAAAGCATGAATCCTTTGTCCAACATGTTATTGGTTCATCCGGTGCTCGTTCGATCCTTCGGCACATCGTCCTCTCCTTCAGTGTATTACCCAATCAGCAAGTTGACTCCCACAACTTCTGATCTCCTTGGTGCAATATCCAATCCTTTGGCTTGATGCCCGAATTCACGGCATGAGCCTTCTACCGGCATGTCGACCGATCCTCCGGCCCAACATCCAATCTTCTGACATGTTCACTCCGGCCCAATGTCCAATTCCTCTTGCTTTAATCGTTTTGCCTTTTCTGATCGAAGCTAGTCCTACGTCACTTAAAACGCAAATTAGATCAAACACATCAATTGATTTAATTATCAAAATCTAAGATTCAACAATCTCCCCCTTTTTGATGATGACAACCAATTGATGATGGAGTTTAAACTAAACTCCCCCTATCAATATGCCATATTGATAGAACCTTGAATTCAAATTGAATTCAAGTCTAAGCATTCATGATCCACATCAAATACAATACATCGTATAATTAAGGTACTTTAATATTGCATGCATCATGAATATAACCAATTAATCATATCATTACATGCAACAAAAAATCATGCATAATCAAAATATCAAAGTACATCATTGTATGCATGATTATCGTCATGACTTCTCCCCCTTCATCATCAACAAAAAGGAGAAGTGCAACTATCAATTTTTAGAGATATGTAAGTTTTACAACATACAAGCTAGCAAATTTAAAGATGTGCAAGTTAGCATATTTGCTTTTCTTTACGGTGTTCAAACTAGCAAGTTTTTGAAATGTACAAGATAGCATCACTTTTGCATTTTCTTGAAATCATTGCTTCTCTTGAGATTTGCAAGATAGTACTTCTTGTTTCTCTTTTGAGATGAGCAAGCTAGCAAGTTTTGCTCCCCCTTTGTCATTGACAAAAAGAAGGGTAGAATACAATATTATAATTCTTTTCCCTTAACATTAATTTTTACATCATGAAAAGGATAACAAGAAAAATTTGGTAATGAGATATATTTCATGAATACAAGAAATTATGCATAGTAAAAACCATATCATAAAAGATAAAATCATGTGATAATTCCAAGAATTCACAAGAAAAAAATTATGATTCATTTAACAAAAAGATTGTCGATTCATGCATTTGAATAAATATTTTTAAACCATCATTACTTCAACTCATCATGCATAATTTCAAAATGTAAAATCATCAAACATGATATAAACATTTATTTTCAAAACATTCATCATTATTTTCAACTCATTCAATTTCCTTGCTCCCCTTTGTCATTATAAATAAGAAAGAAGAAGAGGAGACTTTTTTAATGGTGCAATTCATTTCCTTCTTACATCAATGCTCTAAGAATCACATAAATACAAAGGTAATCATATGAAAATCATGACATGAAAGATGAAAGATCAAGAGAGATCAATTTGTAAATGATTCATCTTAACAAATATCTTTTTCTAGTAAATAACAAAAGGAAATCTTAGGAGATTACTCTTCAAAAGAAATTTTAAGTCATTAATTCCGAAAAAGATATTCTCTTTAGTAAATCATAAAAAGAAACAAGGAGAAAAAAATCTCAATTCATAGAAAAATCTCAAGTATCAAATATTGAAAAATCAAGATCATGATTTGGATTAACAACTCATTCAAATCTAAGTCATCAAAATCACTTTAATATTTCAAGAGATTCATAAAATAATATAAATAGATTTAGTAATCTCTTTTTGAAAATTGATAAGATAGAGAAAAAAAATTTTCAAGAAAAATGCTTTCCTCTTTTTAGTTGTTTCAATTTAAGTGATTTGATTTCTTACAAGCATACCCAAGTTTTTACACCAAATCAAAACATGCATCATATTTAAAACCGAAAAAATAACTTTTATTATGGTAAAGATCGATAAGCCATAAATTACAAGAATCATCATGCATGATTTTGAAATATAAACTCATTAAGCATGATATCAACCCTCTTAACATTTTCATCAAGCATGGTTTCATTGAACATAAGGCATCTTCAATCAAAATCGAAAAGCAATATGGAAATCAACATGATACACATTATTGCTTCTTAAAAATATACATAAGATTAATTTTATTAGGTGAACAAGCATTAGATTAACATTTTGTTGTATTTTTATAAAACATGCAATTGTCATTATCATTTTCAAAATTAGCTAGAAAAAGAAAAGCATGATCCCGTTTTATTTATTTTATTTTATTACTAACTAATTTAAAAACAACTCATGAAAAAGCATAAAGTAATTTCAAAATAAAGTAAAGAAGTTTTGTTTGAGATGTTTACATCATTATCGAAAGCCGTTAAGGTGTAGTTTGCCACCTCACCTTTATTGGTTTTCTTCTCGTCTTCGGATGAGCTCGATTCATCCCAGAGTGCTTCGTTCTTCTTACATTCATAGCAAGTAGTTACATTCTTTTTAAGTTTCTTTTTATTCTTTAATTCTTGTTTCATAACCTTTTTAAATTTTATAGTAAGAAGTTCAAGTTCACCATTACTTCAGCTTTTGCTCGAGTGGTCTTCTTTTGTTCTAAGTGCAAAACCCTTCTTGTTCATTGGGAGGTTGTTCTCAAGTTCGTTTTATGCCAAATAATTCATTTTATAGGTCATTAAAGATCTGATAAGTTCTTCAAGTGGAAAATAGTTTAATTTCTTTGATTCTTGTATTTCTGTTACTTTCGAATCCCTTTTTTAGAAAGTGATTGTAAAACTTTATTCACAAGTTCAAGATTCAAAAAACTTTTACCAAGAGCTTTTAGACTATTAACGACATCCGTAAAACGGGTGTACATATCTCCAATAGTCTCACTTGGTTCTATACGAAATAATTCAAAATCACACATCAAAAGATTAACTTTAGAATCTTTTACTCTACTAGTGCCTTCATGTGTGATTTCGAATGTGTGCCAAATGTTAAAAGCTGTTTCGCAAGTAGAAACCCAATTGACTTCATTTTTGTCTAAGGCACAAAATAAGGCATTCATAGCCTTTACATTTAATGAGAAAGTCTTCTTCTCCAACTCATTCCAATTGTTCATTAGAAGAGAAGACTTATGAAAACCAAATTCGACTATATTCCATAAATCGAGATTCAACGAAACAAGAAAACTCTTTTACAAGTTTTCCAATAAGCGTAGTCCATCCCATTGAACATGGGAGGATGAATGAGAGAGTGACCATCTTAAAAGCCGACAAGAGCCATTTCTCATGGGTGTTAAACCAAATGAGAAAAATACTTAGCTCTGATACCAACTATTAAGAACAAGTCGGTACTAAGAGGGGAGTTGAATTAGTACAGCGGATAAAATTATATCAGTTCGAAAATCTTTTGTTTGATTAAAACTGATTTTGAAAAAGATGTTAACTTGAAATACGTTCATAAGAGTGTGCAGCTAAAGTAATGAGGAAGTAAAGTAATTTATAATAAACATAAATAGCAAAGAAGAAATGCAAACCGAGTTTATAGTGATTCGATCATCGTGACCTACATCCACTCCCGATTCCTCCTCCATTGAGGCTACCGGGATCCACTATCGATTTTCCTTCAATGGGTGAAGACAAACTACTCTCTTACAACACTTTCTCTTTTTCACAGGTTTAGGAGATAACCTTTACAAGTCACTCTTTTATAAGTATTCCCTCACATACCTCCTTTTAGACTTACTCTAAGCACTAGGAGGAGGGAACTCAAAGTTTTGGAAGAGTTTACTCAGTTTTTTTCTCTAGAATTTTTGCTCCCTTCTTGCTGCCTAAGTGGGGTATTTATAGGCCCCAAATGGTTTCAAACATGGAGCTAAAAATTTAAACTTATGGGTCTTTTGGGTATGAGCAGTACCACTGCGTGCACTAAGCGGTACCATCGTATGCATTAGGCGGTACCACTACCTACAGCTTGACACTGGGTAGTACCATGTTAGGACTTTAGCTAAGAGAGTCCTAATTAAGAGAGACATTCATGTAAAACTTACCTAACCGACCCCTATTAAAGAGATGAAGAGGCCGGCTAGGGTTAGGAGGTTGTTTCTTAGGGAAGCATTAGGAGTTGTAAAGGAATAAGAGTCTTAAGTAGGAGTCCTATTAAGAGTTGGGGTTTAGAAGCCCTATAAATAGCCATACATTTATCCTTTTTTCATAAGCAATAGATGAATCTTTTCTGCAGCCTTTAAGCAGTAATTTGGAGGAAGGAACCCCTATAGAGTTTCAAGGAGGCCGATCCCCTAAAGAGATCAACCCTAAGCTTAGAATCTGCAAGGGTTCTAACACTTAGTATCAGAGCAACATTCTTGGCATCTCATTGCTCTTCCATAGCCATCCATCAGCCTTCCACAGTAGCCCAAAGCAATTCCCATAATTTCTTAAAAGATCATCGCCGAATTCCGCAATCATCTCCACCACCGTGGATCATCCTTTGATCCCCCCCGTGAATTGCAACAGGTTCTGGTTTCATACCTTACTATTGTTGCAATTTAGTTATCCTTATTGAAAAATCCAAAAAAAGTCATTCCTATATTGTTGCAAACTCCTTTCATTGCAAAAGTTATCATCTTTGCTAACGAAGGATTACTGTAGAAAATTTCAACCGCATATTGTTGCCTTAACTGATCTATTTGCAATCATTTTCGAACAAAATTTCTTATACACTTTATAGATCATCTTGGCTTCCATCTTAGATTGATATATTGAGAAATTCATCTCTAAAAATATTCTTGTGTTGATGCAAATTTTTGTCTTAAACCATTGAAATTTTTCAATGAAAATTCTGCTATCGCAACTTGCACCAATTTCTTTGCTGTTATACTGTCAAAATTTTCTTCATTAAATTGGTCATCCTTGCTGTTATATAAACCAAGATTTGGCTGTGAAATTCCCTCCTCAAATCTCTAGGTTTTTGCTAGAAATTTCATCGAGAAACCACTATTTCTTTAACGACAATTCTGCTCTTACAAGACAACACATACCTGCAGCAACTTCCACTGATTTCTATCAAACCTTTGCTGCCATCTACCATAGATCTAAAACCTTTTTCCCTAACCTTTATCCACTACCATCATAGCCCAAAAACTCTACAAAACCACATTCTCAAACTGTACCCAAAACAGCCACAAAACGAGCCTAAAACGTAGCCTACATCCACCAACCCTTTCGACCATTACTTCTCTCAACCTATACATGCCTTTAACTCAATAACAAAAGAGATATCTTAATATCATAGATTTGGAGGCATATTCTATGGCATCTAAGGAGACAATCAATGCTAAATTCGAAACCTTCGAGGCGCGAATGGAGGATAAGATTCAGACTTTGTTTACCGAACTCAGTTTGGGCCGACCACCAAGCCCGAAGAAATCACATCAATGAGAGAGTTCTGACCAATTACACCAAGCCCAAAGAGATGACTTCTAACAGATGGGAGGCTCTATGGCCAATCCTAACTATCCATGCATGAGGGTGGACTTCCCTAGATGGGAAGAAGGAGACCCAATTGGTTGGATCTCGCGCGCGGAGCAATATTTTCGATATCACAAAACTGCGGACACATCAACGGTGGAAATTACGGCTATACATCTTGAAGGGGATGCCATATAGTGGTTTGACTAGTTTAAACATACTCATGGAGTCCTTTCATGGTGACAATTCAAAGAAGGACTACTGATCCGCTTCGGACCAACCGATTACGAGAACATTGACGGACAACTAGCAAAGATCTGACAAACCTCCACCTTTCAGGAGTACCAAATCAGATTTGAAAGGTTATCTAACCAAACTCATGATTGGTTAGAAAAATAATGATTGGGGACTTTCATTGAGGGCTTGAAGCCGGAGATTTGGGGAGAAGTTAAATCACAACAACCATACATGCTTATAGCAGCCATCTTTTTTGTATGACTTCAAGAGGAGTGATTGAACCAAGAAGCTCAGAGAACTAGGGGTACTCCTCGACCAGCAATATTGAAGCCCTCAGCCCCCCTACTATCAACCGACTCCCTATACCAAAAAGGTTGACAAGAGAAGAGCTTCAGGAGCGATCTGCGAAGGGGTTATGTTGGCACTACGATGAGCCGTGGAGCTGTAAGTATCACTGTAGAAAAGGGAGACTTCTTATGATTGAATAAGTAGAAGAAGAGGTCATTGAATATTCAAAAGAGAGACTTTTGATCATGAAGAAGAAGATGTGGAAAAGAGCCACAATCGACCGACGTTACGGTACACGCACTAGCCGGCTACTTAAACCCGCAAACGATAAAAGTTGGAGGCCTTCTCAAACAACAACCGATCACCATTCTCATTGACATGGGCAGCACTAATAACTTCCTAAACAGTAAGCCTTCCTTAAATAGGTAAAGACCAACCACCTTTTATAGCTCTTTCTCCATTTGTCGAGTTTAGGAGATAACCCTTACAAGCCTCACCCCTCTTTCTTGGATGGTTACAAAGCTAAGAGAGGGAGGAGGAGGACTCTTCTCACTTTTACAACACTTTCAACACCTTAAACACTTATATTTTTTCACACATATAATTGCACTTTGTTATCATTTCATATAGAAAAGGGTGAGATATTTATAGGCCCCAATGGCTTTTGAATTGGAGCGAAAAAATGTTACTTCCCTGGATTTTGGGGTACTGGTAGTACCATCACCTGACACCTGACACTGGGTGGTACGATCGCTTGACAGAGCTTGGAGACTGAGCTCTAGCGGTACCACCGCTTGACAGGGGCAGTACCACCACTAGCAGCATTAACTGCCAGTGGTACCACCGCCCAATCTGGGTGGTACCACCACCTAGAATTCTTGGGAGACCGAGTCTCAAGCAATGCCACCATTGGCCATGAATTCAGATGTTAAATCGGTTGTCCAATCTGGCCCAACTCAGCCCTGCGAAGGGCCCAATTGGCCCCTAACTGAGTTAGCGGGATCATGTCCCAATCCTAACTCAATTTACGATTCTAACTATGATTAAGGCAAGCAATTAGTCCGGTATGTTGATTTTTCTCTTGGTGATCCTCTAGCGAACATCTCGGTGAGTCTTCCGGCGTGCTTCCGACGAACTCTCGATGATTTTCCAATGAGCTTTCGGCGATGAACTCTCGGCGATCTTCCGATGAACTCTTAACGATAGTCAGATGAGCTCTCGGCAAACTCCCGGTGTATCATCCAAATCTTTGACTCCTGCCCATCATCTGCTTTACGCCTAATCACTATCGTAGCTAATCCTACACACTTTGTTAAGAAAGCAATCGACACTAAGATAGGAGGGTGAATTAATGCAGCGATAAAAATCACATTGATTCTGAAATTTCCTCGTTCGTACATTCGATTAAAACCAAATTCGGAAATGCTAAACTTTGAACTCGAAAACTTTCATGCAAAATGTAAATAGAGGCTTGAGGAGATTTGCAGTAATATAAATTGCACAATTGAAAAGCAAACCAGATTTTAGAGTGGTTTGGTCGTCATGACCTACATCCACTTCGCCGATTCCTCTTCTATCGAGGCCATTGGCATCCACTATCAGTCTTCCTTCAATAGGTGAAGACCAACTTGTTAGAACCCTTGCAGATTCTAAGCTTGGGGTTGATCTCTTTAGGGGATCGGCCTCCTTGGAACTCTATAGAGGTTCCTTTCTCCAAGTTGCTGCAGAAAGGCTGCAGAAAAGATTCATCTATTGCTTATCAAAAGAGGATGAATACATGACTATTTATAGGATTTCTAAACCCTAACTCCTAATAGGACTCCTACTCAATTAAGACTCCTACTCAAGACTCCTATTCCTTTACAACTCCTAATTCTTCATTAAGTAATAACCTCCAAACCCTAGCCGGTCTCTTCACCTCTTTAATAAGGGTCGGCTTAGGTAGGTTTTACATGAATGCCCCTATCAATTAGGACTCTCCTAGCTAGAGTCCTAACACAACCACCTTTTACAACTTGATTATCCTTTTACCAGGTTTAGGAGACAACCCTTACACCCCCACTTACTCATCTCTCAAACTATTCTAACACTTAGAATTTTGAGAGGAGTTTACACGCAATTCAAATAGCGTTTTCTTTCCTTTTTTGCTCTCAGTTGTGTGTATGTCAACCAGGGATGAGAGATGTATTTATAGGCCTCAAGTTGATTCAAACTTGGACCCTAAAAATATCTCATCTTGGGTTTACTGGGTATGGGCGGTGCCACTATCTATGTTGGGCGGTACCAATGCCAGTGTCAGTCTAACACTAAAACTGCACTTGGCAGTACCACCACCAAGTCTAGTGGTACCACCACCCAGCACTCTTCCACTAGGTGGTACCACTGCCCAGACTAGTGGTACCACCGCTTGGGAGGCTATGCTGGCGGTATCACAGCTTGACACAATCTCGGAGACTGTGCCACGATGGTGCCATTTGTTGGGTCACTGTTTGGGCGTTTTATTAGGCCCAACACAGTCCTTATATGGGCCCAATTGGCCCCTAATTGGGTTAGCCCAAATCCAATCTCAATTATGTGCTATCTACGAATTCTAAGACATTTACTAAGCTAAATAAGTCTAAGTCAAGTTTTCTTCCGGCGATCTTCCAACAAACTTCCGACGATCTCTCGGCAATGTTCCAGTGGACTCTCAACAAGCTCTTGGACTTCATGATGATCTTCTTGGTAAGTTCCGATGAGCTTCTTTGGCAAGCTCTAGGACTTCTTGGTTGGTTCCGATAGAACATTCGATGAACATTTGGACTTTCGACGAACTCTCGAACTCCCAATGAAATCACGTTCTTGACTCCGGGACTTTATTTTGCTTTATGCCTTGCTATCATAGTTAATCCTACACATGTAAAACACACTTCAATCTAGACAATTATTACTAAGCATGAATCATGTTGTTCGGCATGTCATTGGTCCATCGACGCTTCATCCGATTCTTCGACGCATCGTCCTCTCTTGCGGCTTATTGCATAATTGGCCAGTTGACCTTTGCAACTCTGATATCTTTAGCGTAATATTCACTCTTCATGACCCGATGCCCGAAACCACAACCCAACGCCTTCTGTCGATACATTGATCGATCCTCCGGCTCGACGTCTAATCTTCTGACAGGTTTTCCTCCGGCCCAATATGATTCTCCTTGCTTTAATTATCTCTCCTTGATCGAAGTATCTTGAGTCACTCGAAACACAAATCAAATCATAAACACTTATTAATTGGTTTCATCATCAAAATATGAGATTCAATAATTTTCCTCTTTTTTATGATGACAACCAATTGATGATGGAGTTAACCATAACTCTCCCTATCAATATGCCATATTGATAGAACCTTGAATTCAAGTCATTGTAAATTTCATCATGAATATTTACAACACGTCATCATGCATAATATAATCATACTTCTCCCCCTTTGTTATTAACAAAAAGGAGAAGTGTAACTTTCTAATTGTTTGAGATACGAGTTCAAATCATTGCATAATAACAAGTTTTATCATCATGCAAGCTAGCAATAATTAGAGATGTTCAAGAAAGCAACTCTTGCTCCTTGAAATATGCAAGTTTGTAAATTTTGCTAGATATGCAAGTTAGCATGTTTATTTTGCAATGTTCAAGCTAGCAAGTTTTAGAAAAAGAAAGCATGTTTTATAACATATAAAGCTAGCAATAATTTTGAATTGTGCAAGTTAGCAAATTTGCTTTTCTTTGTGATGTGCAAGATAGCATATTTTTGCATCTTCTTGAGATTGCAAGCTAGCAATCCTCGATGATGTTTAAGATAGTAATTTCTTCTCTTTTGATAAGTGCGATTATTTTTGCTTCCTTTGCATAAACGCAAGCTAACAAAATGTTACATCATTTTACAATATGGAAGCTAACAATTTGAGATGTTCAAGAAGTAAGTTCTTTCTTCTCTTTTGAGAAGTACAAATTTTGCTTTCTTCTTGAATTGTGCGAGCTAGCATCTTTTATCTCCCCCATTGTCATTGTCAAAAAGAAGGGAAGATCCTTTATATCAATTTTCAAATTATGACAAAGGTAAGGTATTAATCTTTTTTCAATATGTTTGTGCATCATAATAGTTTCAAATTAAAACATGCACAATTTTAAAACTTTACATATCATCCTTACTCTATGCATGATACTAAAAATAAATCAATCATCATATCATACATGATGCTTATAAGCTAGCAAATTTTATATAATTTTAGAGCATCAAAACAATATCATGAGTATTTCATGCATTCATATCATATGAAGAATTTCAAGAAGAATTAGGTGATGAGATATACTTCAAGAATATGAAAAATTATACAAAGACAAAAAATCATATCATGAAGGATGAGATCATGTGAATACCAAAAGACATGATTCATTTTGACAAATCTCCTCTTAAATATTCAAAGAGAAATCTCAGGAGATCATGATATAGATAAAATTCATTCAATCTTGTAGAAGAATAAGATATTAATTCATGCATATAAAATCTATCAATTCATTATGAATCATAAAAATTGTAATTATGAAAAATCATGATTCATTTAGAAAATTTTCTTCTTTAGTAAATGACAAGAAAAAAACATGGGAGTTCAAAAAACAAGATCTTGATTCATAAACGATTTCAAGTTATAAATCATGAGAAATCAAGATCATGATTTTGATAAAATCCATTAAATTTAAATTATTTTTGTAATTCATGAGATTTACAAAAGCATAATAGACATGGTTTCATTAATCTTTTATCAAAAAATCAATAAGATAGAGATGGAAAATGTATTCCCTTTCTTGTGTGTTTCATTTGAAGTTGTTTGTTTCATAAAAGTATGCCTTTGTCTTTTTATGCCAAATAAAAACATGCATCAATGTTTAGGATTGAAAAGTAAATTTCATCATAAAAACCATCAAAACCAAAAAAAAGTATAACACATTAAACAAGGCTTCTTCAAATAAGAGATTTGATTCATTATTTTAATTCCAATAATAATATATTTTCCTTTTTATGTGTTTCATTTTAAGTGATTGATTTCATATAATATGCTCAAGTTTTTTTCGTATGAAAACCATACATCATAGTTTAGAATCAAAAGAGCAAATCTCATCATAGAAATCATAAATTACCAAAAAATCATCATTACTTCAAATCATCATGCATAATTAAATATACAATTGTCAAGCATAACACTTATACTATTTCATATAAGCATGTCTCTTTCATTTATGCCAAATTAAAACATGCATCAATTTTTTTATTTTTTTTAAAACTGAAAAGGCAACTTTCATTATGGTAAAAATCGATAATCCATAAATCTCAGGAATCATCATGCATAATTTCGAAAGATAAATTCATTAAGCATGATTTCAAATCATCATTACATTATTTCATCAAGTATGATTTTATAAAGTATTTTTAATCAAAATTATTTTGTTTGTTTATCATAAAATATGTAATTTTCATGATCATAAAAAGCATGATCCCAATTTTTTTTAACATTTTCATTTAATTTTTAAACATGCAATTTACAAGAAAAATAATTATTCCAAACTAAATTAAAAATAACTCATGAAAAGCATAATATAATTTCGATATAAATTAAAGGAGTTTCGTTTGAGTTGTTTACCTTGTTGATAAAAGCCGTTAAGGCGTAGTTTGCCACCTCGTTTTCATCAGTTTGCTCCTCGTCTTCGGATGAGCTCGATTCATCCCAAAGTGCTTCCCTTTTCTTGCATTCATAGCAAGTAGTTGCATTCTTTTTGTTCTTTAATTTTTGTTTCATGAACTTTTTGAATTTCATAGTGAGGAGTTCAAGTTCACCATCACTTGAGCTTACGCTCGAGTGGTCTTCGATTGTTCTAAGTCCAAAATCCTTCCTGTTCTTTGAAAGGTTGTTCTCAAGTTTGTTTTGTGCATTGTGCATCATTTCATAGGTCATCAAAGACCCAATTAGTTCTTTGATCGGAAAATGATTCAAATATTTTGATTCTTATATTGTCATTACTTTCAAATCCTAATTTTTAGAAAGTGATCGTAAAACTTTATTAACAATTTCAAAATTCGAAAAACATTTGCCAAGTGCTTTTAAACCATTGACGACATCCGTCAAATGGGTGTACATGTCAACATGGTTTCGCTCGGCTTCATTCGAAATAGTTCAAAATTGTGCATTAAAAGATTGACTTTAGAATCTTTAACTCTGGTAGTGCCTTCGTGTGTGATTTCAAGAGTGTGCCAAATAGCGTAAGTGTTAGGATCAAGAGTGGTACTAAGAGGGGGGGTGAATTAGTGCCGCAGAAAATTTTTGTGATTTCAGAAAATATTTCATACGTTCGAAGGAAATCAGTTCGAAAAGATAGTAACTTTAAGACTTAAGAGAGTGTAAGTGTAGTGAAAGCAAGATTAGGAGAATAAGCACTTTGCTATGAAATGATTTGCAGTAAAAGTAAATTGCTTAGAAGGAAATGTAAACCAGATTTAGAGTGGTTCGATCAATGTGACCTACATCCACTTTCGGATACCTCCTCCGACGAGGTCTCTAGCGTCCACTAAAGGCCTTCGTTCAATAGGTGAAGGCGAACCACCTTTTACAGCTTTTCTCCTTTTGCCGGGTTTAGGAGACAACCCTTACAAGTCTCACTCCTCTTTCTTGGATGGTTACAAAGCTAAGAGATGAAGAAGGAGAACTCTAACTTTTACAACACTTTAAGGTTCAAGAACTTAAGATTATGCCAATAGGTTTCGTGCCCTTTCATGCAGGAAAGGGTGGGGTTTTGATAGGCCCCAATGGCTTTAAAAATGAAGCCAAAAAGTGTCTAATCTTGAATTTTCGAGGTCCTGGCGGTACCACCGCCTAGCACCTGACACTAGATGGTATCACTGCTTGACAAGGGTGGTACCACCGCTAGCAGCAATAACTACTAGTGGTACCACCGCCCAGAATTCCTGGGAGGGCACTGCTTTCCAGGCGGTGCCACGGCCGACCAACTTTTCAAGGTCCTGGTTGGGCCTTGAATCCGACCCAAACCGACCCAACTTAAGGCCCAATTGGCCCCTAATTAAGTTAGTGGGATTACCTCCCAATCCTAACTTAATTTACACTCTAACTATGATATTTAAGACATGATTACTGCACTTCTTGTTCCGGAGCATCAATTGCTCTTCCGACGAGCTTCCGACGTACTTCCGGCGATCATCCGACGAACTCTCGGCAATGCTCCGGCGGACTCCTAGCAAGCTCATGGACTTTCCGACGATCTTCTTAGTGAGTTTCGATGAGCTTCTATTGCAAGCTTCTAGACATCTCGGTTGGTTCCTGTAGAACTTCCGACAAACGTCCGAACTTTCGTCGAACTCTCGAACTCACAATGTGATTTCGATCTTGACTCCGGCATAACATTTGCTTTATGTCTTACTGCCATCGTAGTTAATCCTGCACACTTTTCTCAGTAAAGGATTAGATCAAATATTTTACCAATTAATTTCATCATCAAAATCCGAGATTCAACAATCTCCCCCTTTTTTATGATGACAACCAATTGGTGAAGGAGTTAATTATAACTCCCCCTATCTATATGCCATCTTTTGAGAAAACATAAACTTGAATTCACAACTATGAATTCAAGCTTTGATCAAAATTTGTGCATCATTAAGTTATCAAGATATCAAATGCACAATCACTTCATGCATAATAAAATATTTCGTCATAGCTTTTCATCACTATTTGCATGAAATATTATCATTTAATACTTACTGCATTCAAAGGTTGATAATATTAAAAATTTGACACAATTTGAATTAAGCGCATATTGCTGCATTATAGTATGATAAAAAATTTCAGCATCATAAAATTACCATATTTAAGGAGATCATATTACAACATCAAAATGCGCATTATGCTTAGTATCATAACTTCATGCAGATCATTACAATACTAAAGTAAACACAAGAATACAACATCAAGATAGACACAAGATTACAACATCAAAGTATGCAAGAGGGATTTCATCCTTCTCCCCCTTTGTTATTAGTAAAAAGTCATACACAAAAGTTACTCAGGTGGTGGAAAGTAATAATGACTGAACAAGGCATTTAGTTGTTGATGAATATGCTACAACTCAGTTAAAATCTGATCTTGGCATTGTTCAAGTCGATCTTGACATTGTTCAAATTTATCCATACGAGTCCTAATATCATTAATAGATGAGGGAGGTGGATGCTCTTCTGGAGGTGTTGCCTCAAAGGGACTAGGTAGAGAAGATTGATTACCCCTAAAGATTAGTGTTTTTGGTTCTGGTTCCGGTGGTGAGAGATCAGTTCTTCTAGGCAGTCTAACCCATATCCCATTTCCAAATGTATACCGCAATCGTCGAAGTAGGTTTTTATTTAAGACATAAATCTGTCTAGTTTCATAACCTCTTCGTCAGGTGAGATAACTATATCATAGACATGAATTAATCTAGTGATTAGGCTACCATATGGAAGCATCATTTCCTTTTTTGATATTTCAATCATGTTTTGTTGGATTAGGTAACCAAAATAATTGTTGTGTCCTTTCATAATCCAATACATAGTACCTAATTCTATTTGACTTATTTCATCTTAATGATATTGTTTAGGGAGAATGATACTTATCAAAATATGATGAAGCATTTTAGTACTAAATGATAGTAAATGTTCGCAACTTTTTGGAACAATAGAAAGTTAGGATTATCAAAAATAGTTCCTAAGGCATCAACATAAGTGGTTCCAACTAGTTCTTCATCCCATTGTCCTCTAAAATAACAACCATTTTCCTTCACCACAATTCTTATGTGGTTATAAATCAACTCATCTGTAATAGGTATATGATGTCCTAAAAGATAGATTGATACCCTTTCATTTTCATCTACATGTAGATTGTTGTAAAATAGTCTAACAAACCTAGGATAGATGGGTTCACTAATTTGAAGGATTGGGAGAATATCTAGATTAGCAAACCATTGAATGGGTTCTAAATCACTTAATTCCTCTAAGTTAAAATATTTCCCTTTATGAATATGCCTAAACTCTATGGAGGAAAATTTTAGGGCATGTTGACTAGAATCGAAGAGTATGGAGTCATAATTTTCTTCTAATCTCCTCTTCCCTTTGTCCCTAGAAGATCTTCTAGAACCCATAAAAACTGCTATTATGAAGATAGATAATGAGCAAGAGTAGATAATGCATAAGAGAAATCAATGCTATTTAGAGAATACCTTAGTTGTGATCTTCAAGAGAATGTAGGAGATTGATCCTTGATCTAGTAGGAAATAGGAATTTTTGGGCAGCTAAAGGGAAAGAATGGTGTTCATAGGTGGTTTAGAGTTGCTTAGGGGAGTGGAGAATGAGTTGGGGTCAGTTCTACCGCCGACCCTAACTTGTTTTCATAATGGGGGCAGGTTGTGGGCAGTGGCACCACTAGCTGGGTGGTGCTACCGCCTGCAACACTTGATTGCTGGTAGTGCCACCGCCTGCAACACTTGATTCACACACTGCTCACTCATTCATATTCATATCAAAATTTGCATCCCACACGTTCACGATTCATATTAACGTAACGATTCATCACAACAATTCATATCTAAACCTCATATAGAACTTGTAGATATCTATGATCAACTTGTCAAAACTCGTAAAATGCATATCATAAGTTCATGATTCATATTAATTCATACTATAAGTTTATGATTCAAGTGAGTGATCTGAAGAATCAAGAAAGTCCAAAAACAAAATTTAACAAATTCATGCATTCGAACAAATTAACATTCCTAATTCTCTTCTAATAAAATCAAATTGTTCTTCACTTAAAGGCTTTATAAAAATATCAGCTAATTGATGTTTAGTATCAATTAACTCTAGGATTACATCATGATTAGTGACATGATCTCGTATAAAATGATGTCTAATATCAATATGTTTTGTTCTAGAGTGTTGAATGAGATTTTTTGTTAAACATATTACACTTATGTTATCACATTTTATGAGAATGTTTTTAACATGAATCTTATAATCCTCTAAAGTATTTTTCATCCACATGACTTGTGCACAGCATACATTAGCTGTAATGTACTCAGCTTCGGTTGTAGATAGTGCAACTGAGTTTTGTTTCTTAGAAGACCAAGAAACAAATGTGTGTCCTAAAAATTAACATGTTCCGAATGTGCTTTTTCTATCTAATCTACATCTAGCAAAATCCGCATCAGCATATGCAATTAATTCAAAGTTCTCGGATTTTAGATACCATAATCCTATATTAGTGGTACCTTTAAGATATCTAAGAATTCTCTTAACTACCTTAAGATGAGATATCTTACGATTAGATTGAAACCTTGCACGAAGACCTATACTAAACATGATATCTGGTGTAGTTGTGGTGAGGTATAGTAAACTTCCTATCATACCCCTATAAGATTTTTGATCAAAGCTTTCTCCACTTTCATCAATGTCTAACTTAGTGGAGGTACTCAAGGGAGTATTGATATAGCCTTTGTGCTATCCATCTTAAATCTTTTCAGCAAATCTAAAGCATATTTTGTTTGACTAAGAAAAATGTCATTACTTGGTTGTTTGATTTGTAAATCCAAAAAGAAAGTTAATTCATCCATCAAGCTCATTTCAAATTCAAGACTCATACTTTTAGCAAATGATTCACAAAGAGATTCATTCATGGAACCAAAAATGATATCATCAACATAAATTTGAACAATAAGAAAATTATTTTTAAAATTTTTAATAAACAATGTAGTATCGACCTTGCCTTTAGAGAAATTATTTTTAATAAGAAATGAACTAAGTCTCTCATACCAAGCCGTTGTGGCTTGTTATAAACCATAGAGAGCTTTAGTCAATTTAAATATATGATTAGGGAGAATATCATTCTCAAATCTGGGAGGTTGTTCAACATAAACTTCTTCAGAAATAAAGCCATTAAGAAAAGCACTTTTAACATCAATTTGAAATAACTTAAATTTATTACTACTAGCATAGGCAAGGAACATCCTTATGGCTTATAATCGTGTCACAAGAGCGAAGGTTTCTTCATAATCAATACCTTCTTCTTAGTTGAAACATTTGGCTACTAATCTAGCCTTATTTTTAACCATGATACCAAGTTCATCTTGCTTGTTTCTAAAGACCCATTTAGTACCAATAACTAAATGGTCATTTGGCTTAGGAACAAGCTTCCACACCTCATTTCTCTCAAATTGATTTAACTCTTCTTGCATTGTAATGACCCATGAATCATCATTCATTGCCTCGTCAATGCTGCGGGTTCAATTTGGGAGAGAAAAGCGACGTTGGCACAAATTTTTTTAAGAGAAGAACGAGTTTGAATCCCTTTCGATGTATCTCCTATAATTAGCTCCTTAGGATGAGCATCTACAAACTTCCATTCCTTTAGCAAAGAAGGTTCAGAAGAAGATGTATCCAAGTTACAAGATGGAGAAGGGGAATCATTTAAATTCAAAGCATCAAAATTAACATCATCATCAAAATCATTTTTCTTAACTTTGGAAACTTCATTAAAAATAACATAAATAGATTCTTCTATAATCAAGGTTCTTTTGTGAAAGATAAAAAATATTTTAAAAATAAAAGAATAATCAAGACAAATTCCTTCATCGGATTTTGCATCAAATTTACCTAAGGCATCTTTTTCATTCAAAATAAAACATTTACATCTAAAAATTTTAAAGTATAAAACATTGGGTTTTTTGTTGTTTCATAACTTATAAGGAGTTTTGGTGAGTAAGGGTTTTACTAGAACTCTATTCATAACATAGCATGCCGTGTTTACGGCTTCGGCCCAAAAATATTTGGGTAGGCTATATTCATTCAACATGATTCTTACCATTTCTTATAAATTTCTATTCTTTCTTTCTATTACTCCATTTTGTTGAGGATTTCTTGGAGTAGAGAAGTTGTGGTTGTATCCATTAGATTCACAGAATTCTTGGAAATCACAGTTTTGAAATTCACCACCGTGATCACTTCGAATTGACAAAATCATAAAACTCTTTTTATTTTAAATAAGTTTACAAAACTTTGAAAAATACCTAAAGCATTCACTTTTGTGTGCCAAAAAATAAGTCCATGTGTATCTACTATAGTTATCCACGATGACAAATGTGTATTTGCTACCTCCTAGGCTTGATGTAGCAATTAGTCTAAACAAGTCCATATGGATCAATTGCAAAGGTCTAGAGGTGCTTATTTGGTTCTTAGGTTTGAAGCTACCTTTTATTTATTTTCCTAGTTGACATGCATCACACACATTATCTTTGACGAACTTGATATGAGGAATTCCTTTTACGAGTTCTTTTGATGAAATTTGAGAGATTAGTTTCATGCTAGCATGACCTAATCTCCAATGCCAAAGCCCAGTATCATCATTCAAAACCAAAAAACACATTTCATTGCAATGATCATTAATGTCAATAGTGTATACGTTATTTTATTTTAGTACAATCATAGATGTGTCTTTGTATGATTTTTCAAGAATGTAAGCATTAGATTCAAATCTAACGATATATCCTTTATCATATAATTGACTAATACTTAAGAAGTTATACTTTAAACCATCAACTAACAATACATCTTCAATAAGAAGGTTGGACTTATTACCAATGGTTCCTTTGCTAGTGATTTTACCCTTTTTGTTGTCTCTGAAGGTGACATATCCTTCATCTAGGCTAGTAAGCTTAGTGAAGTGGGATGGATCTCCAGTCATATGCCTTGAGCATCCATTATCAAGGTACCATCTCTTGCTCCTAGCTTGTGATGGTATATTTTTCTACAAAAAAGGTTGATTTTTAGATACCCATTTGACCTTAGGTGCCTCAAAAATCAATTTATCATGTTGCATTGAGTCATTTGAGTTTCTTTTAGGAACCCAAATCAATTTATGTGGACTATATTTCTTGAATGGACATTTGTATGTAACATGTCCAAGTTTGCAACAAAAATTGCATTTGATGTGAGATGATACATGCAAGGTAGGGCCTTTAATAAAGGTGGTTGGATTTTGGTGAGAGCTACTCACAAATCCAATTCCGCCTTTCCTACGAACGTGACCTTTGTTGGCAAGGATCATGTTCAAGGACTTGCTACCAACCTTAAATTTCTTCAAGGTATCTTTGAGTAGCAAGTTTTCTTTTCAAAGTATTTCTAAATCATGGCATTTTGTGCAGGGAACTAAGCTATTTTCATGCTCAATCTTTACTCTATCAAAATCTCTAATGAGAGAAGCACTTAGTGTATAGTGAGCAACTTGCTCGGTGTTAGTTGGCTCCTCTTCTTCAGAAGCACTTGAGTCGTCCCATGTAGCTTTGAGAGCCTTCTTCTTTGGTTGCCTCCTCTTTGCTTAGGGACATTCACTTTTGTAATATCCCGGCTTCTTGCATTCATAGCATATCACTTGTTTTTTCTTTGGTTCAAATTTATTTTTAGTATCATTTTTAAATTTTTTTCTTTTTATAATTTTTTTGAATTTTCTTGTTAATAGTACCAAGTCTTCATCATGATCGTCCTCACTTGAGTTTTCTCTCAAGTGGTCTTCTTGTGTTCTCAGTGCTATATCCTTTCTGTCCTTTAGAAGGGTGTCATCAAGCTCTTCAGGAGCTTTACATATCATTTCATAGGTCATAAGTGACCCAATTAATTCTTCAAGAGGAAAATTATTTAGATCTTTGACCTCTTGAATGGTCGTTACTTTAGGATCCCAACTTTTTGGAAGAGATCTTAAAATCTTATTAACGAGTTCAAAATATGAGAAACCTTTACCAAGTTCGTTTAGACCATTGATGACATTTGTAAATCGAGTGTACATGTCTCCAATGGTCTCACTCGGTTTCATTCGAAACAACTCATAAGAATGCACTAAGAGATTAATTTTTGACTCCTTTACTCAACTGGTGCTTTTATGAGTCACTTCGAGTGTGTGCCAAATATCAAATATCGTTTCACAAATAGACACACAATTAAACTTGTGTTTATCTAAGGCACAAAACAAGGCATTCATAGCCTTTGCGTTTAAAGAAAAAGTTTTCTTCTCCAACTCATTCCAATTATTCATTGGAAGAGAAGACTTTGAAATCTATTTTTTACAATATTCCATAGTTTGAAATCTATTGAAATTAGAAAGATCCTCATTCTAGTCTTCCAATATGTGTAATCCGTCCCATTGAACATAGGCGGACGTGTAATTGAATGACCCTCTAGGTTGCCGGTGAATGCCATCTCTCTTGGGTTTAAAACCAGATGAGAGTAAATCTTGCTCTGATACCAATTGTTAAGATCAAGAGTGGCACTAAGAAGGGGGGTGAATTAGTGCAGCGGAAAACTTTTACGATTTCAGAAAATATTTCGTATGTTCAAAGGAAATCGATTCGGAAAGACAGTAACTTTAAGACTTAAGAGAGCGTAAGTGTAGTGAAAGCAAGATGAGGAGAATAAGCACTTTGCTATGAAATGATTTGCAGTAAAAGAAAATTGCTCTGAAGGAAATGCAAACCAGATTTAGAGTGGTTCGGTCAACGTGACCTACATCCACTTTCGGATACCTCCTTCAACGAGGTCTCTGGCGTCCACTAAAGGCCTTTCTTCAATAGGCAAAGGCCAACCACCTTTTACAACTTTCTCTTTTTGCCGGGTTTAGGAGACAACCCTTACAAGACTCACTCCTCTTTCTTGGATGGTTACAAAGCTAAGAGATGAACAAGGAGAACTCTAACTTTTACAACACTTTAAGGCTCAAGAACTTAAGATTATGCCAATAGGTTTCGTGCCCTTTCATGCAGGAAAGGGTGAGATTTTTATAGGCCTCAATGGCTTCAAAAATGGAGCCAAAATGTGTCTAACCTTGGATTTTCGGGGTCCTAGTGATACCACCGCCATTACTGGGTAGTACCACCGCTTGGCACTTGACACTGGGCAGTTCCACCGCCTAATAGGGGCGGTACCACCGCTGGCAGCAATAATTGCCAACGGTACCACCGCCCAATCTTGGGAGGGCATTGCTTTCCAGGTGGTGCCATCGCAAGCCAACTTTTCAGGGTCTTGGTTGAGCCTTGAATCCGGCCCAAACCGATCCAACTTTGGGCCCAATTGGCCCCTAATTAAGTTAGTGGGATTACCTCCCAATCCTAACTTAATTTACACTCTAACTATGATATTTAAGACATGATTACTGCACTTCTTGTTCCAGAGCATCAATTGCTCTTTCGGCGAGCTTCCAGTATACTTCTAGCGATCATCCGACAAACTCTCGGCAATGCTCCGGCGGACTCCTGGTAAGCTCCTAGACTTTGCGACAATCTTCTTGGCGAGTTTCGACGAGCTTCTATGGCAAGCTTTTGGACTTCTCGGTTGGTTCCTGCAGAACTTCCGATGAACATCTGGACTTCCGTCGAACTCTCGAACTCACAACGTGATCTCGATCTTGACTCTAGCACAACACTTGCTTTATGTCTTACTGTCATCGTAGTTAATCCTGCACACTTTTCTCAGTAAAAGATTAGATCAAATATTTTATCAATTGATTTCATCATCAAAATCCGAGATTCAACAGAAAGCTGTTTCGCACATAGAAATTCGATTGAACTCAGTTTTATCTAAGGCACAAAATAGATCATTCATAGCTCTTACATTTAAAGAAAAAGTTTTCTTCTCCAAATCATTCTATTGATTCATTGGGGTAGAAGACATTTGAAAACTGCTTTTGACAATATTCCATAAATTTAAATCCAAAGAAAGTAAAAAAACTCTCATTCGAGTTTTCCAATATGTGTAGTCCATCCCATTGAACAAAGGAGGACGAATGAGAGAAAGTCCCTCTTGAAAACCGAAAAGAGCCATTTCTCTTAGGTGTTAAACCAAATTAGAAATTACTAGGCTCTGATACCAATTGTTAGGAAAGCAATCGGCACTAAGAGGGGGGGGGGGGGGTGAATTAGTGCAGCGGTAAAAATCACGTCAGTTCTGAAATTTTCTCATTAGTACATTCGATTAAAATCAAATTCAGAAATACTAAACTTTGAACTTGAAAACTTTCATACAAAATGTAAAGAGAGGCTTGAGAAGGTTCGCAGTAATATAAATTGCACAATTGAAAAGCAAACTAGATTTTAGAGTGGTTCGGTCATCGTTGTTGAATCTCGGATTTTGATGATGAATTCAATTGTCATTTATTTATCTAATCTATATGTTGAGATAAGTGTGTAGGATTAACTACGATGGCAGTAAGACATGTAGTAGGTGTTGAGTCGAAGTCAAGACCAAGATCACATTGGAGGTTTAAGAGTTCGATGAAAGTCTGGACGATCGTTGGAAGTTCTACGGGAACAATCCGAGAAGTCCAAGAGCTTGCCAAAGAAGCTCATCAGAACTCACCAAGAGGATCATCGCGAAGTCCAGGAGTTTGCCGGGAGTCTGCCGGAGCATCGCTGAAGGTTCGTCGGATGTTCGCTGGAAGTTCGCTAGAAGCTCGCTGGAAGAAGCAATTGATGCACCAGAACACGATTTGCAGTATTGATGTCTTAATTATCATAGTTAGCATATAGATTAAGTTAGGATTGGGAGATGATCCCATTAACATAATCTGGGGCCAATTGGGCCCTTAACAGACCCAAAATTCTTGGCCGACGGTGGCACCGCCCAGGAGACTCGGTCTCCCAGGAATTCTGGGCGATGATACCGTTGGCAACTATTGCTACCGGTAGTGGTACTGCCTCTATCAAGCGGTGGTACTGCCAAAACTCGGTCTCCGAGCTTTGCCAAGTGGTGGTACCACCCAGACTAAGCGGTAGTACTGCTCAGTGACAGATGATAGGCGATAGTACCACCTAGTTATGGCAGTGGTACCACCAGGACCCTGGAAATCCAGGAATGGACACTTTTGAGCTCCAATATCAAACTGATTAGGGCCTATATGAACCCCACCCTTTCATGCATGAAAGTAAACTGAAAGCTTGCTTTTATTCTAAGTATTTGAGAGCTTAAAAGTGTTGTAAAAGGCTGGAGTTCTTCTCCCTCTTTTCTTTCTAAGTGTTGATCATTAAAGAGAGGAGTGAAAACTTGTAAGGGTTGTCTCCTAAGCCCGTCAAAAGGAGAAAAGCTGTAAAAGGGTGGTTGGCCTTCGCCTATTGAAGGAAGGCTTCTAGTGGACGTCGGTGACCTCGTCAGAGAAGGAAGCCAAAAGTGGATGTAGGTCAAGATTTACCGAACCACTCTAAATCTTGGTTTTCATTTACATTCTGCTCTTTATCTTAACTGCAAACTGCCTTCATTGGTTTACATCAACTACACTTCTGCTTACTATTAACTTTAAAGATCTTTTCAAAACGGTTTTCGTACGAAAGTCTTTTTAACCGACGAATGTTTTCTGCTATACTAATTCACCCCCCCCCCCCCCCCCCCTCTTAGTGCACTTGATCCTAATAATTGGTATCAGAGCAGGTTCACTCTTAGTTGGATTAAAACCCAAGAGAGATGATATATGCCGGAAACCAAGAGGGTCACTCTATTACGCGTCCACCCATGTTCAATGGGACGGATTACACCTATTGGAAGACCCGAATGAGGATCTTCCTTATTTCTATGGATTTTGAACTTTGGAATATTGTTGAAAATGAATTTTTAAAGTCTACTCTTCCAATGATCGATTGGAATGAATTGGAGAAGAAGACTTTCACTCTAAATACAAAGGCTATGAATACTTATTTTGTGCACTTAATAAAAATGAGTTCAATCATATTTCGATTTGTTAAACTACATTTGATATTTGGTATACACTCAAAGTGACTCACGAAGGCATGAGAAGAGTGAAAGAGTCAAAAATCAATCTTTTAGTATATTCTTATGAACTTTTTTGAAAGAAACCGAGTGAGACCACATGTGACATGTACACCCACTTTACGGATGTCGTCAATGGTCTAAAAGGACTCGGTAAAAGTTTTTTAGATTTCGAGCTCGTTAATAAAATTCTAAGATCCCTTCCAAAGAGTTGGGACCCTAAAGTCACTACCATTCAAGAGGTGAAAGATTTAAACAACTTCCCTCTTGAAGAATTAATCAGGTCATTAATGACCTACGAAATGACTTGCAAAGCTCATAAAGAGCATGAGGACACCCTTCCAAAGAACAGGAAGAATATGACACTTAGAACTCAAGAAGACTACTCGAGAGAAAACTCGAGTGATGAGGACTTTGACGATGACTTGGCACTTTTAATAAGAAAATTTAAAATAAAAGTGAATGTCCCCAAGCTAAGAAGAGAACACCAAAGAAGAAGGCACTCAAAGCAACATGGGATGACTCAAGCGAATCCGAAGAAGAGGAGTCCAACACCGGGCAAGTTGCTCATTACGCACTTATGGCAATCGGAGAGGAGGTATCAAATTTAATTGATGCAGATTTATCATTTGATGAATTATTAAATGCTTTCCATGACTTATTTGATGAATGCAAAATAATTAGTAAAAAATATAAATTGTTAAAAAAGGAGCATGATACTCTTGTTAGTAAATTCGATAAATTACAAATTGAGCATAATGATAGTTTAGTTCCATATACTAAATGCCATGACTTAGAAATACTCTGAAAGGAAAACTTGCTACTCAAGGACACATTGAAGAAATTCGAGGTTGGTAGCAAGTCCTTGAATATGATCCTTACCAATAAGGGTCATGTTCATAAAAGAAGTGGAATCAGATTTGTAAGAAGCTCTCACCAAAATTCAACCACCTTCATTAAAGGCCCTATGTTGCACATTTCGCACCAAAACAACTACAACTTTTATTGCAAATATGAACATAGAACTTATCATTGTCCATTCAAGAAGATTGGTCCTAATAAATTAATTTGGATTCCTAAAGGAACCGTAATAAATTCGATGCAACATGACAAACAATTTAGATCGGTTTTTGAGACACCAAGATTAAATGGGTACCTAAAAATCATCATATTTTGTAGAAACATATATCACCACAAGCTAGGAGCAAGAGATGGTACCTTGATAGTGGATGCTCAAGGTATATGACCAGAGATCCATCTTAATTCTCTAAGCTCACTAGCATAGATGAAGGCTATGTCACCTTCGGAGACAACAACAAGGGTAAAATCATTGGCAAATGAACCATAGGTAACAAATCCAACTTCTTTATTAAAGATGTTTTGTTAGTTGATGGTTTAAAACATAACCTCTTAAGCATTAGTCAATTGTATGATAAATGATATATTGTCAAATTTGAATCTAATGCTTGCATCATTGAAAAACCACACAAAAACACATCTATGATTGCATTAAAATAAAATAATGCATACACCATTGACATCAATGATCTTTGTAATGAAATGTGTTTATCGGTTTTGAATGACAATGCTTGGCTTTGGCATAGGAGATTAGTTCATGCTAGCATGAAACTAATCACCCAAATTTCATCCAAAGAACTTATAAGAGGAATTCCTCATATCAAGTTTATCAAAGATAATATGTGTGATACTTTTCAATTAAGAAAACAAATAAAGGGTAGCTTCAAATCTAAAATCAAATAAGCACCTCTAGACCTTTACAATTGATCCATATGGACTTATTCGAACCAATCTCTACATCAAGCCTAGGAGGTAGCAAATACGCTTTTGTTATTATAGATGATTATTGTAGATACACATGGACTTATTTTTTGAAACACAAAAGTGAATATTTTAGATATTTCACCAAGTTTTGTAAACTTGTTCAAAATGAAAAAGGTTCTATGATTTCATCAATTCGAAGTGATCACAGTAGTGAATTTCAAAACCGTGATTTCCAAGAATTTTGTGAATCTAATGGATACAACCACAACTTCTCTACTCTAAGAAATCCTCAACAAAATGGAGTAGCAGAAAGAAAGAACAGAAATTTACAAGAAATGACAAGAACCATGTTGAATGAACATAGGCTACCCAAATATTTTTGGGTCGAAGCCATAAACACTATATGCTATATTATGAATAGAGTTCTAGTAAGACCCTTACTCACCAAAACTCCCTATGAGTTGTGGAACAACAAAAAACCCAATGTTTTATATTTTAAAGTTTTTGGGTGTAAGTGTTTTATCTTGAATGAAAAAGATGCCTTAGGAAAATTTGATGCTAAATCCAATAAAGAAATTTTTCTTGGTTATTCTTCGATTTCTAAAGCATTTCATATCTTTAATAAAAGAACTTTGATTATAGAAGAATCCATTCATGTTGTTTTCAATGAGATTTTTAAAATCAAGAAAACCGATTTTAATGATGATGTTAATTTTGATTCTTTGAATTTAAATGAAACCCCTTCTCCAACTAGCAACTTGGATGCATCCACTTCCGAAACATCCTTACCTAAGGATTGGAAGTATGTAGATGCTCATCCTAAGAAGCTAATCATAGGAGACACATCTAAGGGGGTTCAAACACGTTCTTCTCTTAAAAAATTTTGTGCCAACATCGCTTTTCTCTCCCAAATTGAACCTAAATATATTGACGAAGCCATGGAAGATGATTCATGGATTATCACAATGCAAGATGAGTTAAATCAATTTGAGAGAAATGAGGTATGGAAGCTTGTTCCTAGGCCAAATGACCATTTAGTTATTGGTACTAAATGGGTCTTTAGAAACAAGCAAGATGAATATGGTATCGTGGTTAGAAATAAGGCTAGATTAGTGGCCAAAGGTTTCAACCAAGAAGAATGTATCGATTACGAAAAAACCTTCGCTCTTGTGGTTCGATTAAAAGCCATAATGATGCTCCTTGCCTATACTAGTAGTAATAATTTTAAGTTGTTTCAAATGGATGTTAAAAGTGCTTTTCTTAATAGCTTTATTTTCAAAGAATTATGTTGAACAACCTCCCGAATTTGAGAATAATAGTTTCCCTAATCATGTGTTTAAATTAACTAAAGCTCTCTATGGTTTAAAACAAGCCCCAAGAGCTTGGTATGAGAGACTTAGTTCTTTTCTTATTGAAAATAATTTCTCTAAAGGCAAGGTCGATACTACATTGTTTATCAAAAATTTTAAAAATAATTTTCTCACTGTTCAGATTTATGTTGATGATATTATCTTCGGTTCTACGAATGAATATCTTTGTGGATCTTTTGCTAAAACTATGAGCCTTGAGTTTGAAATGTGTTTAATGGGAGAATTAACCTTCCTTTTAGGTTTACAAATTAAGCAACTAAGCAATGGCATCTTTATTAGTCAAACTAAATACACTTTAGATTTGCTAAAAAGATTTAATATGGATAGCTCAAAAGCTATCAACACTCCTATGAGCACCTCCACTAAGTTAGAAATTGATGAAAGTGGAGAAAGCTTTGATAAAAAAACTTATAGGGGTATGATAGGAAGTTTACTTTACCTCACTGCAACTAGACTGGATATCATGTTCAGTGTAGGACTTTGTGCTAGGTTTCAATCAAATCCTAAGATATCTCATCTCAAAGCAATTAAAAGAATACTTAGATATCTTAAAGGTACAACAAATCTAGGATTATGGTATCCAAAATCTGAGAATTTTGAATTAATTGCTTGTGCTGATGCGAATTTTACTAGGTGTAAATTATATAGAAAAAGTACATCAGAAACATGTCAATTTTTGGGACATGCACTTGTTTCTTAGTCACCCAAGAAACAAAACTCAGTTGCACTATCTATAACCGAAGTTGAGTATATTGCAGCTAGTGCATGCTGTGCAAAAGTTGTGTGGATGAAAAACACCTTAGAAGATTATAAAGTTCATCTTAAAAATATTCCCATTAAATGTGATAACATAAGTGCAATATATTTAACAAAGAATCCCATTCAACACTCAACAATAAAACATATTGATATTAGACATCACTTTATATGAGATTATGTCACTAATCATGATATAATTCTAGAGTTCATTGATAGTAAACATCAATTAGCTGATATTTTTACAAAGCCTTTAAGTGAAGAACAATTTGATTTCATTAGAAGAGAATTATGAATGTTGATTTGTCCGAATGCATGAATTTGTTAAATTTTATTTTCAAACTTTCTTGATTCTATGATCAATCACTTAAAAACTCAATGCTAAAAATTTTGTGATACGAATTTTACATGATGATAAGATTGTGTGCTTCAATAACATGTTTGTTTTAATGTTGGAAATTTTGTGTCTTGATGCTAAAAGTTTCCATGATGATGAACATGTTTACCTTCGTGATTGTGATTGCAAAGCTATGATAAAACAATATCCGAATGCATGATTTTGTACTTCTCTTCCGGACTTAATGTATTTCTTGAATGGAGCTTTCATGAGCCTATGTCATATCAAGTTTATTTTATATCAATGCTCCATGATTTTTGACATATGGAATTGATTAACAAATGCATCTCTCATGGATTTATCTTTTGAATTTTTAATCGAGAAATGGATTTAATGTAATGATTCTTTCACATGAATTCCTTCTTGATGAAGGAAGATTTTTTTTTTGAGATGAACACTTGCAAGGATTTGATTTCACATGTATATCTTGATCCTTGTAAAAATGAAGCATGATTTAATCTCTTGTCGTTTTTAACTTCATTCAAAGTTAGTTCACAATGGCTTTCCTCCTTCATGCAAAATGTTAATGACAAAGAAAGAAGTAATGAAAGCTATCTCTTTAATGAACGTTTGAATGATACGATGTCATGATTGCTTGAAAAATAATGTGTATGAATGGTATCTTATCACTTATTGTTGAAAAATGACATGAATTTTGCCATACTATGCTTGAAATACGCTTGAATTGTTCTCCTTTTTGTTGATGACAAAGGGGGAGAAATATGTGGTAAATTGATGATAGAATAAATTGCTATACACTTGAAATATTTGTATTAATGATAAGATATCTAGAGCTTACATTATGATTTTACAAATTGATATCTTACCATATGACGAATTACTATGATTGCCATATTTGCATTATGTTAAGATATCTAGAGCTCAATTTGTAATTTTACAAATTGATATCTTACCATATGATGAATTGCTATGATTGCCATCCTTCACATTTGAAATATAGGACTTGAAAATGGATGTCTTATCTTGATATCATTTTCAGAAAGATACATTATGATAGGAATCATGATGAGAGTATTGAAAAGTTTAAATGAACTTAACTTATCAATATGTCTCTTGAATTTAAAGGCTTTGAATTCAAGAATGACTTATCTCAAGTATGGCATATAGATAGGGGGAGTTAAGGTTAACTCCATTATCAATTGATTGTCATCATAAAAAGGGGGAGATTGTTGAATCTCGGATTTTGATGATGAAGTCAATTGTCATTTATTTATGTCTTATCTTGATATCATTTTCAGAAAGATACATTATGATTTTACAAATTGATATCTTACCATATGATGAATTGCTATGATTGCCATCCTTCACATTTGAAATATAGGACTTGAAAATGGATGTCTTATCTTGATATCATTTTCAGAAAGATACATTATGATAGGAATCATGATGAGAGTATTGAAAAGTTTAAATGAACTTAACTTATCAATATGTCTCTTGAATTTAAAGGCTTTGAATTCAAGAATGACTTATCTCAAGTATGGCATATAGATAGGGGGAGTTAAGGTTAACTCCATTATCAATTGATTGTCATCATAAAAAGGGGGAGATTGTTGAATCTCGGATTTTGATGATGAAGTCAATTGTCATTTATTTATCTAATCTATATGTTAAGATATCTAGAGCTTACATTATGATTTTACAAATTGATATCTTACCATATGATGAATTGCTATGATTGCCATCCTTCACATTTGAAATATAGGACTTGAAAAATCCGGGAAGTCCAAGAGCTTGCCAAAGAAGCTCATCAGAACTCGCCAAGAGGATCGTCGCGAAGTCCTAGAGTTTACCGGGAGTCTTCCAGAGCATCGTCAAGGGTTCATCAGATGTTCGTCGGAAGTTCACCGGAAGCTCGCCGAAAGAAGCAATTGACGCACCGGAACATGATTTGTAGTATTGATGTCTTAATTATCATAGTTAGCATATAGATTAAGTTAGGATTGGGAAGTGATCCCATTAACTTAATCTGGGGCCAACTGGGCCCTTAACAGACCCAAATTGGGCCGAATGGAACAACCCATTCAGACCCAGAATTCTTGGTCGGCGGTGGCACCGCCCAGGAGACTCAGTCTCCCAGGAATTTGGGTGGTGGTACCGCTGGTAGTTATTACTGTTAAACCACTCAGTGATAGATGACCGATGGTAGTACCGTCCAGTTATGGCGGTGGTACCGCCAGGACCCCGGAAATCCAAGAATGGACACTTTTGAGCTCCAATTTCAAATTGATTGGGGCCTATATAAACCCACCCTTTTCTACATAAAGTAAACCAAAAGCTTGCTTTATTCTTAGAATTTGAGAGCTTCAAAGTGGTGTAAAAGGCTAGAGTTCTTCTCCCTCTTTTCTTTCTGAGTGTTGATAATTCAAGAGAGGAGTAAAAACTTATAAGGGTTGTTTCTTAAGCCCATCAAAAGGAGAACAAGCTATAAAAGGGTTATTGGCCTTCGCCTATTAAAGGAAGGCCTCTAGTGGACATCGGTGACCTCATCGGAGGAGGAAGCCAAAAGTGGATATAGGTCAAGATTGACTGAACCACTCTAAATATCGGTTTGCATTTGCATTCTACTTTTTATCTTGACTACAAACTGCCTTTATTGATTTACATCAACTATACTTCCACTTACTCTTAACTTTAAAGATCTTTCCGAAATGGTTTTCTTATAAAATTTTTTTAACCGACGAAAGTTTTCATTGTACTAATTCAACCCCCCCCCTCTCTTAGTGCTCTTAATCCTAACAATCGTGACCTACATCCACTTCGTCGATTCCTCTTTCGTCAAGGCCACCATCATCCACTATCGGTCTTCCTTTAATAGGTGAAGACCAACTACCTTTTACAACTTGATTCTCCTTTTAGCAGGTTTAGGAGACACCCTTACACCCCCACTTACTCCTCTCTCAAACTATTATGACACTTAGAATTTTGAGAGGAGTTCACACCACAAGTCATACAGTGTTTCTTTCCTTTTTTGCTCTCAGTTGTGTGTATGTTAACCAAGGATGAGAGGGGTCTTTATAGGTCTCAAGTTGATTCAAACTTGGAGCCTAAAAATATCTCATCCCGGGTTTCCTAGGTACGGGCGGTGCCATCGCTTGTGCTGGGCGGTACCACCGCCAGTGTCAGTCTGACACTAACACTTTACTGGGTGGTACCACCGCTTAACATAGTCACGGAGACTATACCACGATAGTGCCACCTGTTGGGTCACTATTTAGTCCTTTCATTCGGCCCAACACAGTCCTTACATGGGCCCAATTGGCCCCTAATTGGGTTGGCCCAAATTCAATCCTAATTATGTGCTAATTATGAATTTTAAGACATTTACTAAGCTAAACAAGTCCGTAAGTCAAGTTTTCTTCCGACGAGCTTCCGGCGATCTTCCGATGAACTCTCGAACTCCCAATGAAATCACGTTCTTGACTCAGAGACTTCATTTTGCTTTATGCCTTATTATCATAGTTAATCCTACACATGTAAAACATACTTTGATCAAGACAATTATTACTAAGCATGAATCATTTTGTCCAACATATCATTGGTCAATCGACACTTTGTCCAATTCTTCGGCGCATCGTCCTCTCTTGTAGTCTATTGCCTAATCGGCTAGTTGACCTCCGCAATTCCGATATCCTTGGTGCAATATCCACTCTTCTTGGCCCGAAGTCTTTTGTCAATACGTTGACCGATCCTCCAACTCGACGTCCAATCTTCTGACAAGTTTTCCTCCAACCCAACATGATTCTCCTTTTAGCAGGTTTAGGAGACAACCCTTACACCCCCACTTACTCCTCTCTCAAACTATTATGACACTTAGAATTTTGAGAGGAGTTCACACACAATTCATACAGTGTTTTCTTTCCTTTTTTGCTCTCAGTTGTGTGTATGTTAACCAAGGATGAGAGGGGTCTTTATAGGTCTCAAGTTGATTCAAACTTGGAGCCTAAAAATATCTCATCCCGGGTTTCCTAGGTACGGGCGGTGCCATCGCTTGTGCTGGGCGGGGCGGTACCACCGCTTAACATAGTCACGGAGACTATACCACGATAGTGCCACCTGTTGGGTCACTATTTAGTCCTTTCATTCGGCCCAACACAGTCCTTACATGGGCCCAATTGGCCCCTAATTGGGTTGGCCCAAATTCAATCCTAATTATGTGCTAATTATGAATTTTAAGACATTTACTAAGCTAAACAAGTCCGTAAGTCAAGTTTTCTTCCGACGAGCTTCCGGCGATCTTCCGATGAACTTCTGACGATCTCTCGGCAATGTTCCAGCGGACTCCCAACAAGCTCCTAGACTTCATGACAATCTTCTTGGTGAGTTCTGATGAGCTTCTTTGGCAAGCTACAGGACTTCTCAGTTGGTTCCGATAGAACTTTCGATGAACGTCTGGACTTCCGATGAACTCTCGAACTCCCAATGAAATCACGTTCTTGACTCAGAGACTTCATTTTGCTTTATGCCTTATTATCATAGTTAATCCTACACATGTAAAACATACTTTGATCAAGACAATTATTACTAAGCATGAATCATTTTGTCCAACATATCATTGGTCAATCGACACTTTGTCCAATTCTTCGGCGCATCGTCCTCTCTTGTAGTCTATTGCCTAATCGGCTAGTTGACCTCCGCAATTCCGATATCCTTGGTGCAATATCCACTCTTCTTGGCCCGAAGTCTTTTGTCAATACGTTGACCGATCCTCCAACTCGACGTCCAATCTTCTGACAAGTTTTCCTCCAACCCAACATGATTCTCCTTGCTTTAATTGTCTCATTTTGATCGAAACATCCTACGTTACTGAAAATGCAAATCAAATCATAAATACTTATCAATTGGTTTCATCATCAAAATATGTGATTCAACACACTTATTTCAATACATAGATTAGGTCAAATGATTTACCAATCAATTTCATCATTAAAATTCGAGATTCAACAATCTCCCCATTTTTGATGATAACAACCAATTGGTGAAGGAGTTAACCTTAACTCCCCCTATCTATATGCCATACTTGAGAAAATAAAAACTTGAATTCAAGCTTTAATTAGAAATAACATGTATTATGCATCATCATAATTTCAAGTCATCAAGATATTAAATGCACAGTCACTTCATGCACGATAAAATGTTTCAGCATAGTCTTCATCACTACTTGTATGAAATATTATCATTATTGCATTGTAACACTCAAAAGTTAATAATAATAAGAATCTGATATTGCATCATGATAATATTAGAAATCCACAACATCGTAGAAATTTTCAACATTAAAGTAAGCACAAAATTTCAACAGCACGATATTACATCATTGTATGATAACATTAGAAATACTCAGCATTTAAAGAGATCACAACATCATATAAATTTTTAGCATCAAAGTAAGCACAAAATTTCAACAGCACGATATTGCATCATTGTATGATAACATTAGAAATGCTCAGCATTTAAAGAGATCACAATATCATAGAAATTTTTAACATCATCGGATTACAACACCGAAGTAAGCACAAGATTACTACATTAAAGTAAGCACAAGAAAAGAGAGGGGATGAGAGGGTTTTCATCAACTTCTCTCCCTTTGTCATCAGAAAAAAGACATACATAGCTATTCAAGTGGCAAGTCAAAATGTCTAAACAAAATATTGAGCTGTCAATAAATTTATTATAACTCAGTTAAAATTTGATCTTAACGTTATTCAAATCGATCCATTCGAGTCCCTCTGTCATCGATAGATGTAGGGGGTGCTTGCTCTATTGGAGGTGTTGCCTCAAAGGGACCAATTGGAGGAGATTGATTACTCCTAAAAATTGGTGTTTCAAGTTCTGGTTCTGGTGGGAGGGGATCAGTCCTCCTAGGCAGTCTAGTCCATATCCCATTTCTGAATGTACACCTTAACCATCGAAGGAGGTTTCTATTAATAACATTAAATCTATCTAGTTTCATAACTTCTTCGTCAAGTGGGATAACTATGTCATAAGAATGGATTAGTCTTGTGATCATGCCACCATATGGAAACATCATATCCTTTTTCAATAGTTTAATCATGTTTTGTTGAATTAGGTAACCAAAATAATTGTTATGTCCCTTCATAATCCAATACATGGTACATAATTCCATTTGGCTTACTTCATCATGATGATATTGTTTTGGGAGAATAATACTTATCAGGATGTGATAAAGTATTTTGGTGCTGAAAGGTAGTAAATGTTTACAACTTTTTGGAAGAATAGATAAGTTATGATTACCAAAAATTATTCCTAAGGCATCAGTATAAGTAGTCCCAACTGATTCTTCATCCCATTGTCCTCTAAAATAATAGCATTTTTTTTTCTCCGCAATCATACTATCCGTAATGGGTATGATGTCCTAAGAGATAGGTAGATACTATTTCATTTTCATCTACATGTAAATTGTTGTAAAATAACCTAACAAGTCTAGGGTAGATATGTTCACTTATTTGAAGGATTGAGAGAATATCTAGATTAGCAAACCATTGAATAGGTTCCAAATCACTTAATTCCTCTAAATCAACATATTTACCCTTATGAACATTTCTAGACTCTATGGATGAAAATTTAAGGGCATGTTGATGAGAATCGAAAAGTAAGGAGTCTTAATTTTCATCTAATCTCCTCTTCCATTTATCCCTAGAAGATCTTCTAGAACTTATGGAGACTACAATTATGAAGACAAATAAGTGGCAAAAATAAGTAATATAAAGGGGGAAATCAATTTGGTTTAGAGATTACCTTAGTAATTTTTCCTTCTTGTGATCTCCAAAAGGATGTTGGAGATTGATCCTTGATTTAGTAGAAAGTGGAGATTTTTTTTGGTTGCTAGAGGGAGAGCAAGAGATTCAAGAGTTTTGGGGCACTTAGGAAAGTTGTAGAATGAGTTGGGGTCGGTTCTACCACTGGCCCTAACTTGTTCTTTATATGGGCATGTTGTGGGCGGTGGCACCGCCAGCTAAGCGGTGCAACCACCTACAACCCATGACAACTAGCGGTGCTACCACCAGCTGGGTAATGCCACCGCCTATAGGCAGTGAGCATTGCTCCGATTGTGGTGTGTGTGGTGCTGACATTGAGTGGTTCCATTTTACAATATTTCTATCATTGTGAAGTGTACACACTTATTTACACATTATAAGCGCATCATGTAAAGATTCGCATCATGTAAAAGTTCACACCAAAATTCATGATTCATCATATAAAATTTGTACACAATCATAGTAAAAAAAAATGTGTATGATAAGATTCATATGACTCATTGCGCAGTTCATGATTGAAGTGAGTGATCTTGAAAAAAAAAATGAAAAAGTCTGAAAACAAAATTCAACAAATTCATGCATTCGGACAATTTAACATCCCTAATTCCCTTCTAATAAAATCAAATTGTTCTTCATTTAAAGGTTTTATAAAGATATCGGCTGATTGATATTTTATATCAATAAACTCTAAGATTACATTATGATTATTAACAAGATCTCATATAAAGTGATGCCTAATGTCAATGTGTTTAGTTCTAAATTACATTATGATTTTTTGTCAAACATATTGTACTTGTATTATCACATTTTATAGGAATATTCTTAAGATAAATTTTATAATCTTTCAATGTATTTTTCATCCATACAACTTGTGCACAACATGCACTAGCTGCAATGTATTTGACTTTAGTTGTGGATAATGTAACCGAGTTCTATTTCTTAGAAAATCAAGAGACAAGTGCATGTCCTAAAAATTGACACGTTCCGGATGTATTTTTTCTATCTAATCTACATCCAGCAAAATCCACATCAGCATAAGCAATTAATTTAAAGTTTTCATATTTTGGATACCATAACCCTAGATCTGTAGTTCCTTTAAGATATCTAAGTATTCTTTTGACTACTTTAAGATGAGATAGTTTAGGATTAGATTGAAACCTAGCACAAAGTCCTACGCTAAACATGATATCCGGTCTAGTTGCAGTGATGTATAATAAACTACCTATCATACCCCTATAAGCTTTTTGATCAAAGCTTTCTCCACTTTTGTCAATGTCTAACTTGGTGGAGGTACTCATAGGAGTTTTGATAGCCTTTGAACTATCCATATTAAACCGTTTGAGCAAATCTAATGTGTATTTTGTTTTGTTGAATCTCATATTTTGATGATGAAACCAATCAATAAGTGTTTGTTTTTTAATCTACGTTTTGAGTGATGCAAGATGCTTCAATCAGGATGAGACAATTAAAGTAGGAAAAATCAAGTTGTGTCGGAGGATCATGTTAGAAGATTAGACGTCGGGCCAGTGGATCGATTGATGTAACGATAGAAGGCTTCGGGCTTGGATTTGGGCATCAGGCCAAGAAGAGTAGATATTGCACCAAGGATATCGGAGTTACGGAGTCAACTAGCCGATTAAGCAATAGGCTGCAAGAGAGGACGATACGCTGAAGAATCAGATAAAGCGTCGAGGGACCAATGACATGATCGGACAACGTGGTTAATGCTTAGTATTAATTGTCTAGATTGAAGTATGTTTTACATGTGCAGGATTAACAATGATAGCAAGGCATGAAGCAAAATGAAGCTCCGGAGTCAAGATTGAGATCACGTTGGGAGTTCGAGAGTTAGTCGGAAGTTTTAGAGGAACCAGCCGAGAAGTCTCGGAGCTTGCTAGAGAAGCCTATCGGAAGTTCGCCGGAAGCTTGCCGGAAGAATACACATAGGGACTTGTTTAGCTTAACAAATGTTAGGATTTTATAATTAGCACATAATTGGGCTTGGATTTGGGCCAACCAAACTAGGGGCCAGTTAGGCCTATGTAAAAACTGTGTTGGACCCAATAAAAGCCAAAACAGTACCCAAAGAAGTCTCACCATCGTGGCACAGTCTTCGAGACTATGTCAAGCAGTGATACCGCTAGTTTGAGCGGTGGTACTGCCCAGCACTGCCCCCCCAAGCGGTGGTACCGCCAGACTGGGCGGTAGTACCACCAGGGCAGTGTTAGTGCCAAACTGACACTAGGCGGTGGTACCGCCCAGCGCAAGCGATAGTACCACCCATGCCTAGGGAACCCGGGATGGGAAAGTTTTAGGCTCCATGTTTAAATCAACTTGAAGCCTATAAATACCCCTCTCATCCCTAGTTAAATAATACAAGCACAGAGTATTCAAAAGCGAGAAAACGCTGCTGTAATCTCTTTAGAAATTCCCTCCTACACTCTAAGTTTAGAATTATGTAAGAGGAGTGTGAGTGCTTGTAAGGGTTGTCTCCTAAACCCGTGAAAAGGAGAAGAGGGGTGTAAAAGGTGGTTGGTCTTTGCCTATTGAAAGAAGACCGATAGTGGATGTTAGTGGCCTCGACGAAAGAGGAATTGATGAAGTGGATGTAGGTCACGATGACCAAACCACTCTAAAATCAGGTTTACATTTACATCATGAGCAATTTACTTTAACTGCAAACCTCTTTAATTGTTTACTGCCTTCAAGCTATCTTTACACTCTTACTTTGCCTTTAAAATTAAGCATTTCTGAGTTCGATTTTCAACATATGAAAAGATTTTCGGACACCGATATTTTTATCTGCTGCACTAATTAACCCCCCCCCCCCCTCAATGCGCTCTTGATCCTAACAATTGGTATCAGAGCCTCATTTTCTAATTTGATTTAACACCCAAATAGAAATGGCTCTTTTCGGCTTTCAAGAGGATCACTCTCTCATTCGTCCTCCCTTTTTCAATGGGATGGACTACACTTATTGGAAAACTCAAATGAGAGTTTTCTTGTTTTCATTGAATCTCGATTTATGGTATATAGTCGAATTTGGTTTTCAAATGTCTTCTCTTCCAATGAACCATTGGAATGATTTGAGAAGAAGACGTTTTCTTTAAATGCAATAGTTATGAATGCTCTATTTTGCACCTGAGATAAAATCGAGTTTAATTGGGTTTCTACTTGCGAAACAGCTTTCGATATTTGGCGGACTCTTGAAACCACACATGAAGGGACTAGCAAAGTTAAAGATTCGAAAATATTGGAAAACTCAAATGAGAGTTTTCTTGTTTTCATTGAATCTCGATTTATGGTATATAGTCGAATTTGGTTTTCAAATGTCTTCTCTTCCAATGAACCATTGGAATGATTTGGAGAAGAAGACGTTTTCTTTAAATGCAATAGTTATGAATGCTCTATTTTGCACCTGAGATAAAATCGAGTTTAATTGGGTTTCTACTTGCGAAACAGCTTTCGATATTTGGCGGACTCTTGAAACCACACATGAAGGGACTAGCAAAGTTAAAGATTCGAAAATAATGCATGATTTGAACTTTTTCGAATGAAACCAAGTAAAACAGTTATTGACATGTACACCCGTTTTATGGATGTTGTCAATGGTTTAAAAGCTCTTGGTAAAACTTTTTCGAACTTTGAACTTGTTATTAAAGTTCTATGCTCACTTTCTAAAACTTGGGATTTGAAAATAACGGCTATAGAAGAATAAAAAAATTTGAATACTTTTTTGATCGAAGAATTTATTGGGTCTCTAATGACCTATGAAATGATGTGCAATGCACGTAAAGAACTTGAGAACCACCTTCCAAAGAATATGAAGGATTTTAGACTAAGAATAATTGAAGACCACTCGAGCATAAGCTCAAGTGATGGTGAACTTGAACTCCTCAGTAAGAAATTTAAAAAGTTCATGAAACAAGAATTAAAGAACAAACTTAAAAAGAATGGGATTACTTACTTTGAACGCAAGAAGAAGGAAGCAATCTTGGATGAATCAAGCTCATCTGAAGACGAGGAGAAAATCAACAAAGGCGAGGTGGCAAACTATGTCTTAACGGCTTTCAACGATGAGATAATCAAAATGCCTTTGATTTATTTCAAAATTACATGATGCTATTCATGAGTTAATTTTAATTTAGTTTAGAATAATTATTTTTCTTGAAAATTGCATGTTTAAAAATGAAAATGCAAAAATTATGATCATGCTAGTAATTTTAAAAATTATAATAAATATTACAAGTTTAATAAAAAAATTTATTTTGATTAAAAATGCCTTATAAAATCATGCTATATGTGGTTAAGAAGTAATAATATGTATCATGTTGATTTTCATATTATTTCTCGATTTTGATTGAAAATATGAAATCATGCTTGATGATTTAATGATGCATAATGATGTTTTGATATCATGATTGATGATTTTATTCTATGCATGAGATTTTCGAAATTATGCATAATGAATCTTATGATTTATGGATTATCAATTTTTACCATAATGAAAATGCCTTATTGATCTTTGTCGTAATAAATCTTGCACTTTCGGTTTTAAACATAATACATGTTTCTATTTGGCATAAAAGAAATAAAATTATATGAATTGAAACAACTAAAAAGAAGAAAACATTTTTTCTTGAAAATTAATTTTCTCTATCTTATTGATCTTGATGATTATTATGATAAATCTATGTATGCCATTTTGAATCTCTTGAAAGTAATGTTGAGATTTTTGATGATTTTGATAATTTAAGATCTTGGTTTATTGGAATTACTTGAGATCTTCTTTATGAATCAAAATCTTATATCTCCTATGTTTCCTTGGATCATTTACTAAAAAGGAGATCTATGAAACTAACCATGATCTTGGTAATTATGTTTTGAAACTTTATGTAAATCAAGATCGTTCACCATGACTTCTTGCATTTTATTAAAGAAATTATTTATCAAAATGAATCATGTCTTTTGGTATTTACATGATCTTTGATATTTTATCTCTCAAGATATGATTTTTATATACAAATCCTTGTATTCATGAAATATTTATCTTATCACCCAATTAATTCTTCTTGATATTCTTTATGTGATGATATGAATACATGAAATATTCATGAATTTGAAATGATACATGCAATACATATGATAATGATGTACATGATGTATTGCATATTATGTGAATCATGATTACAATTGCATTGACTTGAACTCAATCTAAATTCAAGGTTTATCTCAATTATGATGTATTGCAATAAGAATGATACTTTATTTTTGTCATAATTTAAAAATCGATGAATTGCACCATTGTTTTTGTTATTCCCCTCTTTTTGCCAATGACAAAGGGGGAGAAAGAATTCCTAGCATGCACATCACAAAAAGAGGCAAACTTCTAGCTTGCTAATCTCAAAAAGGAAGCAATAAATGCTATCTTGCAAATCTCAAGAGAAGCAATGTTTGCCAAGTTCCACATTTCAAAAAGAGGCAAAATAGTCCATCTTGCACATCTCAAAAGATGTAAAATTTTGCTAACTTTATTGTATGTAAAATTTGATAGCTTGCATACTATAAATTTGCATACCAAAAGTGCTATCTTGCTTATCTCAAGATGCAAAACATGCTAACTTGCACTTTGCAATGGAAGCAAAATTGCTAGCTCAAACATTGCAAAGGAAGCAAAAGTTTGCTAGCTTGCAACTTGCATATTTCAAGAAGCAATTGTTGCTTTCTTAAACATCTCAAAACTACTAGCTTGCATGTTCTAAAATGTTGTAAAATTTGCTAGCTTGTATCAAGTAGAACATGCTATCTTACTACCTTGCATATCTATGATGATAGCAAAATTGCATGATGATTAATTTGGAAATTATGTGTAATATGCAATGATTTGAAATTGTTATGCCTAAACACATGAGAGTTGGAACTTCTCATTTTTGTTGATGACAAAGGGGGAAAAGTATATTGATGTCATGCATGATTTGATCATGACATATTGCTTAGATTTTTTAATCCAAGAGTTTCTATCAATATGGCATATTGATAGGGGGAGTTTGTTTAAACTCCAGGAGTTAAGGCTAACTCCGTCGTCGATTAGTTGTCATCATCAAAAAGAGGGAGATTGTTGAATCTCGGATTTTGATGATGAAACCAATCGATAAGTGTTTATGTTTTAATCTGTGTTTTGAGTAACGCAGGATGCTTCGATCAGGATAAGACAATTAAAGCAGGAAAAATCATGTTGTGCCGGGGGATTATGTTAGAAAATTGGACGTCGGGCCGGTGGATCAGTCGACGTGTCGATAAAAGGCTTCGGGCCATGGATTCAAGCATCGGGCCAAGAAGAGTAGATATTGCGCCAAGGATATCGAAGTTACGGAGTCAACTGGCCAATTGGGCAATAGGCCACAAGAGAGGACGATGCATCGAAGAATCGGACGAAGCGTCGAGAGACCAATAACATGACTGGACAATGTGATTAATGCTTAGTATTAATTATCTAGATCGAAGTATGTTTTACAAGTGCAGGATTAACTATGATAGCAAGGCATGAAGCAAAATAAAGTCTCGGAGTCAAGATCGAGATCACGTTGGGAGTTCGAGAGTTCGTCGAAAGTTCGGACGTTCATCGGAAATTCTGGAGGAACCAACCGAGAAGTCTTAGAGCATGCCAGAGAAGCTCATCAAAACTCACCAAGAAGATCATTGTGAAGTCCAGGAGCTTGCCGGGAGTCCGGCGGAACAATGTCGAGAGATCGTCGGAAGTTCATTGGAAGCTCGCCGGAAGAATAGACATAGGGACTTGTTTAGCTTAGCAAATATCTTAGGATTTTATAGTTAGCATATAATTAGGCTTGGATTTGGGCCAACCCAACTAGGGGCCAACTAGGCCCATGTAAGTACTGTGTTGGGCCTAATAAGAGGCCCAAATAGTGCCTAAAGAAGTCTCACTGTCGTGGCATAGTCTTCGAGACTATGTCAGGCGATAGTATTGCTAGTCTTGGTGGTTGTACCACCCCTGGCAAGGTGCTAGGTGGTTGTACCAACCAGCACTACCCCCCCAAGCGGTGGTACCGCCAAACTGGGCAATAGTATTGCCCAGGGCAGGCGGTGGTACCGCTCAACGCAGGCGGTAGTACCGCCCATGCCCGGGGAACCCGGGATGGGAAAGTTTTAGGCCCCAAGTTTGAATCAACTTGTAGCTTATAAAATACCCCCCCCCCCCCAATCTCTGGTTAAAGAATACAAGCACAGAGTATTCAAAAGTGAGAAAACGCTACTGCAATCTCTTTAGAAATTCCCTCCTCCACTCTAAGTTTAGAATTCTGTAAGAGGAGTGTGAGTGCTTGTAAGGGTTGTCACCTAAAGCCGTGAAAAGAAGAAGAGGGGTGTAAAAGGTGGTTGGTCTTCGCCTATTGAAAGAAGACCGATAGTGGATGCCGGTGGCCTCGACGGAAGAGGAATCGACGAAGTGGATGTAGGTCACGATAATCGAACCACTCTAAAATTTGGTTCGTGTTTACATCTTGAGCACTTTACTTTAACTGCAAACCTCTTTAATTGTTTACTACCTTCAAGCTATCTTTATGCTCTTACTTCGCCTTCAAAGTTAAGCATTTCTAAGTTTGGTTTTCAACATACGAAAAGATTTTCCGAAACCGACATTTTTATCCGCTGCACTAATTCACCCCCCCCTCTCTTAGTGTACTCTTGATCCTAACATGTTTGGCTAAGAAAAATATCATTACTAAGTTGTTTGATTTGTAAGCCTAAAAAGAAAGTTAGTTCACCCATTATCATTTCAAATTCTTGACTCATGCTTTTGGCAAACAATTTACATAAGGATTCATTTGTAGAACCAAAAATAATGTTATCAATATAAATTTTAATAATAAGAAAATCATTTTCAAAATTTTTAATAAACAATGTAGTATCGACCTTGCCTTTGGAGAAATTATTTTGAATAAGAAATGAGCTAAGTCTCTCAAACCAATCCCGTGAGACTTGTTTTAATCCATAGAGAGCTTTAGTCAATTTAAACACATGATTATGGAAATTATCATTCTCAAATCCGGGAGGTTGTTCAACATAAACTTCTTCGAAAATAAAGCCATTAAGAAAATCAATCTTAATATCCATTTGAAACAACTTCAAATTATTACTACTAGCATAGGCAAGGAGCATCCTTATGGCTTCTAATCGTGCCACAGGAGCGAATGTTTCTTTATAATCGATACCTTCTTCTTGGTTGAAACCCTTGGCTACTAATCTAGCCTTGTTTCTAACCATAGTATCAAATTCATCTTGCTTGTTTCTAAAGACCCATTTAGTACTAATAACTAAATGGTCATTCGGCCTTAGAATAAGCTTTCATACCTCATTTCTCTCAAATTTGTTTAACTCTTCTTGTATTGTGATAACCCATGAATCATCTTTCAAGGCCTCGTCAATGCATTTAGGTTCAATTTGGGAAAGAAAAGCGGCGTTGACACAAAAACTCTTAAGAGAAGAACGAGTTTAAACCCCTTTTGATATGTCTCCTATGATTTGCTCCTTAGGATGAGCATTTACATACTTCCATTCTTTGGGTAAAGAATGTTCGGAAGAAGATGCATCCAAGTTGCTAGATGGAGAAGAGGTTTTTGTTAGGACTCAAGCTAGGAGAGTCTTAATTGAGAGGGGCATTCATATAAAACCTACCTAATCAACCCTTATTAAAGAGGTGAAGAAGCCAGCTAGGGTTAGGAGGTTGTTTCTTAGAGAAGTATTAGGAGTTTTAAAGGAATAGGAGTCTTGAATAGGAGTCCTATTAGGAGTCTTAAGTAGGAGTCTTGAGTAGGAGTCCTATTAGGAGTTGGGGTTTAGAAGCCCTATAAATAGGCATGTATTTATTCTCTTTTCTCAAGTAATACATGAATCTTTTCTACAGCCTTTGAGCAGCAATTTGGAGGAAGGAACCCCTATAGAGTTCCAAGGAGGCCGATCCCCTAAAGGGATCAACCCCAAGCTTAGAATCTGCAAGGGTTTTACCACCTAGTATCAAAGCAGTGTTCTTGGCATCTCACTGCCCTTCCACAGCCATCCATTAGCCCTCCATAACTGCCTAAAGCAATTCCCACAATTGCTTAAAAAATCATCACCAAATTATGCTATCATCTCCACCACCACGGATCATCCTTTGATCTCCTATGAATTGCAACAGGTTCTAGTTTCATACCTTACTATTGCAGTAATTTAGTTGTCCTTATTCAAAAATCCAAAAAAAAGTCATTCCTATATTGTTGCAAACTCCTTTCGTTGCAAAAGTTATTATCTTTGCGAATGAAGGATTACTACAGAAAATTTCAACTGCATAAGTCATGCCTTAACCGATCTATTTGCAATCCTTTTTGAATGAAATTTCTTATACACTTCATAGATCATCTTGGCTTCCATCTAAGATTTATCTATTGATAAATTCATCTCTAAAAAAGTTCTTATATTGCTACAAATTTTCATCGCAAAACATTGAAATTTTTTGACGAGAAATATGCTATTGCAACTTGCACTAAATTCTTTGCTATTATACTGTCAAAATTTTCTTGATTAAATTGGTCATCCTTGCTATTACATAAACTAAGATTTGATTGTCAAATTCCCTCCTCAAATATCTTAGTTTTTGCTAGAAATTTTGTCAAGAAACCATTATTTCTTCGACGACAATTCTGCTCTTACAAGACAACACATACCTGTAGCAACTTCCACTGATTTCTATCAAAACTTTGCTGCCATCTATCACAGATCTAAAACCTTTTTCTCTAACTTTTATCCACTACTATCACAGCCCTAAAACTCTACTAAACTGTACCCTCAAATTGCACCCAAAATAGCCACAAAACAAGCTGAAACCGCAGCCTACATCCACCAATCCACCAACCCTTTCAACCATCACTTCTCTCAACCTATACATACCTTTAACCCAATAACAAATGAGAGATCTTAACATTACAAATTTGGAGGCATATACTATGGCATCTGAGGATGTAATCAATGCTAAATTCGAAGCCTTCGAAGCGCGAATGGAGGATAAGATTTGGACTCTCTTTACCAAACTCAGTTTGGGCCGACTACCAAGCCTGAAGAAATCACATCAAGGAGAGAGCTTTGACCAATCACACTAAGCCCAAAGAGATGACTTCCAAGAGAGGGGAGGCTCTATGACTAATCCCAACTATCCATGCATGAGGGTGGACTTCTCTAGATGGGAAGAAGGAGACCCGATTGGTTGGATCTTGCGCGCGAAGCAATATTTTCGGTACCACAAAACTATGGAAGCATCAATATTAGAAATTTTAGCTATACATCTTGCAGGGGATGCCATACAATGGTTTAACTAGTTTAAAGATACTCATGGAGTCCTCTCATGGTGATAATTCAAAGAAGGACTGCTGATCCACTTCGAACCAACTGATTACGAGAACATTGACGGACAACTAACAAAGATCCGATAAACCTCCACCATTCAGGAGTACCAAACCAGGTTTGAAAGGTTATCTAATCAAACTCATGATTGATCTAAAAAATAACTATTGGTGACCTTCATTGAGGGCTTGAAGCCGGAGATCAGGGGAGAAGTTAAAGTGCGACAACTATATACGCTTATGGTAGCCATCTCTTTCGTATGACTTCAAGAGGAGTGATTGAATCATGAAGCTTAGAGGACTAGAGTCACTCCCCGACCAGCAATACTGAAGCCCTTAGCCCCCTACTATCAACCGAGTCCTTGCACCAAAAAGGTTGACAAGAGAAGAGCTTCGGGAGCGATCTGCGAAGGGGTTATGTTGGCACTGCGACGAGCCGTGGAGCTGCGAGCATTGCTGTAGAAAATGGAGACTTCTTATGATTAAACCAGTAGAAGAAGAGGTCATTGAACATCTAGAAGAGAGCCTTGATCTTGAAAAAAGAGATGCGGACGAGGAGCCACAACCGACTGACGTTACGGTACATGCACTAGCCCGCTACTCAAACCCACAAACAATGAAAGTTGGAGGCCTTCTCAAACAACAACCGATCACTATTCTCATCGACACAGGCAGCACTAATAACTTTATAAATAGTAAGATTGCTGCTCAGACGGCACTCCATATCGAAGGTAGCAGCAAGTTCGACATAAAGGTCGCCGACGGAAGAATCCTAAAGTGCGACCAAAGATGTCTGCAGGTGAAACTATTACTGTAAGATAAAGAAATTATCGCTGACTTCTTCCTCCTACCAATTGATGACTATGAGGCCATGCTTGGCATAGAATGGATGATGATGCTAGGTGTTGTCTCTTGGAACTTCTCCAAATTAATTATGAAGTTCTATTGCAAAGGCAAACAGATCATCCTTCACGATAAGCGCGGAAGCAACGTAACCATCATTTCAACCCAACTTATCGTGGAAGCAACGTAACCATCGTTTCAACCCAACGAATGGAGAAAGTTTTGCACAAGGTAAATGGTGGCTTTTTATGCATTTTCAGTAGCAACTAGAGGGGAAGAAAATAGAAATTGAAGATCAAAAACTTGCCCAATTGCTTGCTGAATTTGTCGACATGTTTGCTAAGCCACATGGTCTTCCTCCTACTCAACAATATGACCATCAAATTCCAATCCTTTCGGGCAAGCCACTAGCGAACACTCAGCTATACTAATATCCTCACCTCTACAATGATGAAATTGAAAAGATCGTAAAGGAGATGCTTGAAACAGGGGTGATTCGACCAAGTTGCAGCCCCTATTCCTCATCGGTGCTACTTGTACGCAAGAAGGATGGAACTTGACGGATGTGCATCGACTACCAAGTTTTAAATGGCATCACTATTAAGGACAAGTACCTAATACTAGCAGTGGTTGAACTTCTTGATGAGTTAAAAAGAGCTGAGTCTTCACGAAGTTGGACCTCCGATCCGGTTACCACCAAATTCGGGTATGTGAAGATGACATTCCAAAAACTATATTTCGCACATATAACAGCCATTATGAATTCTTGGTAATGCCTTTTGGACTCACTAATGCTCCTTCAACCTTCCAAAGTCTCATTAATGATATTTTTTATAGCTTTCTTCACAAATTTGTGCTGGTATTTTTTGATGATATTCTCATTTACAGCCCTTCTCTTAAGACTCACTTTCAATATTTACAAGTTATTTTGATGATCTTTCAGGAGAATACTCTTTTTGTTAAGTAGCCAAAGTGCAGTTTTCTCTAACAAAAAGAAGAGCACCTTGGGCACATAATATCAGGAGTGGCAGTAGACCCAATAAAAATTGAAGCAATGTAAGGTTGGCCGAAACCTACAAACGTGAAATTACTATACATATTCCTTGGACTAACGGGCTACTTCCAAAAATTTGTTAAGGACTATGGGAAGATCAACACACCCCTCACTTCTCTACTAAAAAAAGATATCTTCCAATGGTCGGACAAAGCCTTCACTGCCTTTGATAAACTTAAGGCAGCCATGACAACGATGCTGGTGCTAGCATTACCAGATTTCAATCGACCCTTCATCATTAAGGCCGACGCATCTGGAGTCAGAATTGGAGCTATTCTCATGCAAGATGGTCGACCACTCACATACACCAGCAAGGCATTATCTCCCTCCCATCAAAATATGTCAATATACGATAAGGAGATGCTCATCATTGTGCACACAGTGATGAGGTAGAGACCCTACTTGATCGGTTGGCGATTTCAAATTAAAATCGATCATAGAAACCTCAAATACTTTTTGGAGCAAAAGATATCATCCCTTGAGTAGCAAAAATGGGTAACCAAACTTCTTGGATTTGATTATGAAATTATTTACAAAAAGGGGAAAGAAAATATTATTGTAGATGCACTCTCATGGCTACTTGAGCAAGTTAAGGTTTCAGCCATCTCCCTTCCTACTTTCAGCTTCCTCGAGGATATTAGGGAAGAATGGAAGAAGGATCCAGAGATTAGCAACATCATAAAAAAATTGGAGGAGGATCCAAGAGCAATAGCCCACTACACTTGGGATTCGAGAGATCTGCGCTACAAAGGTCGCATTGTGCTTATACCCGACTCCCCTTGCATCAAAATCATCCTACATGAAAATGCACTCCACACCTTCAGTAGGACACTTCGGATTCCTAAGAACCTACAAAAGAGTGAAGAAAAATTTTTATTGGATAGGGATAAAAAAAATTATTATAGGATATGTGGCACAATGTGATGTATGTCAACAGCACAAGGGTGAAATAGTGGCAAGTCCAGGGAAGCTACAACCACTACCCATACCAGACTCGGTGTGGACTGACATCTCCATGAAGCTATCCCCACATTTTTATGGGCCCTATCAGATCACAGAGCATATTGGAGTTGTGGTGTACAGACGTAAATTGCTTGAGGATGCCAAAATTCACTATATCTTCCACGTGTCATGCCTGAAGCCCAAGTTAGGAGAACACGAGTCACCCTAGATCCAACTGCCCAACACCACTAAAGATGGAGTTATTCAAGCCCAACCACAAGCCATCCTTGACCGCAGGATCGTGATGCGTCGTTGACATCGCTCTACTGAAGTACTAGTACATTGGAATAATTTACCATTTGAAGATGCTACATGGGAATCATATGAGCTAAAGACCTGGTTCCCCGAGTTCATGGAATCTCAATCTTGAGGACAAGGCTGATTTGAAGAAAGTAAGTCTGTTAGGACTCTAGCTAGGAGAGTCCTAATTAAGTGAGGCATTTATGTAAAACCTACATAGCCGACCCCTATTAAAGAGGTGAAGAGGCTGGCTAAGGTTAGGAGGTTATTTCTTAGAGAAGCATTAGGAGTTGTAAAGGAATAGTAGTCTTAAGTAGGAGTCCTATTAGGAGTCTTGAGTAGGAGTCCTAAATTGAGTATGTCTTGAGTAGGAGTCCTATTAGGAGTTAGGGTTTAGAAGCCCTATAAATAGGCATACATTCATCATCTTTTCTCAAGCAATAGATGAATCTTTTCTACAACCTTTGAGTAATAATTTGCAAGGGTTCTACTAGTTTCATTTAAATTTAAAGCATCAAAGTTAAGATCATCATCAAAATCATTTTTCTTAATTTTGAAAACTTCATTAAAAACCACATGAATGGACTCTTCTATAACCAAAGTTTTTTTGTTAAAGATACAAAAAGCCTTAGAAATAGAAGAATAACTAAGAAAAATTCCTTTATCGGATTTTGCATCAAACTTTCCTAGGGTATCTTTTTTATTCAAAATAAAACATTTGCACCCGAAGACTTTAAAATATGAAAGGTTGGGTTTTTTGTTGTTCCACAACTCATAAGGAGTTTTCGACAGTAATGGTCTTACTAGAACTCTATTCATGACATAGCATGTCGTATTTACGGTCAGCCCAAAAATATTTGGGTAGGCTATGTTCATTTAATATGGTTCTTGTAATTTCTTATAAGTTTCTATTTTTTCTTTCTACTACTCCATTTTGTTGAGGATATCTCGGAGTGGAGAAATTATGGTTGTATCCATTGGATTCATAAAAATCTTGAAAATCACGATTTTGAAATTCATCACCGTGATCACTTTGAATTGATGAAATCATAAAACCCTTTACATTTTGAACATGTTTACAAAACTTAGATAAATACCTAATGCAATCACTTTTGTGTGCCGAAAAGAAAGTCCATGTATATCTACTATAATCATCCATGATGACAAATGTGTATTTGCTACCTCCTAGGCTTAATGTAGCAATTGGTTCAAACAAGTCCATATGGATCAATTGCAATGGTTTAAAAGTGCTTATTTGGTTCTTTGGTTTGAAACTATCTTTTATTTGTTTTCTTGGTTGACATGCATCATGAGGAATTCCTCTTATAAGTTTTTTAGATGAGATTTGAGAGATTAGTTTCATGCTAGCATGACCTAATCTCCTATACCAAAACCAAGCATCGTTATTTAAAACTGAAAGCACATTTCATTACAAAGATCATCAATATCGATAGTGTATACATTATTTTGTTTTAGAGCAATCATAGATGTGTGTTTGTGTAGTTTTCCAATAATACAAGCATTAGATTTAAATCTAACGATATGTCCTTTACCTATGTTCCTTTGCCAATGATTTTACTCTTGTTGTTATCTCCGAATGTGACATATCCTTCGTCTAGGCTAGTGAGCTTAGAGAATTGAGATGGATCTCTAGTAATATACCTTGAGCATCCACTATCAAGGTACCATCTCTTGCTCCTAACTTGTGATGGTATATTTTTCTATAAAAAAGGATGATTTTTAGGTACCTATTTAACCTAGGGTGCCTCAAAAATCGATCTACATAGCTTATCATATTGCATTGAGTCATTTGAGATTCTTTTAGGAACCCAAATCAATTTATATAGACTATATCTCTTAAGTAGACATTTATAGGCAACATGTCCGTGTTTACAACAAAAGTTGCATTTCGTATGAGGTGATACATGCAAGGTAGGGCCTTTAACAAAGGTGATTGGATTTTGGTGAGAGCTACTCACAAATCTGATTCCACCTCTCCTATGGACGTGACCCTTATTGGCAAGGATCATATTCAAGGACTTACTACCAACCTCAAATTTTTCTAAGATTTCTTTGCGTAGCAAGTTTTCCTTTTTAAGTATTTCTAGTTCTCACATTTCGTACAAGGAGCTAAACTATCATTATGCTCAACTTTTAATCTATCTAAATCACTAACAAGAGAAGCATACTCCTTTTTTAACAATTTATACTTTTTACTAACTAATTTGCATTCATCAAACAAATCATGACAAGTACTTAATAGTTCATCAAAAGATAAATTTGCATCTAATGAACTACTTACCTCATCTTCAATAGCCATTAGCGCATAGTGAGCAACTTGCTCGGTGTTGGTTTGCTCCTCTTCTTCGGATGCACTCGAGTCATCTTACGTTGCTTTAAGAGCCTTCTTCTTCTTTGCTTGGGGACATTCACTTTTGAAATGTCCCGACTTCTTGTATTCATAGCATATAACTCGTTCTTTCTTTGGTTCAAATTTATTTTTAGTGTCATTTCTAAATTTATTTCTTTTTATGAATTTTTTAAACTTTCTTGTCAAGAGTGCCAAGTCATCATCATAGTCCTCATAACTTGAATTTTCTTTCAAATGGTCTTCTTGAGTTCTTAGTGTCATATTCTTCTTGTTCTTTGTAAGGTTGTTCTCAAGCTCTTCATGAGCATTACAAGTCATCTCATAGGTCATTAGTGACCCGATTAGTTCTTCGAGAGGAAAATTATTTAAATCCTTGACTTCTTGAATGGTCGTTACTTTAGGATCCCAACTCTTTGGGAGGGATATTAAGATTTTGTTAACAAGTTAAAAATCCGAGAAACTTTTACCAAGTCCTTTTAGACCATTGATGACATCCGTAAATTGGGTGTACATGTCTCCAATGATCTCACTTGGTTTCATCCGAAACAATTTATAAGTATAGACTAAAAGATTAATTTTCAACTCCTTTGCTCTACTAGTGCCTTCATGAGTAACTTTGAGTATGTGCCAAATATCGAAATTTATTTCATAAATTAACAGTCGATTAAACTCGTTTTTATCCAAAGCACAAAACAAGGCATTCATAGCCTTGGCATTTAGAGTGAAAGTCTTCTTCTCCAACTCATTCCAATCACTCATTGGAAGAGAAGACTTTTGAAAGTCATTTTCTACAATGTTCCATAATTCGAAAGCCATATAAATAAGAAAAATCTTCATTTGAGTCTTCTAATAGGTGTAATTCGTTCCATTGAACATAAGCGGACGTGTGATTGAGTGACCCTCTTGGTTGCCGGTAAATGCCATCTCTTGGTGGTTACCAAGCTCTAATACCAATTATTAGGATCAAAAGTGGCACTAAGAGGGGGGGAGGGTGAATTAGTGCAGCAAAAAATCATTGATTTTGTAAAATATTCATTTCGATTCAAACCATTTTGGAAAGATGTTGAACTTGAGAGCTTTCGTAAAAATTTAAAGAGAAGCTTAAGAAGGTCTACAGTAATGTAAATTGCACAAAAAGAAAAGCAAACCAAAATTTAGAGTGGTTCAGTCGATGTAACCTACATCCACTTCGGATTCCTCCTTCGTCGAGATCACCGGCATCCACTAAAGGCCTTCCTTTAATAGGCGAAGACCAACCACCTTTTACAGCTCTTTCTCTTTTTGCCAGGTTTAGGAGATAACCCTTACTAGCCTTACCCCCCCCCCCCCCCCCCCCCCCCCCCCCCCCCCCCCCCCCCCCCCCCCCCCCCCCCCCCCCCCCCCCCCCCCCCCCCCCCCCCCCCCCCCCCCCCCCCCCCCCCCCCCCCCCCCCCCCCCCCCCCCCCCCCCCCCCCCCCCCCCCCCCCCCCCCCCCCCCCCCCCCCCCCCCCCCCCCCCCCCCCCCCCCCCCCCCCCCCCCCCCCCCCCCCCCCCCCCCCCCCCCCCCCCCCCCCCCCCCCCCCCCCCCCCCCCCCCCCCCCCCCCCCCCCCCCCCCCCCCCCCCCCCCCCCCCCCCCCCCCCCCCCCCCCCCCCCCCCCCCCCCCCCCCCCCCCCCCCCCCCCCCCCCCCCCCCCCCCCCCCCCCCCCCCCCCCCCCCCCCCCCCCCCCCCCCCCCCCCCCCCCCCCCCCCCCCCCCCCCCCCCCCCCCCCCCCCCCCCCCCCCCCCCCCCCCCCCCCCCCCCCCCCCCCCCCCCCCCCCCCCCCCCCCCCCCCCCCCTTTAACACTTTTGACACCCCAAACACTAAGATTTTTCACACATATAATTGCACTTTGTTACCCTTTCATGCAGAAAAGGGTGGGATATTTATAGGCCCCAATGGTTTTTGAATTGGAGCCAAAAAGTATTACTTCCTCGGATTTCGGGGTACTAGTGATACCACCGCCATTATTGGGTGGTACCACTACTAGTCATAGGTGCCAAGCAAGCCAATCACGTGAGTGATGGCACGTGTGACTTGACACGGAATTTTTTTGCTTATTATATTTTGGCATTTATCATTGACTATTGTATATATGCATGTATATATATTGTGATGTCCTTGGATCTATACAATGGGAATCGGATTATGATGAGATCATGATAATGAGACCAATTCACTTTTAAACACAGTCCTAAATAATCTCGATCATAGGTTACTCGAGAGGGACATCAAGATAATCATGGATGCAGTTGGTCTCATAGCTGCTCGTGTGGGGACACTAGAGATACGGTACATGTGCTCATTGGAGAATGAGTTCACTGATTGATCCACTTACGAAACGCTGAATGGTTGATGATGTCTTATTGTCAGATAGCGATTTCATAGTCCTAATGTGTATCTGGTTCTTAGACTTGAGACACCAAGGATGTCATGTATGAGTGCTCTGTTCTTTGATACCGGACTTATAGGTTTGGATGTCCCAAATCTAGTACAGCTAGTCATTGGGAGTGATAGTCGACCTTACGAGGACTATTGAGTATCGATAGAGGATCATCCACTCTCAGCGTCATGAGAGAAATATCCCATGTGTTTTTGCTCGGACAAATCCCTGGCTAAGGTCATTCGGATTAAGAGAGAAAGAGTTCTCCGGGAGAATCCGATTAGAGCGAGACTCGAGTAAAAACCGTATGGGTCTGATAGCACCATGCCCGATATACGGTCTTTGGGATATTAGATGGATGAGAGACTATAGGTATACGGTAACTTAGGACAGAAAGGTCCAATGGATTGGATTCCCCTGTATCTTTTGGGGACTACGACGTAGTGGCCTAGTACGTCCGTAGTCGATGAGTCGAGTGAATTATTATGGTGATAATAATTCACTGAGCCAAAAGGAATCATGACAGGTATGACCATGGTCAGCTCGATATTAGGCCTAGAGGGTTACACACATATGGTAGGCATTGCGATGAGTAAAGGTTCGGATATGAGATATCCGTCGGAGTCCCCTATCTTATTGGATATCTAATAAGCCCATGAATTATTGGATCCTATGGATGAGATCCAATAAGAGCCCATAAGAGATTATTGGATAGAGATCCACTAATCTAAGAGGCTTGGGTAGTTGTATGGAGATCCAATACCTAATAGGAGAGGATCTATTAGGGTTTGATAGGAGACCTCTATAAATAGGAGGGATTCAATGGTTCATAAGCTAGAGCCTTTGCTTGCCTGTCTTATTCTCCTCCTCCTCTCCACCTCAGAGCAGGCCTAGAGTTTTGAGGAGCGTCGTCGTAACCGTACTATGTGGATCACCGCTAGAGAGGAGGACGCTTGACCTTCTTCACCCTCTCCTAAAGATCTACAAGGGAAATAGGGATATTCGATCTCCTTAGGTAACATAATCTTTACTATACGTAGTTTTCTATTTTGCAAATTTTATACACAAATCTTCACATAACGATGAACAAATCTTTGAGAAATTGGAGATTTTGTTTTTAATCTTCCGCTGCGCATGTGATATCACCCCCAAGATTTCCCAACAATGGTATCAGAGCCAGGTAGTTCGTGCGATAGATTGGTTTTAAATTGTGTGTGTTGTGTTTTGGAGAAACTTTTGACGTCAAAATCGTTATGCAAAAGCAAGGGAAGCAACAGTTGTTGCCCTCGATCTGCATGCCCGTAGCCACCTACAACAACAATCGCAGCCAAGCAGCACAATGCCGACGCATGCGCAAGCACTGTTCCTGCAGCAACTAGCGGGGTTGGTAGCCCGTGGGCAGAGGTGCCGCACGGCAGCGCCACCTACGGCAGCTTCTCCCATGGGGTGAGGCGCCGTAGGGCAGCGGCGCCTACCAACGAGGGCACCCGCCTGCAGGGGCAACGCCGCCAATGGGCATGCCGCCCGCAAGTGAGGGCAACGCCATGCCTTCCGCCACACAGCCTGCAACCTGCAGGGTGGCGGGGGCGGCGACGGCTACAACAGGGGAAAGAGAGAAAGGGGCTTAGGGTTTTTTGGGCAAAAGATAGTTTTGCCCCTCGAAATTTGAGAAATTTCAATTCTATCCTTTTGTCCAAATTATGAAAATGCCCCTAAGAATTCAAAAAATTCCTTACATATCCCTGATTTAAAAAATATTAATTAATTAAAAAGTTTAATTGATTATTATTTTTTATTATTATCTAGTAGTCCTATATGATAATGATTTATAAATGTGATGTATGATGTGTGGACAGATGATCCTGGACCGCGTGATGTGTGTACTTGTGATTATTATTATTGGGGTTTGCGAGCCTCCATTATATTTCTCGTTTATTGTCGGGTCTGCATGCCTATGATTAAGTTGTAATCACAAAAAGAGGTGCAGCGAGAGCGTGGACACGATAGTAGGACCCATGAGACGAACGATCGTAATGCATGGAGATGCATCAAGATGTCGACGGAACTAACGAGGACGAGATGGACGATCACAGGGCATAGAGATGCACCGTTGCATACATATATTTTGATGTGAGTGATTAGGCCTACTAGCTCGGGCCTGATCACATTAGGCTATGGTCCATGATCATCTGGTGTGATTGCTTATACACATACTAGATATGTATATATATTTGCATGTGATGGAGATATATATTAAATATGTATATGTGTGACATGTCATATTAGGAGACCAAATCATAGAAACCCCTCTCTCGATAATATTAAGTCGGTAAACGTGAGGCAATTAGATTGACCCACGTGGCCTTTCATCGTTATAGGTAGGGATCAATTCCCGGTGTAGGTTGAGTTGATCGAGTCCCTCGAGGCTCACCTATATCATGATTCGCTATCTTGCCTATGATATAGAGATGTCACCGGTGACCTGAGGACATGGTATGTTTGGTCAAGACCTTCGAGGGTATATTATCGAATTAAACTCATCTTGTAATGATGGTGTTGACTTAACCGAGCATCATGGTTGGTCGAGTCTCTCGAGACTATAGTGATTCGGAGGCCGAACAGGACGAGAATCACAAGGAGTTGTGATCGGTAAGAGTTGCCTACCTTTTAAGTTTAGTGTGATTGGTCGAGTCCCTCGAGGTTTCACTAAGACGCTAATTGGATCTTGATCTCCACTAGAAGCCTATTGGAGACTTCTATTTCACATGCTGAGGGTGTCGCGTGACTCGTTAGCAAAATAGTGGGAGCATATTAAGATAAAAGGTCATATCTTGATTATTTATTTCTTGCAAAATTAGTATGTTATTCATTTTTGCTGCATCTTTATTTTTAAAAAATGTCGCTTTCAAATCCCTTACGTGGTATACTTGATGTCAACCGCTTCACTGATCCAAATTATACGGATTGGCTCTGTAACTTGAGAATTGTTCTCACGGCGAAGAAAATCACGTATGTCCTTGATACAGTGATGCTTACGCCCGAGGAAGGGGCAAGCGAGGATAAGATCGCTCGCTACGTGAAGTATATTGATAACCCACTCTTGCTCAGTGTTACATGTTAGGCTCTATGACTCTTGAGTTACAGAGATAACATAAAAGGATGAATGTCAGATCCATTCTTCTAAATCTTCGCAAATTGTGTGAGGAACAAGGAAGGACTCAGTGATATGAGATATCCAAGAGCCTCTTCCACGTTAGGATGACTAAGGGGACACCAATTCAAAACCATGTCCTAAAGATAATAGAGTGGATAGAGAAACTCACAAGTCTAGGAATGGTCCTAGAGGATAACTTGTGTGTGGACAATGTGCTTCAGTCCCTACCAGATTTCTTTTCACAATTCATAATGAATTTTAATATAAACAAACTTGAGGTGACTCTCCCAGAGCTCCTCAATATGTTGAGGGAGGCAGAGAGCACTATCAAAAAGGAGAAGCCAGTTCTCTACATTGGTGAGACCAGAAAGAAAAGGAAAGTAAAAAAGTCCTTTAAGAAGGGCAAGGGCAAGGGCAGATCAAGTAAAGCAAAGATTGCTTAGAAAGACCCGAAAGGACAAAGGCCAGTGCTTCCACTATGGCAAAGATGGGCACTGGAAGAGGAACTGCAAAGAGTACCTTGTAGAGAGGACGAAACAGAAGCTTGGAGAAGCTTTAAGTACATTTATGATCAGTCTCCATTTGTTAGACTCTTATGATAACACATGGGTATTGGATACCGATAGTGCTTATCATATATGCAATTCATTAAGGTTCTAGTAAGGCCTAGGAGACTGGAGAGAGGCGCAAGGGCAAGGGCAAGGGCAAGGGCAAGGGCAAGGGCAAGGGCAAGGGCAAGGGCAAGGGCAAGGGCAAGGGCAAGGGCAAGGGCAAGGGCAAGGGCAAGGGCAAGGGCAAGGGCAAGGGCAAGGGCAAGGGCAAGGGCAAGGGCAAGGGCAAGGGCAAGGGCAAGGGCAAGGGCAAGGGCAAGGGCAAGGGCAAGGGCAAGGGCAAGGGCAAGGGCAAGGGCAAGGGCAAGGGCAAGGGCAAGGGCAAGGGCAAGGGCAAGGGCAAGGGCAAGGGCAAGGGCAAGGGCAAGGGCAAGGGCAAGGGCAAGGGCAAGGGCAAGGGCAAGGGCAAGGGCAAGGGCAAGGGCAAGGGCAAGGGCAAGGGCAAGGGCAAGGGCAAGGGCAAGGGCAAGGGCAAGGGCAAGGGCAAGGGCAAGGGCAAGGGCAAGGGCAAGGGCAAGGGCAAGGGCAAGGGCAAGGGCAAGGGCAAGGGCAAGGGCAAGGGCAAGGGCAAGGGCAAGATCAAGTAAAGCAAAGATTGCTTAGAAAGACCCGACAAAGGACAAAGGCCAGTGCTTCCACTATGGCAAAGATGGGCACTGGAAGAGGAACTGCAAAGAGTACCTTGTAGAGAGGACGAAACAGAAGCTTGGAGAAGCTTTAAGTACATTTATGATCAGTCTCCATTTGTTAGACTCTTATGATAACACATGGGTATTGGATACCGATAGTGCTTATCATATATGCAATTCATTAAGGTTCTAGTAAGGCCTAGGAGACTGGAGAGAGGCGAGATGGACCTCAAAATTGGTAATGGAGAAAAAGTTGCTGTAGTAGCTATTGGTGAGGTCGCCCTACATCTGCTTGGTGGAGCTATTATTGCATTAGATGCATGTTATTTTGTTCCTTCTATTATCAAAAATATTATCTCCATTTCATGTTTGACAAATAATGGATATAAATTAGTTTTTGAGAACAATAATTATTCGATATTATTAGATGATGAGATCATCACAAAAGGAACATTGCATAATGGTTTGTTTATGCTAGATACTACTCCACATATCATGAATGTAAGTGTGTCTTAAAGGAAACGAGATGAGGTGAATAGTGCATACCTATTGCATTGTAGGCTAGGTCACATCCATGAGGGAACGATTCAAAAGTTGCTAAAGGATGTATATCTAGATCTATTCGACTATGAGTCATATGCAACTTGCGAGCCTTACCTTCATGGAAAACTGACCAACTCTCTATTTAGTGAAATTGGAGAGAGTGCCATTGAGTTGTTGGAACTCATAAATAGTGATTTATGTGGACCCATGTTAACTCATGCCATTGGTGGTTACTCCTACTTCATTACCTTTACTGATGATTTCTCAAGGTATAGATATGTGTACTTAATGAAGTACAAGTCTGAGGCCTTTGAGAAATTCAGAGAGTATAAGAATGAAGTGGAGAACCATACTGGAAAAAGTATCAAGACTCTTCGATTAGATCGAGGAGGTAAGTACTTAAGTATAGAGTTTACGTAGTTCCTCAAGGACCATGAGATATTATCATAATGGACACCTCCTTATACACCTCAACTCAATGGTGTATTTGAAAAGAGAAATCGTACACTATTAGACATAGTACAGTCCATGATGAGTTTCGCTGACCTACCCATCTCATTCTGGGGATATGCCCTAGAGACCATAGCTTACCATCTGAACAGAGTTCCAACTAATTCTGTAGTATCTACACCATATGAGATATGGAAAGGGAAGAAGCCTGATCTTAAGGTTGTTAAGATTTGGGGCTGCCTTGCCTATGTTAAAAGATACAACCCCGATAAGTTGGAATTAAGGATAGAGCGGTGCAAATTCATGGGATACCCCAAGAAAACTTTTGGGTATTATTTCTATCATCTCGAGGACCAAAAGGTCTTTGTAGCCAAGAGAGCAGTGTTCCTTGAGAAGGAATACATTCTTGGCAGAGATAGTGGGAGCATGATAGAGTTAAGCGAGGTTGGAGAACCTAGCTCAAGCACCACTCTACAATCCGAGTCTGTTCAAGTACTTAATACACAAGTTTCAACTTTACGTAGGTCCGACAGAATATCTCATCCTCCTGAGAGATATATGGGACATATTAGAGGGGAGGATGTTGAGGATATTGATCCTCAGACCTACAAGGAGGCTATTATGAGTATAGACTCCGGAAAGTGGCAAGAAGCCATGAATTCTGAGATGGATTCTACGTACTCTAATAAAGTTTGGAACCTAGTTGATACGCCTGAAGGTATTGTACCCATCGATTGCAAGTGAATCTTTAAGAAAAAGATTAGAGTAGATGGAAAGGTAGAGATCTATAAAGCAAGGGTAGTGGCTAGGGGGTATCGTTAAAAGCAAGGTGTTGACTATGACAAAACCTTCTCACCCACAGTAATGCTAAAATCCATCCAAATTTTATTGGCTATTGCAGCACACTATGATTATGAGATCTGGCAAATGGATGTGAAAACCACATTCCTTAATGGGAACCTCGAGGAGGAGGTATATATGATACAACTCGAGAGATTCATGTCCAAGGACTGCCCAAATAAGGTGTGCAGGTTGCTTAGATCCATTTATGGACTAAAGCAAGCTTCCTGAAATTGGAACATAAGATTTGATAAGGCAATCAAATCTTATGACTTTGTTAAGAACGAAGATGAGCCTTGTGTATACAAGAAGGTAAATGGGAACATTATCACCTTTTTGGTATTATATGTAGATGACATCTTGATCATTGGGAATGATGTAAGAATGTTATCCATAGTAAAAGCTTGGTTATCTAGACACTTGTCCATGAAGGACTTAGGGAAAATATCCTATATCTTGAGGATTCGAGTCTATAGATGTAGATCCAAAAGCATGTTTGGCTTGTCCCAATCCAGGTACATACAAACCATTGTCAAAAGGTTTGGCATGGAAAATTCCAAGAGAGGTCTCATACCGATGAGACATGGGATATCGCTTTCTAGGAGTATGTCCCCAAAGACTCTTGAAGAAAGGGCAAACATGGATATGATACCTTATGCCTCAGTGATAGGGTCTATCATGTATATCATGCTATGTACCAGGCCTGATATAGCACATGCTCTAAGTGTCACGAGTAAGTATCAGGGGGATTCAGGCTTAGAGCACTGGAAAGCAGTAAAGTGTATCCTTAAATACTTGAGAAGGACTAAGAATCTTTTACTAGTATATGAAGGTAGTAGCCTCAAGGTTAAAGGCTACACGGACTCGAGTTTTCAGTCTGATGTCGATGATAGTAAGCCGAATTTGGGGTATATGTACACCTTGAATGGAGGAGCAATGTGCTGGAAGAATTCCAAGCAAGATACTACTACTGACTTAACCACAGAGGCGGAGTACATTGCTGCAGTAGAGGCAACAAAGGAGGGAGCCTGGATGAAGAAGTTCATCATAGATCTAGGAGTCAGGCCAACTAGTAGGGAGTTGATTCCTTATATTGCAACAACTATAGGGCGATTACTCAAATAAGGGAACCCGGGTCTCATCAGAAGCGTTCTGAGGAGGTTCCAGCTTATAAGAGAGATCATGACCCGAGGAGATGTAGTAGTGGAAAGAGTTTCATCCGAAGATAACATTATAGATCCACTAACTAACAAAGTCGTTATCTCAGATTGTCTTTGAACGTCATAGGGGTCTGATGGGGATCAAACACACAGGTGATTGACTTTAGATCAAGTGGAAGATTGTAAGTCATAGGTGCCTACTAAGCCAATCACGTGAGTGATGGCATGTGTAACTTGACATAGAATCTTTTTGCTTATTATATTTTGACATTTATCACTTTATATTGACTATTGCATATATGCATGTATATATATTGTGATGTCCTTGGATCTATGCAATGGGAATCGGATCGTGATGAGATCACGATAATGAGACCGATTCACCTTTAAACACATATCCTAAATAATCCCGGTCATAGGTTACTCAAGAGGGACATCGAGATAACTGGATAGACTAGTGTGTTATATACCCATCCATATAATGGATGCAGTTGGTCTCATAGTTGCTCGTGTGTGGACACTAGGGATACAGTACATATGCTCATTGGAGAATGAGTTCACTGATTGATCTGCTTACGGAATGCTGGATGGTTGATGATACCTTATTGTCAAACAACAATTTCGTAGTTCTAGTGGTGTATCTAGTCCTTAGACTTGAGACATCAAGGATGTCCTGTATGAGTGCTCCATTCTTTGATACCGGACTTATAGGTTTAGATGTCCCAGATCTAGTATAGTCGGTCATTGGGAGTGGTAGTCGACCTTACAAGGGCTATTGAGTGTCGATAGAGGATCATCAACTCTCGACGTCATGAGGAATATCCTATGTGTTCTTACTCATACAAATCCTTGGCCAGGATCATTCGGATTGAGAGAGAAAGAGTTCTCTAGGGGAATCCGATTAGAGCGAGACTCAAGTAGAAACCGTATGGGTCTGATAGCATCATGCCCGATATACGATCTTTGGGATATTAAATGGATAAGGGAGTATAGGTACACAGTAATAGAGGATAAATAGGTCCAATAGATTGGATTCTCCTATATCGTTTGGGGACTACAGTGTAGTGGCCTAGTACGTCCATAGTCAATAAGTCAAGTGAATTACTATGGAGATAATAATTCACTAACCTAGAAGGAGTTCTGACAAGTATGACTTATGGCCAGTTCGATATTGGGCCTAGAGGGTCACACACATATGGTAGACATTGCGATAAGTAAAGGTTCAGATATGAGATATCCGTCGGAGCTCCTATCTTATTGGATATCCAATAAGCCCCTGAATTATTGGATCCTATGGATGAGATCTAATAAGAGCCCATAAGAGATTATTGGATAGAGATCCACTAATCTAAGAGGCTTGGGTAGTTGGATGGAGATCCAATACCTAACAGGGGAGGATCCATTAAGGTTTGATAGGGGACCTCTATAAATAGAAGGGATTCAATGGTTTATAGGCTAGAGCCTTTGCTTGCCTCTCCTACTCTCCTCCCCCTCTCCACCTCAGAGCAAGCTAGGAGTTTTGAGGAGTATCGTCGTAGCCCTGCTGTGTGGATCACCGCTAGAGAGGAGGATGCTTGACCTCTTTCACCCTCTCCTAGAGATCTGCAAGGAAAATAGGGATATACGATCTCCCTAGGTAACACAATCTTTACCATACGTAGTTTTTTTTTATGGATTTTGTGCACTAATCTTCACACAACGATGAACAAATCTTTGGGAAATTGGGGATTTTGGTTTGAATCTTCCGCTACGCATGTAATGTCACCCCCAAGATTTCCCAACAACCATCGCCTGACACTTGACACTGGGTGGTACCATCACCTGACACCTGACACTGGGTGGTACCACCACCTAGTCTGGGCGGTACGATTGCATGACAGAGCTCAGAGTCTGAGCTCTAGCGATACCACCACCTGACAAGGGCGGTACCACTGCTGGCAACATTAACTGTCGATAGTACCACCACCCAGTCTAGGCGATACCATCACCTAGTCTGGGTGGTACCACCACCTAGTCTGGGCAGTACCACCATCCAGAACTCTTGGGAGACTGAGTCTTAGGCGGTGCCAATGCCAGTCATGAATTCAAATGTTGAATGAGCTATCCAATCCGGCCCAATTCAGCCCTATGAAGGGCCCAATTGGCCCCCAACTGAGTTAGTGGGATCACGTCCCAATCCTAACTCAATTTATGGTTCTAACTACAATTAAGGCAAGCAATTAGTCCGATATATCAATTTTTCTCTCGATGATCCTCCGATAAACTTCTCGGCGAGTCTTCCGGCGTGGTTCCGGCGAACTCTTGACAAACTCTCGACGATCTTCTAATGAGCTTTCGATGATGAACTCTCGATGATCTTCCGACGAACTCTTGGCGATCTTCAAACGAGTTCTTGGCGAGCTCCCGATATATCATCTGAATCTTTGACTCTGGCCCATCATCTGCTTTACGCCTTACCGCTATCGTAGCTAATCCTGCATACTTATCTCAATACATAGATTAGGTCAATTAATTTATCAATTGATTTCTTCATCAAAATATGAGATTCAATAGAGCTTGCCAAAGAAGCTCTTCGGAACTTGCTAAGAAGATCGTCATGAAGTGTAGGAGCTTATTGGGAGTCCGTTAGAACATTGCCGAGAGATCGTCGAAAATTTGTCAGAAGATCGCCGGAAGCTCACCGGAAGAAACCTAGACTTACAGACTTATTTAGCTTAGTAAATGTCTTAAAATTCATAGTTATCACATAATTGAGTTGGAATTGGGCCAACTCAATTTGGGGCCAACTGAGTCTAAATTGGGAGTGATTTGGGCTCATTGGGAGGCTCATTCAATGACCCAAATGTTGGGTCAGGCGGTGACACCGCCAAAATAGGCGGTAGAACCGCTTGTGAGTTAAAAAACTTGAAAAACTCGATCTATAAGGTTGTCAGCGATGGTACCGCCAAACTAGGCAGTGGTACTACCTAGTGATAGTGTGTCAGGCAGTAGTACCGCTAGACTAAGCGATAGTACCACCCAGTGTTAAGGTACAGGCAATGGTACCGCCCGTACCCAGAAGACCCGAAAGTTTAAATTTTTGGCTCCATATTTTAAACCATTTAGGGCCTATAAATACCCCACTTGGGCAGCAAGAATGTAGCAAGAATTCTAGAGGAAGAAATCAAGTAAACTCTGCCAAAACTTTTAGTTCCCTCCTCCTAGTGCTTAGCTTTATTCCTAAGGGAGGTGTGTGAGGGAATACTTGTAAAAGAGTGACTTGTAAAGGTTTTCTCCTAAATCTATAAAAAGGAGAAAGTGTTATAAGAGGGTACTTAGTCTTCACCTATTGAAAGAAGACTGTTGGTAGAGGCTGGTGGTCTCGACGGAAGAAGAATCGATGAAGTGGATGTAGGTCATGACAACTGAACTACTATAAAAATCTGATTTGCATTTCTTTTAAGCAATTTACTTTAAACTACAAACTACCTTCACTTCTCTACTTTCTCATTATACTCTTCTATACATTTTCAAAGTTTAGCATTTCCGATATCGATTTTCATCGAACATATGAAAATTTCAAAACTGACGTGATTTTATCCGCTGCACTAATTCACCCCCCCCCCCCCCCCCCCCCCCACCTTCTTAGTGCTGACTTATTCCTAACAGTTAGTATCAAAGCCATGTTATTTCTTATTTGGTTTAACACCCAAGAGAAATGGGTCTTTTCGGCTTTCAAGAGGGTTTTTCTATCGTTCGTCCTCCTATGTTCAATGGGATGGACTACACTTATTGGAAAACTTGAATTAGAGTTTTCTTACTTTCTATGGATTTAAACTTATGGAATATCATTGAAAATAGATTTTAAAAGTCTTTTACTCCAATGAACGAATGGAATGATTTGGAGAAGAAAACTTTTTCTTTAAATGCTAGAGCTATGAATGCTCTATTTTATGCTTTGAGCAAAAATGAGTTTAATCGTGTTTCTACTTGTGAAATGGCTTTCGATATTTGGTATGCACTTGAAATCACACACAAAGGCACTAGTAGAGTAAAGGATTCTAAGATAAATCTTTTGATGCATGATTTCGAACTATTCCGAATGAAGCCATGCAAAACCATTATTAACATATACACCCGTTTTACGGATATCATCAATAGTTTAAAAGCACTTGTAAAAGTTTTTCGAATCTTGAACTTGTTAATAAAGTTTGACGATCTCTTTCTAAAAGTTGGGATTCAAAAGTAAAGTAATTGCAATACAAGAGACAAAGGATTTAAATAAATTTTCACTTGAAGAACTTATCGGGTCTTTGATGACCTATGAAATGACACATGATGAACTTGATAAACTTGAGAACTACCTTCCAAAGAAAAGGAAGGATTTTGCACTTAGAACAAAAGAAGACCACTCAAGCGAAAGCTCAAGTGATAGTAAACTTGAACTTCTCACAATAAAGCTTAAAAAGTTCTTAAAACAAGAATCAAAGAATAAAAATAAACTGAAAAAGAATGCAACTACTTACTATAAACGCAAGAAGAACAAAGTACCTTGGGATGAATCGAGCTCATCCGATGACGAGGAGCAAACCGATGAAGACGAAACAACGAACTTCACTTTGATGACTCTCGACATTGAGGTAAACAACTCAAACGAAACTCATTTACTTTATTTTGAAGTTACTTAATGATTTTTCATGAATTATTTTTAAATTAGTTCGTAAAAAAATATAAAATATAAAATATAAAAAATTATATCATGCATCTTTTTATTTTAAAAAATAATCATGAAAATTGCATGTCTTATGATAAAGGAACAAAATGTTAGATTTAAATCTAATGATAATCCTATGTATATTTTTAAGAAGAAATAATATGTATCTTGATGATTTTTGATTTTGATAAAAAATGCTTTATGTCCAATGAAACATATCTTCATAAAAATGTTAAGAGGTTTGATATCATGCTTAATATAAAATTATGCATGTTGTACCTTCAAAAAAACTTGAAACCATATTTTGATATTATGCCTAAAGTAATGATGCATAATGATCATGCTTAATTAGTTTATATTTCAAAATTATGCATGATGATTGGTTTATTGATCTTTGTCGTAATGAAAGTTATTTTTTCCGATTTTAAAAGATGGTGCATATTTTTGTTTAGCATAAAAAATAAAGGCATGCTTATATGAAATCAATCACATAAAATGAAATACATAAAAAGGAAAATATATTATCATTGGAATTAAAATGGTAAATCAAATCTCTTGTTTAAAGAAGCCTTATGTTTAATGTGTTATATTTTTTGTTATGATGATTTTGATAATGAAATTTCTTTCTCAGTTTTAAACATTGATGCTTGTTTTGATTTGGCATAAAAAAAAAAACTTAGGCATACTTGTAAATAATCAAATCACATAAATTGAAATAACTAAAAAGAGAATGCATTTTGAAAATTTCTCTATCTCTATCTTATCGGTTTTTCAATAAGAAATTAATGAATGTATTTATGTTATGAATCATGTAAACCATGAAAGTGATTTTAATGATTTGAATTTAATGGGTTTTATTGAAATCATGATCTTGATATCTCGAGATTTATAACTTCAAATCGTTTATGAATCAAGATCTCTTATATGTGTTCTCGTATCTTCTTATTAGGATTGATCCAAATAAATCATGGTTTTTCTCTTGATTTCTTAGAATTTATAACATAAGATTACCTTTGAAGATCATTGACCATTTAATCTCCTAATATTTCTTTTTTTTATTTACTAAAAAGAGGATTTGTTAAGATGAATCATTTACGAATTGATCTATCTTGAACTTTCATCTTTCATGTCATAATTTTCATATGATTACCTTTGTATTTATGTGATGCTTAGAGCAATGATGTAAGAGGGAAATGAATTGCACCATTAAAAAAAAAATCCCCTCTTCTTCTTTCTTATTTATGTTAGGATCGGAGCGGCACTAAGAGGGGGGTGAATTAGTACAACGGATTAAAACTTGTAAGTTTAAAAACGATTTCGTAAATGGATAGATATTTCGATTAGACAATGAATGACTTAATAAAAGTAGTTCGAGTAAAGTGAGAAGATGAAAACCGTAAGCTTGCTGCTATGTAAATAACGATTTCAGAAAAGTAAGTACTCACACATTCAAGGAACACACCAATTTAAAGTGGTTCGGTCAAATGACCTACATCCACTTGCGAAGCCTTCTTTGATGAGGCTCCCAACTTCTACTAGCAAATCACTTTGAAGGGGAAGGACAAATACCCCTCTTACAACCTTTTACAAGTGGTTCACACTCTTACAAATTTTCAACGAGAAAGAATGAGGTGAACACTCAAGCAATTGAAAACAAGACTTGCTAAAGACTTTGCTAAGGCTTTTTTTCAATCCATTACTACTCAAAGGTTATATTCTCTGCTGAGAATTGAGGGGTATTTATAGGCCCCAAGAGGATTCAAATTTGGGCTCCAAATTTTGAATTCTCTTGGATTTCTGAGGCTGGCAGTGCTACCACCTGTCGGTGGCGATGCCACAGCCAGTCAATGTCATACTGACTGGCGACTGGCGGTGCCACCGCCTGTCGGTGGCGATGCTACCGCCTGTCAATTTTCACATTGATAGTGTTCTGGTAGTGCCACCACCGGAACTCTTGGGTTCTAGGCAGTGCTACAGCCTGAACTCTCGGGTGCTAGGCGGTGCCACCGCCCAGTCTAGCGGTACCATCGCCTGATACTTCAGGCTCTGGGTGGTGCCACTGCCTAGTCTGGCGGTGCCACCGCCTGAACTATTTCAGCTCACTGGTTGGGCTCCAAACTTGGCCAAAACCAGTCCTAACACGGGCCCAATTGGCCCCTAACCGGGTTGTAGGATTAACCCTTAATCCTAACCCTAATTAATTACAAACTACATAATTAAAAACATAGTCCTAAGCAAGTTTCTAACCGACAATGTTGAGTTTCCTTCCGACGAGCTTTTCGGCGATCTTCCGGCGAACTTTCGAGACATCCTTGGATTTCTTCTGGCGGACTCCCAACAGGCTCTCGATTTTGTGGCGAGTTCAGTGAGTAGCTGAGCCTTTTCGGTGATCTCCATGAACCTCCGACGATCTCTTCGGCGGACTTCCAAAAACTCCGACAAGTCCCCGATTTCTTCTCGGTTGGCTTTGGCAACATCTCCGACGAATCTTCGGACTCTCAAACACCCATCAAACTTGACTTCAGTATTCTTGCTTTATGTTTTTAGTCTATCGTAGTTAATCCTGCATACTTATAACAAAACTTCGATCGAGACAATTAATCCTAAGCAATTAATCAAGTTGTCCGACATGTCATTGGTCCCTCGATGCTTCGTTCGATTCTTCGGCACATCATCCTCTCTTGCGGCCTATTGCCCAATTGGCTAGTTGACTCCGCAACTACGATATCCTTGGCACAATCTCTGCTCTTCTTGGCCTGATGCCCGAATCTACGGCCCGAAGCCTTCTGTCGATACGTCGACCGATCCACCGGCCCGACATCCAATCTTTTGACATGTTCCTTCAGCCCAACATGATTTTCCTATTTTAATTGTCTCATCTTGATGGAAGCATCCTGCATCACTCAAAACACAGATAAAATCATAAACACATATCAAATGGTTTCATCATCAAAATACGAGATTCAACAATCTCCTCCTTTTTGATGATGACAACCACTTGATGACGGAGTTAACCTTAACTCTCGGAGTTTAAATAAACTCCCCCTATCAATATGTCATATTGATAGAAACTTTTGGATTCAAAAATCCAAGCAACATGTCATGATCAAATCATGCATGTCATCAACTTACTTCTCCCCCTTTGTCATCAACAAAAAGGAGAAGTCCCAACTCTTATGTGTTTAGAGATAAAAAGTTCAAATCATTGCATAATAAACATAGTATCATTATGCAATCTAGCAATTAAAGATGTGCAAGTTTTAGCATATTTGCTTTTCTTGAGATAGCGACTATTTGCTTCTCTTTAGACTACAAGCTAGCAATTTTTACGATATGCAAGTTTTACTACATACAAGCTAGTAAAAATTTTAATAGCAAATGCAAGATAGCTTTCTTGTGTAAGCTCATTATTCTTGCTTCCTATTGTAATGTGCAAGTTGCAAGTTTTGCTTTTTGAGATAGGAAAGATAGCACTTTTGCAATTTTTGTTTCTTACAATAAGCAAGCTTGTGATGTTCAAGATAGCAAGCTCTTTCTTCTCTTTTGGGAAGTGCCATTTTTGCTTTTCTGCAAAGTGCAAACTAGCAAAATGCCAAACTAGCAAGAGATAATGTTTTACATGAGACAAGTGGCAAGTGTTACATTGGCATCTTCTCTTTAGATATGCAAGAAGGTAATCAAGTTTTTGCATTTTCTTGACTTGTGCAAGCTAACTGTCTCCCCCTTTGTCATTATCAAAAAGAAGGGAAGATCCTTTACATCAATTATGAAAAAAGTAAGTATCAATCTTATTTGTGTATTATTATATTTTTAAATTAAAATATGTACATTTTCAAAAACCTTATATTTCATTCATGCACGATATTGAATAAATCAATCAACATTATGAGGATATCATATATGATACTAAAATTTTTAACATTTTGATCATGATACCAAACATTCATCATTTAGAGCATTCATGATACAAAACATTAAATCAACATTTATAATACATCATTTTAGCAACAACTCATAGTATTTTAAATCATGATTTACATCATATGCAATACATCACATTATAATTAGAAAGCACAAGTATTGCATGCATCATTGCAAATCATAAATGTTTCATATCATGATGGTATCATCTTGTCAAATTATATCCTACCATGCATGATCACAACTTCTCCCCATTTGTATTTCATGCATAATTTCATTCCATCACATTAGGAATATTAAAAAAAAATTGGTGATGAGATATTACTTCATGAATACAATAAAATTCATATAGCATATCATGGTTTATTAGAATTAGTCTTCTTTTTGATAAATAACAAAATGAATAGTAGGAGAGCAAGATCTAAATTCATGCATATCACATATTCAATCATCAAAATCATGATTCATCAAGAAAATTCTTCTCTTTAAATATTCATCTAGAAGAGAGAATCATGATAAACATTCTTGATTTACATAAAGTTTCAAAACATAATTATCAAGATCATGAATACTAAAAGACTATGAAACATTTCGACAAATCTCCTTTTAAATAGAAAACAATCTTGATTCTTTGAATAGAAAATTCAAATTATAATTATGAGAAATCAAGATCATTATTTCAATAAAATTCATTAAATTCAAATCATTTTCATAATCCATGAGATTCATAAAAATAATACAAATGGATTCATCAAAGTCAATAAGATAGAGAAAAAGAATTTTCAAGAAAAATACTTTTCTCTATTTAGTTGTTTCATACAAGCATGCCTTTATCCTTTTTCTGCCAATATATATATATATATATATATATATATATATATATATATATATATATATATATATATCATCAATCATTTAGGATCGAAAATAAATTTTGTCATAAAAACCATCAAGGTACATTTTCTCAAATTGTGGGTATCGAAAAATCAAGAGAAAATAGCTTAATTATTCATTTTGAAAAATGTTCACTTTGATAAAATGAGAGAATCATGATTAACAATCTTGATTTACAAAATGAATACTCAAGTTATAATTCCAAAAAATCAAGAGAAACCGTGATTCATTTTAACAAATCTCCTCTTAAATAAATAATATAAAAAATTCTTAGGAAATCATGAAAAAGATAGAATTCATTCAATCTAATAAGAGAACAAGACATTAATTCATGCATATAGAATCTTGGCTTAAGCATAAGAAATCTCAATTTACAAATTTTGAAAAATTAAGATAAAGCCCATTTAAATCATCAAATCAAGATCATTTTCAAGAGATTCACAAAAGTGATACAATAGATTCATGATTTTAATTCCAATGATAATATATTTTCCTTTTTAAGTGTTTCAATTCATGTGATTTATTTCATTTATGCCAAAAAAATATGCATCAATGTTTAAAAACCGAAAAAGCCACTTTCATTACCGTAAACATCAATAATCCATAAGTCTCAAGAATCATCATGCATAATTTTGAAATTTATTAAGCATGATCATTATGCATGACATCAAGACATGGTTTCAAAATATTTAATATTTTCATTTCATAATTACATCATTATACATCATCAAAATTGATTTCATAAAGTATTTTCTATCAAGATCATTTTGTTTGTTGTAGTCATGCATTTTTCTTTTTAGGTATATCTAACATTTCAAGCTTAGTTTTCGATACAAAATCCATGCATCATCTTTAAGCATGATATCAAACTTCTTAATATTTTCATTAAAACACAAGCATGGTTTTAATCAAAATCGAAAATCATCAAAATACACATTATCATCATTTAAACCAAAAAAGAACTTTCATTACAGCAAATATCAATAATTCATAAATCACAAAAATCATCATGTATAACTTTAAAATCTGATGCATAAAATCGTCAATCATAGTATCAAAACATTTAATATTTTCATTACATTATTATGCATTACTTCAAATCAAACATGATTTCATTTAATTAAAATCGAGAAATAACAATGAAAATCAATATGATGCACATTATTACTTCTTAACTACATATAGCATGATTTCTTAAGGCATTTTTAATCAAAATCATTTTGTTTATCATAAACATGTAATTTTCATGATTATTTTCAAAATTACTAGAATGATAAGCATGATACCTAATTTTTTATTTTCATTATTAAATTATTAGACATGCAATTTTCAAGAAAATTAATTCTAAACTAAATAAAAAAGGAAAATGCATCATGAAAAGCATCATGTAATTTCAAAATAAATTAAAGGAGTTTCGTTTGAGTTGTTTACCTCATTGACGAAAACCGTTAAGGCGTAATTTGTCACCTTGCCTTTGTTGATTTTCTCCTTGTCTTCGGAGGAGCTCGATTCATCCCACTTTTTGTTCTTCTTCTTGCGTTCAAAGTAAGTAGTTGCCTTCTTTTTGTTCTTTAATTTTTGTTTCATGAATTTTTTAAATTTCTTAGTGAGTTCAAGTTCACCATCACTTAAGCTTATGCTCGAGTGGTCTTCAAGTGTTCTATGTCCCAAATCCTTCCTGTTCTTTGGAAGGTGGTTTTGTTCATCATGTTCATCATATGCATTGTGCACCATTTCATATGTTATTAATGAACCGATAAGTTCTTCAAGTGGAAAAATATTTAAATCTTTTGTTTCTTGTAAAGTCGTTACTTTTGATTCCCAAGTTTTAAAAAACGATCTTAAGATTTTGTTAACAAGTTCAAAATTCAAAAAGTTTTTACCAAGTCCTTTTAGACTATTGACGACATCCGTAAATCGGGTGTACATGTCTCCAATAGTCTCTCTTGGTTCCATACAAAACATCTCAAAATCATGCATCAAAAAATTTACTTTAGAATCTTTTATACTACTTGTGCCTTCGTGTGTGATTTCAAGAGTGCGCCAAATATCGAAAGCCGTTTCGCACAAAGAAACCCGATTAAACTCTGTTTTATCTAAGGCGCAAAATAGAACATTCATAACTCTAGCATTTAAAGAAAGCATCTTCTTCTCTAAATCATTCCAATGGTTCATTGGACGAGAAAACATTTCAAATCCTGATTCAACAATGTGCCATAAATTCAAATCCAACGAAAGCAAGAAAACTCTCATTCGAGTTTTCCAATAAGTGTAATTCGTCCTATTGAAAAAGGGAGGACGAATGAGAGAGTGACCCTCTTGAAATCCGAAAAGAGTCATTTCTATTTGAGTGTTAAACCAAACCAAAGTAAAAAACCGTGGCTCTGATACCAATTGTTAGGATCGGAGCGGCACTAAGAGGGGGGGGTGAAATAGTGTAGTGGATTAAAACTTGTAAGTTTGAAAACGATTTCGTAAATGCATAGATATTTCGATTAGATAATGAATGACTTGATAAAAGTAGTTTGAGTAAAGTGAGAAGATGAAAATCGTAAGCTTGCTACTATGTAAATAATGATTTCAGAAAAGTAAGTACTCACACATTCACTGAACACATCAATTTAAAATGGTTCGGTCAAATGACCTACATCCACTTGCGAAGCCTTCTTTGATGAGGCTCCCAACTTCCACTAGCAAATCACTTTGAAGGGGAAGGACAAATACCCCTCTTACAACCTTTTACAAGTGGTTCACACTCTTACAAATTTTCAACGAGAAAGAAGGAGGTGAACACTCAGGCAATTGAAAACAAGACTTGCTAAAGACTTTGCTAAGGCTTTTTTTCAATCTATTGCTACTCAAAGGTTATATTCTCTACTGAGAATTGAGGGGTATTTATAGGCCCCAAGAGGATTCAAATTTGGGCTCCAAATTTGAATTCTCTTGGGTTTTCGAGGCTGGCGGTGCTACCGCCTATCGGTGGCGGTGACACCGCCTGTCAATGTCATACTGACCAGTGACTGGCGGTGCCACTGCCTGTCAATGTCATACTAACCGGTGACTAGCGGTGCCACCGCCTGTCGGTGGCGGTGCTACGCTTGTCAATTTCCACATTGATAGTGTTCTGGTGGTGCCACCGTTGGAACTCTCGGGTGCTAAGCGGTGCCACCACCCGAACTCTCGGGTGCTGGGCGGTGCCAGGCGATGCCACCGCCTAAACTATTTCAGCTCATTGGTCGGGCTCCAAACTTGGCCCAAACCAGTCCTAACTCAGGCCCAATTGGCCCCTAATCGGGTTGTAGGATTAACCCTTAATCCTAACCCTAATTACATGCAAACTACACAATTAAAAACATAGTCCTAAGCAAGTTTTTAACCGACAACGTCGAGTTTCCTTCCGGTGAGCTTTTCAGTGATCTTCCGGTGGACTTCCGATACATCCTCGGATTTCTTCCTATGGACTCCCAATAGTCTCCCGATTTTGTGGCGAGTTCAACGAGCAGCTGAGCCTTCTCGTGATCTCCGCGAACCTCCAACGATCTCTTCGGGGCGGACTTCCAAAAACTCCGATAAGTCCCCGATTTCTTCTTGGTTGGCTCCGGCAGCATCTCCGACGAATCTTCGGACTCTCAAACACCCATCAAACTTGACTTCAGTATCCTTGCTTTATGTTTTAGGCTAGTGTAGTTAATCCTGCACACTACCGACTAGTCCGGCGGTTACCACCACCTGATACTTCAGGCTCTAGGCGATGCCACCGCCTAAACTATTTCAGCTCATTTGGTCGGGCTCCAAACTTGGCCCAAACAGTCCTAACTCAGGCCCAATTGGCCCTAATCGGGTTGTAGGATTAACCCTTAATCCTAACCCTAATTACATGCAAACTACACAATTAAAAACATAGTCCTAGCAAGTTTTTTAACGACAACGTCGAGTTCCTTCCGGTGAGCTTTTCAGCTTTTCAGTGATCTTCCGGTGGACTTCCGATACATCCTCGGATTTCTTCCTATGGACTCCCAATAGTCTCCCGATTTTGTGGCGAGTTCAACGAGCAGCTGAGCCTTCTCGGTGATCTCCGCGAACCTCCAACGATCTCTTCGGCGGACTTCCAAAACTCCGATAAGTCCCCGATTTCTTCTTGGTTGGCTCCGGCAGCATCTCCGACGAATCTTCGGACTCTCAAACACCCATCAAACTTGACTTCAGTATCCTTGCTTTATGTTTTTAGGCTATTGTAGTTAATCCTGCACACTTAAAACAAAACTTCGATCAAGACAATTAATCCTAAGCAATTAATCAAGTTGTCCAGCATATCATTGGTCCCTCGACGCTTCATCTGATTCTTTGGCGCTTCGTCCTCTCTTGCGGCCTATTGCCCAATCGGCTAGTTGACTCCGCAACTCCGATATCCTTAGCACAATCTCCACTCTTCTTGGCCCGATGCCCGAATCCACGGCCTAAAGCCTTCTGTCGATACGTCGACCAATCCACCAGCCCGACGTCCAATCTTTTGACATGTTCCTCCGGCCCAATATGATTTTCCTGCTTTAATTGTCTCATCCTGATCGAAGCATCCTCCATCACTCAAAACGCAGATAAAATCATAAACATATATCAAGTGGTTTCATCATCAAAATACGAGATTCAATAGTTTACATTGAAAAAGGAGAGAAAGAAAATCACTAGCATCTCAAGAGATTGATAAATCAATTTATGTCATTTTAAATCTCTTGAAAATGATTTTGATGATTTGAATCTAAATAAGATTTTTTTTTTCAATCGAATCATGAACTTTCTCTTGATTTCTTAACTTAAAATTTTCTTTTATGAATCAAGATCTCTTGCTTTTTATTCTCATATGATTCTTGCATTTTATTTAAGAATAAATTTTCTATATGAATCATGTCTCTTGGTATTCAAATAATCTACGAGATTATATCTTTCATGCCATGATTTATTTATGATACTCCCTTATATTCATAAACAGTATACCTCATCACATTTGATTTAAATTTATCTTTTTCATGATTTGAAAATTGATGTAAAGGAAAAAGAATTACAACATTATATTCTTCTCTTCAACTTGACAATGACATAGGGGGAGCAAATTTTGCTAGCTAGCTTGCATATTTCAAGAAACAAAAGTTGCTTTCTTGAATATCTCAAACTTGCTAGCTTGCTCATCTCAAAAGAGATGCAAGAAGTGCTAGTTTACAAATCTCAAGAGAAACAATATTTGCTAAGTTACACATTTCAAGAAGATGCAAAAATAATCTATCTTGCATATCTTAAAAGATGTAAAATTTTGTTAACTTTCATATGTGTAAAATTTAATAGCTTGCATACTATAAAATGATATAAATTTGCTATCTTACATGTTCTAATATGATGTAGAACTTGTTATCTTGAACATCACCAAGAATTGCTAGTTTGCAATCTCAAGAGAGGCAAAAGTGCTATTTTACCTATCTCAAGAAGCAAAACATGCTAACCAACATAATTATCTCAACACATAGATTAGGTCAAATAATTTATCAATTGATTTCATCATCAAAATCTGAGATTCAACAATCTCTCCCTTTTTGATTTTGACAACCAATTGGTGAAGGAGTTAAGAATCCGATATTGTATTATGATAACATTTGAAATTCTCAACATTTAAAGACAACATTATAGAAATTTTCGACATCATAAGATTACAACATCAAAGTAAGCACAAGATTACAACATCAAAGTAAGCACAAGAAAAAAGAGGGATTTCGTTTTCATCAACTTCTAGAAAAATTTACAAACTTGAGATTATGTTCATAACCTGCACATCTAGATTATGCTTATAAACTTACAAAACTCAAAATTGTTGCTAGCTTGCATGATTATAAAACTTGAGATTATGTTTATAATGAAATGATTTGAAACTTGCTAAATGCACTTCTCTTTTTTGTTGATGATAAAGGGGGGAAGTTATGATAATAATCATACATGAAATGATGTATTGTAAATTTGATTATGCATGATTTTATGATGACGTATTGCAAATATTCTTGATTAAATTCAAATTGAATTTAAGTTAAAACAGAGATTGTTGAATCTCAGATTTTGATGATGAAACCAATTGCTAGTGTTTATGATTTAATCTGTGTTTTGAGTGACGTAGGAAGCTTCGATTAGGGAGAGACAATTAAAGCAGGAAGAATCATGTTGGGCCAAAGAAAAACATGTCAGAAGATTAGACGTTGAGCCAAAGGATCAATTGACATATCAACAGAATGCTTTGGGCCATGGGTTCGGGCATCAAGCCAAGAAGAGTGGATATTATGCTAATAAAATCGGTTTTGCAAAGGTCAATTGATCGATTGGGCAATAGGCTGCAAAAAAGGATGATGCGCCAAAGAATTGGACGAAGCATCGATAAACCAATAACATGCCAGACAACACTTGATTCAAGCTTTGTAATAATTGTCTAAATCGAAGTGGGTTTTAAATGTGCAAGATTAACTACGATAGCGATCAAGGCATAAAGCAAAATGAAGTCTCGGAGTCAAGAACGAGATTTTGTTGGGAGTTCGAGAGTTCGTCAGAAGTCCGGACGTTCGTTGGAAGTTCTATCGAAATTGACCGAGAAGTCCAGGAGCTTACCAAAGAAGCTCGTCGGAACTCACCAAGAAGATCATCGTGAAGTCTAGGAGTTTATTGGGAGTCCGCTAGAACATTGCCGAGAGATTATCGGAAGTTCGCCGGAAGATCGCCGAAAGCTTGTCGAAAGAAACCTAGACTTATGGACTTATCTACCTTAGTGAATGTCTTAAAATTCGTAGTTAGCACATAATTGAGTTGGAATTGGGCCAACTTAATTAGGGGCCAATTGAGCATAAATTGGGAATGATTTGGGCTCATTGGGAGGTCCATTCAATGACCCAAATGTTGGGCCAAGCGATGGCACCGCCAGAACAGGCGGTAGAACCACCTATGAGTTGAAAAACTCGGTCTCCGAGGCTGTCAGAAGGTGTTACCGCCAGACTGGGCGGTGGTAACACCTAGTGACAATGTGTTAGGCAATAGTATCGCCAGACTGAGCAGTAGTACCGCCCAGTGCAGGCAGTGGTACCGCCCGTACTTGGAAGACCCGAAAGTTTAAATTTTTGGCTCAATTTTTGAAACCATTTAGGGCCTATAAATACCCCACTTGAGCAGCAAGAATGTAGCAAGAATTCTAGAGGAAAAAAATCAAGTAAACTCTGCCAAAACTTTTAGTTCCCTTCTCCTAGTGCTTAGAGTTAATTCTAAAGGATGTGTGTGAGGGAATACTTGTAAAAGAGTGACTTGTAAAGGTTTTCTACCTGTGAAAAAGAGAAAGTATTGTACGAGGGTAGTTGATCTTCATCCATTAAAGGAAGACCGTTAGTGGATGTCAGTGGGCTCGACGGAAGAGAAATCGGTAAAATGGATGTAGATACCGAACCACTATAAAAATCTGATCTGTATTTCTTTTGAGTAATTTACTTTAAACTAACTTTACTCTTTTATTTTCTCATTATATTTTTCTGTACATTTTCAAAGTTTAATATTTCCGATATTAATTTTCATCAAAGGTACAAAAATTTTAAAAATGATATTATTTTATCCACTATATTAATTTCGCCCTCTCTTAGTATCGACTCATTTACCCTTCCTTTTAGTACCGACTCATTCCTAACACTCCCATCCTCTATCACCCGTCACAATACCCACTTTGCACTGTAACCATAATTTGCAAGCAAGTCGAGACTTTAACCATGTCAAAGTATCTCAGAATATGGATTTATAATTGCTGATAAATCAAGTTTAAAATCACTTCTAAACAATTATTTACATGCCGTGCCTCCATCACCCCGGCCACTGAAACAATGAAACAAGACGACCTGCAAAACTGTTTAGCTGCTGTTTGTACCCCCTCGAGCAGCCAAAATTAGGATGATAACTTACTATAAATTTTCATCATCGTCACCAAATTTATGTACATCGAAGCCACGTTCTACTACAGTCAATTGCTACCACCATTATCCAGCAAGCTCCTCAGATTACAGAGGGCCTCCACCGACAAGCTTTTGCAACACCTCGTCCTGGGCTGCTGCTGCTGCTGCTGCTGCCGCCCAGGCTCATGGCATGGTGAAGCAGAGGACCCACCATATTCATCCGAAAAGCAGACCACGATCACTGTGAGATTATCAACCGTGTTGAGCCTTAGTGCCTCCATGACGAGCTCCCTCGCACACCGCTCAGGGTCGTCATGCAGCCTGAGGCCCCTGCGCACTACACCAACCGCATGTTGACTTGACATGACATCCCATATTCCATCACAACCGATTATTAGAAACTCGTCGTCCTCGGTCAGCATTGCCTGCCTGAATTCTGGCTCTGCAATGAGTGGTGAGGGAGAGCCTCGCGGCATTTTCAAGTCCCAGTCTCCCAAAGCTCGTGTGACGGACAGGATGCCATTGAGGTACCCATCATCAACAAAACCCCCCGACTGTTCAACTCTTTGCCGCTCAGCTGCATAGATGGGCCTATGATCTTGCGACATATCAACTGCTTCACCTTTCCTGCATAAGACTGCCCGACAGTCACCTGCATTGGCTACCAGGAGAATCCTGCACCCAGTAGGGAAGACAGATCAGCAAAGGATTAACACAGCTCTAAAATTGATACCATGGAAACAAAAACACAAAAAGAGGACAAAGAAAACCAAAGTAACAAAACCTTCCGAACACCATAGCTGTTAGAGCAGTAGTCCCTGAAGAACTGCTAACAGTGGAGTCCTCAGCCAAAGCAAGATCAGCAAGAAGGAATGCTTCCCGAACAGAGTTCTCTACAGATTCTACAAAATTGTTATCAGCTTCTGATGCCCAAGGAAAATTAGCATCTTCGAACAAAAACCTAATTGCATGCTTCTTAGTGTAAGCAGCAGCATCTGGACCTCCATGGCCATCAAACACCTGCAGAAAAATATAGTTAGGAACTAATGCAAAGCCAGTTCCACATCAGAGGTGGATCAACTTCTACCCCATAGAAGGCGCTAGGTGTAGGGCACCTAAGCAGAGAGCCTAGATGTGATGAGAGATTGTCAATACGAATATGCTCATCTTCCATGTATCTCCGGTGCCCAATGTCAGCAAAGCTACCAGATCGGATGCTGGGAACAAACAGAAGTGGCTTTACAGAAATATCCAAAATGGCATCTGACTTTCTCAACTCCTACATGCACAGAAAACAAGACAAATAATGCAGGGAGATAGAAACCGAAGTACTGAGATAATAAAACACAGTACCAGATACCAAAAGACAAGAAACCAACCTAGTAGGGGCAAACATGTTCAGGAGACAAAGACATATATCAGAGTCCAAATCAGGGTAATGGTACAACAAATGAAATGAGCTAAATAGTTCAGGAAAGATGATGCATACAAACAACCAGGGATGCTCAACAACTCTTGAGATGACAGCATGACTTGTTTAATTTAACAGGCATAATGATACACGTTAAGCCTTCCTGCTTCTGGGCCTTTCAATGCACTATTATCATTTCCAAATCAGGAGTTAATCTTTCACTGTGTGCAGGGAAAAAAAATTCTATAACTCTTTAAAGCAACATAACCTAACCAGAAGCTATTATCAATCGATTTTATGTCAATTTGGTCATAACGTAAGCTGAGAGAGCATAGAAACATATCTTTACGAGTCCATCACCAGGCTACCTAATAAATTACTGCAGCTAAACAAATGGATCTGAAAGCTTAAAAAGCGGAAACTAAGTGCTAAAATAGATTAGCCTAGTAAAGATTTCTACAAATAAACCCAAGAAGAACTTTCTGAACAGAAACAGAAAAAATGGCGCATAATGAATATTCTATTACTGAACTAAGCGAAGAGTATTTGAGAGATAATCAATTACAAACACATGATTTTGGTTGCACCGATATCAATAGGGAAGACGAATAATTTTTTTAGCAAAATACATGACAATCTAAAACATAAACCCAACATATCAAGATCTACGGTTCTAGACCTAATCATTAAAAGCGAGAACTAATTTTAGCAAAATAAATGGCGAGATCTAAGGGATATTCCAGAGTTTCCTAACAAAATAAAAAATTTATGGTTCCAGCCCCTAAATCTTTCAAATGATATGAGGAATCGAGAACAAGACCGAAGAATAAAGATAGAATCATAAAGAATAAAAAATAGTTTGGAAACAGCAAAGAAAAAGGGCCAAGAAAGAAAAATAAATGGTGAAAGAAGAAGAGTCTAAACCAACCAGCTCAGAAACGGTAACATTAACCGTGATCGCGGCAGCCTCCGGTCCCAGCTCTGCTACCGCCGCTGCCGCTGCGGAGATATCGACGATCTCGTCAATCTCCTTGGCGACGCATCGGTACTGCACGGCGGGGTTATAGTGGATAACCTCCGCTTCTGCCACCATCTCGAATACAAAAGAAACCCCACTTCCCCGGTGCCAATCGAATCCCCTCGACAAGGAGCGACTAAAAATCTCCTCAAAATCCGACCTTCAAGCAATCTAGCTCGAAGAACAGCAGCAGAATTCGGTTTCCTCTTCCTCTTAGGGTTTCTGATTTCCTTCTCAATTTGGGCTTCTTTCGATCTTTTTGCTGCTCCGATTTAATTTCGCGTTATTCAAGCAGTCGAATTCCCTTCCGAGCGTTGTTTATATGACGCCCTCGGGCGACCGGTCGGTGCGAGAACAGCTACGGGCACGTGCGGGTTTACAGAGCTTCTCGTCGTCCGAAACGGACACGTACCGACCTGCCCAACTGGCAGCCGCGTTGGGTGTCGGAAGCGTCGGAAACGCGCTCATCTCGGTCAAATACTCCGCGGGGGGAGACGGCCGTTGGATTCCATCGATACGTCTATCAACGAGGACCACGTGGAATCGTTGCCGTTGGATCGAGAGGAGGCGGTTGATACACCGGGATCCCTAGGGACCTAATCGGTATAAAGCGTAGTATTAGGGATAGTTTCGGGATATCAGATGGGTGGAGCGCGTTTACGCGCGCACTGACGTCTTCGAGGGCCCGCGTGAGAAGATTCTTTGGCCCCACGCTGACGAAAACGCCCTTGTCATCAGAGTTTATATCCTTGTTATTCTCGTTAACAAAAAGAAATATTTGTGCTGCATGTTAAATTATAATTAGTTGGGCAGTGAGCAAACAACAAAAGGGGAACAGTTTATGATGCCTTGTCTCGAGCCTTTGTTTTGGGGATAGATTTCTTGCATTGAACGTTGTGGATGCAACTACGGATGAACTGGGATGGCCACTCGGCAAAGGCCATGATGATTAAAGACAAAAGGGTTGGTGCCTTCATGAACAAGGTGTACGCCTTTTCTGTCGAAAGCAGAACCCAAGAAGAGGAAGAAGGCGAAGCAGCAGCCACACAAGGTGCGTGCGATGGTTGAACGTGACATTTGAACGGGTTGGAAAAGCCAGAAGTTCCTGTCGATGGCTGAGTTGGTCAATCATCCACCGTTAGAATCAATAAACAACGAAGGATAGTGTTCTGGCCATAATGACATTATGCTAATTAATCCATTCTAATGCTTCTAGATTTAATATTATGATGAGGGTAGGTATATGACGACTAGTATTGTTGATCTTTCGATTGTTACTGGGTTTGCGAAGTGCTTGCTTATTGGTGTGGATTAGTAAAGGAGGACAGTATCGTTACATTCCTTACCATTGAATCTTCGGACACAATTCGCAAACAAATTTCTTAGTATAATAAATTTGAAATATAGTGCAAACAAGATCCAGAAATACTATATTTGAAATAGTGCTTGATTCATGCTTGTAGTAGATATTTAAATAAAAAAATTTCTCAAATATGGTTTGAGATTTGAGCTTAAATGAAATGTGTCCTCTAATGGTATTATGATTTGAGTTTGTAATTGTCTTAAGTCAAAATTAGACTTGATTAAGGCTTAATAAATCTACCAATATATCATATTGAGATTTGATGAGTTAAGGTTTAATCATTCGTATGAAGGGAGAGGATGGAGCTAACTAGTTTCTTTTACTCGAGCGTTGACGTATCGGGCTCAATGAGCACCAAGGAAAAAATTGGAGGCCAAGGTTCTGGTTGTTTGTTCAACTTAAATGGTATATAGTATCTGGAGTGACCTACAAAATAAAGAAATATGTAGAGTTCTATAACGACTCTGCTTCGATATTAAAGTTCAAAGATATCCGATGAGGGGGTGGGTTGGTTATAACACCATGAGCTATGGGAGTTAGAGGATCAAAAAAGAGAAAATGCAATCTACGATGCTCTTGCATGTGTTTGTGTCCCCCTCCGTTGTAGAGGTGATTTCCTATAGAGTAGAAATGATTATGTCAATTTGTGTTGTGGCATAAATATTTTGATTCAGTGGAGTACCGGTGGCATACGAAGGTGATGGTGTCACAAATATCATCAATTGATGCGTCGATTTGGTTAGTTTACTATTGAAAGTGTAGGTTCATCCTCATATCTTTTTCATGCAGATGTGGAGAATTAGTGTAAGAGGTCCACGTGAGAGGTCACCCGCTGTGGATGCTCTGGCCATGGAACAAAGAGGTCAGGTAGAGGAACGAGGGTCTTCCTTACTGTAGGGTCATCTCTTTGCAACGAGGTTGCCTCTTAGCTGTGATGTCATCTCCTGACCACTAGTGGTTCTACACAATAGGTCTGCACTGGGGACTTCTCGGCTCGATCTCTCTGTTGCTTAAGTCAGTGAAAAACGAAGGGGGAGGAAGATAGTAATATGAGTTATGTAAATAGGAGAATAGAGAGACTCTTGCATGTTTAGCTCCCTAGTGCTTAATCTAGGGCATGGTTTTTATACCTAGATACCAAGCGGTTCGGACATGCATTACCTTATATAGTAGAGGTATTAATAAAGGTGGCTTGTTGTTAGTTATTAGTGCAGAGGCATGACTATCTAGGGCACTGAATTGTCTGGACATGCGTTAACCAAGACCCTCCCTACCTTGTATGGTAGAGGCATTAAGAGAAAGTCGCTTGCTAGCAGGCTACCCCATGCCGCTAGCCTTTAATGTGGGGCATATTGGAGCGCGCTCATGATGTGGTGTCGTTGGGGAGCTGATGGCTCAGAGTCCTATTTAGGTGTCTGCTTTCATAGCAAATAAGCTGGAATGGAACAAGATCATCCCTATCATTTATCCCCCTTGGAAGGGTGTCTTTCGGGGCTTCGAATAGAGTTTTCAAAGGATGCTCTTGTACGACTTGGGCATGGGCTTTTTCACTAAGGTGCATAACCTGGATGGACATCTGCCTTAACAGGTCTTCTAGCTGAAGTGCATGGCTTGGGAGTATGTTAGCTCGACCGAGCTGTAGCCCTTGGGTCTTCTTGCCAAGGTGCATGGCTCAAGAGTGGTTCGACTTGACTGAGGTATAGCGCTTGAGTCTTCATGCCAAAGTGCATGGCTCGAGAGCATGATAGCTCAGCCGAGATGCAGCCCTCGGGTCTTCTTACTAAGGTGCACGACTCGAGAGTGGTTCAACTCGGCCGAGGTATAGCTCTTAGGGCTTCATGCCGAGGTGCATGGCTCCGAATGGAGTTTGTCTTAATGGGCTCCACTCGGCCGAGGTGCAGGCCTCTGATCTTCATGTCGAGGTCCACAGCTTGGGAATGTGTTAGCTCAGCTGAGGTGCAGCCATTGGGTCTTCAGGCCGAGATGCAACCCTTGGGTTTTCAAGCCAAGGTGCATGGCTTGGGAGCATGTTAGCTCGGCCAAGGTGCAGCCCTTGGGTGTTCATACTAAGGAACATAGGTCAAGAGTGAGTTCGTCTTAACGGGCTCCACTCTACTGAGGTGTAAGCCTCAGGTCTTCATGCTAAGGTGCATGACTTGAGAGCATATTAGCTCAGCTGAGATACAGCCCTCGGGCCTTCATGCCGAGGTGCACGGGTTGGGATCAAGTCTATCTTAATGGGCTCCACTTTGCTAACGTGCAAACTTTGGGTCTTCTTGCTGAGGTGCATGGCTTAGGAGCGTGTTAGCTCGATCGAGGTATAGCCCTCAGGTCTTCATGCCAAGGTGCACGGGTCGGGAGTGAGACTATCTTAACGGGCTCCACTTTGCCGAGGTGCAAGCCTTGGGTCTTCTTGCCGAGGTGCAGCCCTCATGTCTTCATGCCGAGGTACACGGGTCAGGAGTGAGTCTATCTTAACGGGCTCCACTCTATCAAGATGTGGGTCTTGGGTCTTTATGCTAAGGTGCATGGCTTAGGAGCGTGTTAGCTCAACCATGGTATAGCCCTCGAGTCTTCATGCCAAGGTGCATAGGTCAGGAGCGAGTTCGTCTTAATGGGCTCCACTCTGCCGAGGTGTAGGCCTTAGGTTTTTTTGTCGAGGTGCATGGCTCGAGAGTGTTTTAGCTCGATCGAGGTGTAGACCTTGGGTCTTCATGCTGAGGTACATGGGTCGAGAGTGTTGATCATAGGTGTCCTGGAAGCCAATCACATGAGTGATGACATGTGTAACATATATGCATTCTTTTTGTTTATTATATTATTTAGTATTTTATCACTTTATATTGCTTATTGTATGAATACATTGTGATGTCCATGGATTTGTACAATGGGAATCAGATCGTGATAAGATCACGATAATGAGACTGATTCACCATTAAACACAGATCCTAAATAATCCTAGTCATAAGTTGCTCGAAAGGGACATCGAGATAACCATACATACTAGTTTACTATATACCCATATATATGATAGAGGTAACTGGTCTTATAGCTGCTTGTGTGGGGACACTAGGGATATAATACATGTGCTTATTAGAGAATGAGTCTACTAATTGATCTGCTCACGGAATGCTAGATGATTGATGATGCCTAATTATCAGACAACGATTCCATTATCCCAGTGGTGTACCTAGTCCTTAGACTTAAAACACTAAGGATGTTCTGCATGAGTACTCCATTATTTGATACTGAACATATAGGCCTGAAAGTTTCAAATCTAAAATAGTCAGTTATTGGGAGTGATAGTCAACCTTACAAGGACTATTGAATGTCAATAGAGGATCATCCACTCTCAATGTCATGAGATGAATATCCCATATATTCTTGCTCAGACAAATCCTTGGCCAAAGTCATTCGGATTAAGAGAGAAAGAGTTATCCGAGAGAATCTGATTAGAGAGAGACTCTAGTAGAAACCGTAAGTGTCTGACAGCACCATACCTAGTATACAGTCTCTGGGATATTAGATAGATGAGGGATTATAGGTACACGGTAACTGAGGATAGACAGGTCCAATGAATTAAATTCTCTTATACCATTTGTAGACTGCGACGTAGTGGCCTAGTACATCCACAATCGATGAGTCGAGTGAATTATTATGAAGATAATAATTCACTGAGCTAGAAGGAGTTCTGATAGGTATAACTCACGACAAGCTCGATATTGGGTCTAAAGGGTCACACACATATAGTAGGCATTGTGATGAGTAGAAGTTCGAATATGAGATATGTTGGGAAATCTTAGGAGTGACATCACATGCGCAGCAAAAGAATAGAAAACAAAATCTCTAATTTCCCAAAGATATGTTCGCCATCATGTGAAGATTAGTACACAAAATCTATGAAACTTAAAACTACGTAAATGAAAGATTGTGTTAACTAGAGAGATCATATATCCCTAAATCCCTACAGATCTGTAGGAGAGGATGAAGGAAGTTAAGCGCCCTCCACTCTAGTGGTGATCCACACAGTAGGACTGTAATGATACTCCTCAAATCTCTAGGCCTACCTCTGAGGAGGAGAAAGGGAAGAGAATAGGAGAGGTAACCCAAAAGGCTCTAGCTTATGAACCATTGATTCCCTCCTATTTATCAACTTAACCCTAATGGATCCTGCCCTATTGTGTATTGGATCTCCAATCAACTACCCAAACCTCTTAGATTAGTAATTCTCTATCTAATAATCTTTTATTGGATATCATCTATAGGATCCAATAATTCGGGGGCTTATTGGACATCCAATAATATAAGGGCTCTAGCGAATATCTCATATCCGAACCTCTACTCATCGCGACTCCTACTATATGTATGTGACCTTCTAAACCCAATATCGAGCTAGCCATGAGTCATAACCTGTAAGAACTCCTTCTAGCTGAATGAATTATTATCTCTATAATAATTCACTCGACTCATGGACTACGACCGTATTAGGCCACTACGTCGTAGTCCCCAACATGATACAGGGGAATCTAATATATTGGACCTGTTTGTCCGCAATACCGTATATCTATAATCCCTACTCTATTCTAATATCTCAGAGATTGTATCGGATGAAGGAAGTTAAGCGCCCTCCACTCTAGTGGTGATCCACACAGTAGGACTGTAATGATACTCCTCAAATCTCTAGGCCTACCTCTGAGGAGGAGAAAGGGAAGAGAATAGGAGAGGTAACCCAAAAGGCTCTAGCTTATGAACCATTGATTCCCTCCTATTTATCAACTTAACCCTAATGGATCCTGCCCTATTGTGTATTGGATCTCCAATCAACTACCCAAACCTCTTAGATTAGTAATTCTCTATCTAATAATCTTTTATTGGATATCATCTATAGGATCCAATAATTCGGGGCTTATTGGACATCCAATAATATAAGGGCTCTAGCGAATATCTCATATCCGAACCTCTACTCATCGCGACTCCTACTATATGTATGTGACCTTCTAAACCCAATATCGAGCTAGCCATGAGTCATAACCTGTAAGAACTCCTTCTAGCTGAATGAATTATTATCTCTATAATAATTCACTGAGCTAGAAGGAGTTCTGATAGGTATAACTCACGACAAGCTCGATATTGGGTCTAAAGGGTCACACACATATAGTAGGCCTTGAGATTTGAGGAGTGTCGTCATAGCCTTGCTGTATGGATTACCACTAGAGAGGAGAACGCTTGACCTCCTTTACCCTCTCATATAGATCTGTAAGAATTCAAGGATATATAATCTGCCTAGGTAACACTATCTTTTATATAGGTAATTTTCAGTTTTGTGGATTTTGCGTACTAATCTTACAATGACAAACACAATTTATGAAAAATTTGAGGATTTTTATTTTCTGTTCTTCCGTTGCACATATGATATCGCCCCCAAAAATTTCCTACAATAGTATCAGAGCTAGGTTGTTCATGCAATAGATTAGTTTTAAACTATATGTGTTGTGTTTTAGGAAGACTTTTATCGTCAAAGTCGTTGACATAAAAGGCAAGAGAGGGCAGCAACTATTGTTTACCCTTGCAAGTTGGCCAAAGGTTGTTTGCAGCCTTGGCCTAGAGTTAGCAAGATATCCGCTAGAGCTCTTATTTTATTATATATCCAATAAGCTCCTAAATTATTGGATCCTATGGATGAGATCCAATAATAGCCAATGAGAGATTATTGGATAGAGATCCACTAATCTAAGAGGCTTGGGTAGTTAGATGGAGATCCAATACCCAATAGGGCAGGATCTATTAAGGTTAAGTTGACAAGAAACCTTTATAAATTGGAGGGAACCAAAAGCTCATAGGCTAGATGTCTTTGGTTGTCACCTCCTATTTTCCTCTCCCCTTCTCCTCCTTAGATAGTAGGCCTTGAGATTTGAGGAGTGTCGTCATAGCCTTGCTGTATGGATTACCACTAGAGAGGAGAACGCTTGACCTCCTTTACCCTCTCATATAGATCTGTAAGAATTCAAGGATATATAATCTGCCTAGGTAACACTATCTTTTATATAGGTAATTTTCAGTTTTGTGGATTTTGCGTACTAATCTTACAATGACAAACACAATTTATGAAAAATTTGAGGATTTTTATTTTCTGTTCTTCCGTTGCACATATGATATCGCCCCCAAAAATTTCCTACAATAGTATCAGAGCTAGGTTGTTCATGCAATAGATTAGTTTTAAACTATATGTGTTGTGTTTTAGGAAGACTTTTATCGTCAAAGTCGTTGACATAAAAGGCAAGAGAGGGCAGCAACTATTGTTACCCTTGCAAGTTGGCCAAAGGTTGTTTGCAGCCTTGGCCTAGAGTTCCCAAGGGAGGTCTCAGCCACTTGTAGTAGGCCATATGCGTGCAAGGGCCGGAAACGGCCGGTGGGGGGGGTGGTCCTCTACCCACAAGCAAGCTATCCATAGGAAAGCCGCTTACAGAATAGGCCACCTATGCACGAGCACTGCACTTGTGCGCAAGGGCGGCGCTCACTTACAGGGGTGGCAACTGCAAGGGGCAACCGCTACCCACGGGCAGCCCGCGAGCGAGGCGCCTGTGGGGATGGCACTCGCAAGGGCGCTAGCCAGAGTGGCAGCACCGCTCGTGGGCACACTTGCCCATGGGGGCGACGACACCTGCACTAGCGCCACTCATGGGCACACTTGCCCGTAGGGGCGCATGCCCCCATGTGCAATGCCGCCCGCAGACAGGGTGGCAACAGCCAAAACGTAGGAGGCAATGAGTGGAACTAGGTTTTGGGGCAAAAGACATTTTTACCACTTGCAATTTGAGAAATTTTATTTTTTTTCTTTCTGCCCAAATTACCAAAATACCCTTTATAATTCAAAAAATTTCCTATATGTCCCCAATTTTGGAAATTATTAATTAATTAAAAGTTTAATTAATTATTATTATCATTATCTAGTAGTCCTATATAATGATATTTATATATCATGTATGATGTGGATGAATGGTCATGTATCGTGTGATGTGTGTACTTATGATTATTATTATTATTGGGGCTTGCGAGCCTCTATCTTATTTCTTGTTTATTATCAGTCTTGCATACCTATGATTTAATTATAATCACATAAGAAGACACAACGGAAGCGTGAAAGAGATAGTGGGACCCACGAGATTGAGACAAACGATCACGATGCATGGAGATGCATCAAGATACCGATAGAACTGACGAGGATGAGATGGATGATCGTAAGGCATGGATATGCACCGCTGCACACATAGATCTTGATGTGATTTATTAGGCCCATTGGCTCAGGCCTGATCACATTAGGCTATGGTCCTTAAGCAACTAGTGTGATTGCTTGTACATGTAACATCCCTCATTTAAAAATTAAAAAAAATGCTTATATAGTACTTTAATAGTTCAGTTTATCATATCAATATTAAATTATATGGAGGACTTGTGGTATTAGCAAGGATGAGCCACTTGCACTTATTCTAAAGTTGACACCTAAACCTCCATGCTTGCCACCTCACTATTTTAGCATGAGCCAAACCTAAGTAATTTAAGGCACAACTAAGGGAAACTTTGCAGCCAACGTAACTTGAGAAGAGGAGAAGGAATTGAAGGAGAAGAGAAGGAGAAAGAATTGAAGAAGAAGTTTTATCTTGGCTTAAGGCTTTGCATCAATTCCCCCACATTTGGAAATAAAATTTTTTTAAGGCAAGTGTTCTAACCCCATCCAACAAACTCCTAATCTCTATTTTCTTTCAATTCTATAAAATTTGAAAGATTTCAGCTGAGAACCAAACATTTCTTTCGTTTTGATACAAAGCCATGAATTTGTAATTTTTCGGTAATCTGACTTTCATGCATTGTTTCGGTCCTAACTTTTTGTACTAAACTCTGATTTAGGTAAAACCTATTCCATTTGAAAGTAGACTCGAAGATCTTTATTTTAATACCTGGATTGAATGATTTGGAGTCGAAATGCCTAATATGACTTCTATTGCAATTAACCCTATAGATTCTACAAAATAGGGACTGTAATTTCAGACCTTCTGTTACTAAATTACTCATAATTCTCTAGTAAAAAATTCTAAATTATGTAAAACTTGGTTCTTTGGAAACTAGATTTGTATATCTTTCTTTTGACACTAATTTGGAAATTTTAAAATATGCTTGCCTTCTGAAACATCTGTTTAAATTGATTCTATCTATTCTGCAAAACAGAGATGATCAATTTTGACCTTCTGTTACTAAATTGCTCATAACTCTCTAGTGAAAATTCTGAATTATGAAAAACTTGATTCTTTGGGAATTAGATTCGCATATCTTTCTTTTGACACCTAATTTGAAAAATTTGAAGTACGTTTGTCTTCTGAAATATCTATTTAAATTGATTCTATCAATTCTGCAAAAATAGAGATGATCAATTCTGACCTTCCTTTACTCTATTTATTGTAACTTCCTATTTTGGAAAATAGATTGATATAGCTTTCCCATGACACCTATTTTTATTGAATTGGAGCATGCTTGGTTACTTAAACAAATCAGAAAATGTACCATTCAAATTCTGCCAGAATTAAAAACTTTGTTGAGTTTTGCCTATTCAAGTCTCATTCTATTGGAAGTTTGATTTCTATTAAATTCTTCTGCAGTCCTTTGAAAATTCTTGTATTATTCATCCTGAAATTGTTGTATGTCTGAAATTTATTATGTAATGTTTTGTTTGCATTTCCTTGTTTGATAAAGGCACACGCATATTTCCGTTGTTTCTATATGTGCTTCCGATATGTGCTAATGTCATTGTTCAGGCTATCCTTTTGTACTCTAGTGTCTTGTGGGATATTGTGAACCTTTGCCAGAAATGGTAAAGAGAGTTATGCATAGAGCCCGCGATGCTCTGCCGGCCCCATTAAGTTCACTCAGACGTGGGTGGATGGAGCTCCCAGACGTGGGAGACTTATGCTTGGTGGTCATCCTGAAATGGATGAATTACATTATGTATGTGGTCCCACAGCGCCCTCTATGTTTTTGATATGATATCCAAAGCTTTGCTTATGAGTTTATATTTATGCTTTGGATAAAAATGGAATGCATGCTACATCAAAAATGACATACAAGCTTGTATTTACTATTCGGTTCACTTGTTATACTTTGGAGTGTTTCGTATGTTATTGTTATGCTCTCAAACACTCTTACACCTTTGATATACACTTAAATGCTTCAGGTGCCATTTGATACATGCCTAAATGCTTATTTTGTCAATGAAATACTCTAATTTCCTTTCTCGTATTATTATGTCTAATGCCTGTTTTCGAATGAGGAAACCCTTGATGACTTTTATATCAAATGAGATGATTTCAAATGAACACTTGTATTTCTGCTTTTGTTATCTTGATACTAAGCCTGCTTGAATTTCTCCTGCCGCCATGGATATGTTAGTCGCTTGCTGAGCTCTTTATGCTCATCCCGTTGTTATATAAATTTTTCAGGGTAGCTTGTCATGCATTGAAAAGCTAGAATTGGGTTGAAGCAGTGAAAGGCTAGAAGATTTTGGACTAATCTTTATTGGTTGATAGGTTTTTATTGTATAGTATGTTTTACTTCTGATGTAATGTTAAGGATATGTTGATACTTATGTGTTGTAAAAGTTTAATGGACCGCTCATGTTTATGGAATGATAAGTTTAAGTTGTATAAGGATAAGAACTCATGGTAAATAATTGTTTTTTTGTGATTGTATATATTTCTATGATTATGAATTTGTGTTGTGGTTGATGTTTAGTTGAGCTGCGGATTTTATGAATCTTTGAGTGAAGTGGAGTATGATTTATGAAACGTACAGGTTTATGAATTGTGAATATTGATTTGAATGGTTCTTGGTATCCTCAAATGTTAGATTGGATCCTGGATTGATTTGTGATGATGAATTATAATATTATTGATTTTAGACAAGGTCACACCTCCTGAATGAATTAAATTCGGGGGGGGCGGGGGGGGCGTGACAGAGTTGCTCATTGGGTGTGACAGCCTCCATGTTCAAATATAAAAATTAAATTACCAAAATCTTACTTTGATACTAGTTGATAGGATATAAAGAGAAATAAACTTTTGTATATGAACAAATACTAGTAGGCCATAATAGGCAGCAGAATTAAATGGAATCACAATCAAATATAACACCAAGATTTACGTGGAAAACCCCTACAACGTGAGGGTAAAAACCACGGGGAAAACTAGAGATAATTCACTATAAGAATAATAAATATATAAATCTCAATCTTTTGCCCAAAACCATAGCAATAATCACAAGAGAATAACTGAGATATAAGGATCATGTCACTATGCATAATATCTAAATTCTCTCAAAGTAATCACGGCAAGAATCTACTATAGATCTGATCTAATCTGAGATGATAACACTACTAGATGATTGAGAACATTCTCTTTGTGTTGTCTTTGTCCTCTTCCCTTTTCTTCTCTTGTTTTTCTGTCTTTTTCTCCTCCTTGTTGAATCAAATTGCTGTTACAATTTTTCTCATTTTCCCCCTCATTGTTGTCTTATTTTTTGCTCCAAAAATGCAGCCACTACACCCTCTTAATTTTGATCTAGGGTTAGGTCAAAGGGGAGTGAACTGTAGGTTATTAAAGCCCACCATGGGTTGAATACGAGCAACCTAACATAGTGAAAGGTGGACTAATCTAAATTTACTATTTCTAGCATCTTAAAAAATAAATTTCAACGCAGATACAAACAAACCTACCCCTCCCAGTCAAATATCATCATCATCAATTTTCAATAGATGACTCAAAATAGAAACAATTATAAATAATCCTTCAAATTCAATACTCAAATTAACGCATTTACTCAAACCCAAGGTTTGGGTGGATTATCTATCTCTCCATAAATCGTCTATGGCTCTTCTATTATTATAATGATGTTTACAAGGAGAGTGTAAAACCCAAGAGAAAAAATAGCCACTCTCTTTGTCCATGACCAGCATGGGTTATTAACTCCGCTTGGTTCATCCGTCCTTTTGTGAAACCAAGTTGCATTATAGCATATGCAACCTACTTTTTGGATGCTATAGATAATGTCAAACTCATCCATCATCAACAAACTTGACTACTTGTTATTGGCATTTCGACTCTGCCAAGCCACATGTCTGTCTATCATCGATCGAGCCAGCCACTTGTGCGTTACCAATTTGATAGGGCCATAACCCTTCCTACATAGTTTAAGTAGGCAGGTAGGTAGGTTAGGTTAGGTTATAATCAATCTCAAGAGGGGATTTTATGGACAACTCTACGAGCACCCTTTTCTTTTCTCTTTGTTTGGGTTTGCTCGTTCCATCATCGTATCGATGGCTTGGTCAGCAAGCATCACGCACGCTCTACAATAGAGGTTTAACTCGATGATGCTTGTTTGGCAAGAGATGATCTATTCTAATACAAACCTTTCCATAAGAATGAATGGTTCAAACGACGCCCTTCTCAAGCATATGTCAATTTGCCTTTTGAGTGATGCAACCATCACCAAGTTCCAATAATTTATTCGAACGGATCATACAGCATGCATGAATCACTAATTATAATACGAGTTTCATTAATTAAATTCTAAAAGGTATGAATTTAGGTAAATAGTCTATCATTTTAAATTATTAAAATCAGAAAAGGTAAACCTATTGGCTGATTCAGAATATCTGAAATATGTATCTTCTAAAACTTAGATGAATCTCTTCTAAACCTATTATGCATACATACATACATACATACATACATATATACATACATACATACATACATACATACATACATACATACATACATACATACATATATATATATATATATATATATATATATAATAGGTATTGAATCTCTTCAATAATTTTTTCAGAATCAGATTGTATAGTATAGTGGAATCAGATTTAGTCGCACTCATAAAAGGGGTTAGTTTTCCTGTAGCAGAAATTAGGTCTAATGCTACAAGTCATGTTTCTAGTTGTTCAAGCTATCTAGCAAAGCCAATCTCATTAAACCTTTTAGGTTTAAGAGATATAGATTCATCTAAGGTCATTTTTAGTATTAGAGCTGCAAAATAAAGCTCAAAAATCTTATAATTATCGTTCTTGTTCAATGGAGAAAAAATAATAATTTGAATGACTTTGATTTCACCTCTTAAATATTTTATAAAGTTCATACAGATTAAAAAGATGTCATAATTAAAATAGCAATTTCCGTGACATAAATTTAGAATTCAAGACGAGTATTGAACTTAATATATACTAGCAAGATAATGTTGAATCTCGGATTTTGATAATGAAGTCAATTGTCATGTTTTATCTAATCTATATGTTGAGATAAGTATATAGGATTAACTACGAAAGCTTGAAGACATAAAGCGAGTCTACCGGAATCAAGTTTGATGGGTGTTTGAGAGTCTGAAGATTCGTCGGAGATGTTGTTGGAACCAATCGAGAAGAAATCGGGGACTTGTCGGAGTTTTCGGAAGTCCGTCGAAGAGATCATCGGAGGTTCGCAGAGATCACCGAGAAGGCTTGGCTACTCGCTGATTTCGCCACAAGATCGGGAGCCAGTTGGGAGTCCGTCGAAAGAAATCCAAGGGCATATCGGAAGTCCGTCGGAAGATCACCGGAAAGCTCGTCGGAACAAGACTTGAAGTTCGCCGGTTAAAAACTTGCTTAGGATTATGTGTTTAGTTACGTAGTTTGTATGTAATTAAGGTTAGGATTAAGAAATAATCCTATATCTTGATTAGGGGCCAACTAGGCCCAAAATGAAACCTGGTTTGGGTCGGACTTAAAGCCCAACTAGTGACCATTAAGGTTGGGTGGTGGAATTGCCATACTGGGCGGTGGCACCGCCCAGCACCCGAGCCAGGCGATGGCACCGCCCAGCACCCGAGCCAGGCGGTGGCATCGCCCAGCACCCGAAGAGCTAGGTAGTGGCACCGCTAGACTGGGCGGTGCCACCGCCACTGACAGGCGGTGGCACCGCTAGTTTCGGGAACCGAAGAGAATTCAAATTTTGGAGCCCAAATTTGAATCCTGTTGAGGCCTATAAATACCCCTCAATTCTCAATAGAGATTACAACTTCTGAGAAGCAATAGAGTAAAAAAAAGTCTTAGCAAAGCCTTAGCAAGTCTTACTTTCAAATTGCTTGAGTGTTCACCTCCATTTCTTTCTTGCTGAAATTTTGTATGAGTGTGAACCACTTGTAAAGGTTGTAAGAGGGGTGTTTGTCCTTTCCCTTCGAAGTAATTTGCTAGTGAAAGTTGGGGGCCTCATCGAAGAAGGCTTCGTAAGTAAATGTAGGTCATTTTGACCGAACCATTTTAAATCTGCATGTTCCTTGAATGTGTAAGTTGTTATTTTTCTGCAATCATTATCTACATAGAAGCAAGTTTTTGTTCTTCACTTTACTCTAATTACTATCGAACGAAATCTCCTCGCATTTTACGGAATCAGTTTCAAACCTACTAGTTTTAATCCACTGCACTAATTCACCGCCCCCTCTTAGTGCTGCTCCGATCCTAACAGATAAATTATAGAATCAAACACACATAAAAAGATAAAGTGAAAAGTCTACGTTCAGAATTTAATATATACTAACAAAGTAATCTGTCTCTCTCCTTTTTTTTCTTTTTTTTTTGACTCGATAGAAATAAACTAATTTAATAAAATACAGAAACCAGATTATTATTATTATTATTATTATTTATTAAACAAAAATAAGATCTTTTAATATAATTGGAATTCAATTCAAATTGTTGAATCAAACAAACTTATAGGATAAAATGTAAAGTCTAAATTCCAGTATTAAATATATATATATATATATATATATATATATATATATATATATATATATATATATATATATATATATATATATATATATATATATATAAACAGATTTTTTCTTTCCAGAAATAAAATCCAGAAACCAGAATTTTGAATTCAAGACAAATGGAAATTACATATTCCAGAATATATATTAACAAAATAATGTATATTAGCAGAACTTATAATAACAATTTTTATATTGTTTTTGCAGAAACAAAATCCAGAAACCAGAATTTTGAATTCAAGACAATTGGAAATTCTATATTCCGGAATATACATTAACAGCAGAACATATAGTAACAGAATAATGTATATTAACTGAGTGATGTAGTTTTTTTTCTCAATAGAAGGAAGAAATTCTGATACATATATTTATTAATATGGTTTTTTTTTAATGGAAGGAAAAAGAATTCTGTTTGTTCTTTATTTTTATCGTTTGAAAAAATCAGAAAGATTATATATTGAATTGAAAAAGGAGCAAAATGACTTTTTTAATTTTAATATAATCTGAAATTATAAGTGCAATATGAAATCCAAAAAGAAAAAACACAGAAAAGAAACGTATAAATGTAAGGAAGATTGAACTCGTGCAATCACGATCCTTAAAATTATATTCAGGGCTTTCAAATAAATGGTAAGCATGCAACAATATCAACAATAACAAATCTTATCTTTTACGTATATGCTAACCCCACATTTAGTTAATGTTGTCAAATAGTCAAACACTTGAAGAAAAATTAGCAAGCATATACAAGCAATGTTCCTCCTCCTCCTTCTTCTTCTTCTTCTTCTTCTTCTTCTTTACTGGTTAGCACCCTATTTCGTTCTAATCGGAGGAGGAATATTACTTATATTGTTAGACTGGCAATATAAATTTTAATTCTTCGATGAAACACAGACAGATTAATAATTTCAGAAACGAAACAAGGAGGAGTTTAAAAAAAAAAAAAGAACCCGGAGGCACGTAAACGTTGTTCTAAGTGTGTTCCTCCATCTCATTACACACACGCGATCGGATCGTCGAGGAAGCCACCCAAGAAACAACCGGTCTTCAACTCTTCTGCGTGCATCTACGCAGAGAATCATCGAAGACATTCCCGCATCAGCAGTGTAAAAGTAGAGAAAGGATTGCATTGTGAGGTTTCTCAATGTCATAGATGCAGGTATAGGAAGAGGCTTTTTGACTAATATGATGCTACCATGAGATGAGGCATCTCATAATCGGTATTTGTGAAGCTGTGCACCGATTCACGCAAAAGGAGGAATCGAAGAGCGGTTTAAGGTAAGGACATGCTAGGAATTTTCAAAATTAAGAAGGGTAATTTTGGGTTTTAATACAAATAACTCCAACGTGATATTCACTACTAAGGGGTGGGGTGTTATTACTTGTTTGTTAAGTTTTATGTGTGTTTCTTCCTTAGAATGATTAATATAAAATTTTCAAATAATGATCATAATTAATATGGATTGGCACAAGATATCAAAGTAAATTGATACAAGGATCGTTATTTCAGTGACTTATGTAGATAACGATCAGAACCGATGTACTATGTGATGATACATCGATATGTATGGATGTGTTTAAAGACGACGAAAAAGAGAAAAAAAGATGAAGGGACAATGGAGGAAGAGAGGAGAAGAAAAAAAGAAGAGGAAGTAGTTGAGAAAGAAATGAAAAAGGAGAAGAAAGAAGAAAGGATTAGAGGAGAAGAGGTAGGATGTACAAAAGAAAAAGAAGGAACATGGCTGCAATAACATTGGTAGTAGTGTAACGAAACAATGATAGCAGTCACGATGATGATGACAAAGTAATGACGAAGACAATAGTGATAACGGTTCTAGTGTTGAACATGAAAAGAGGCTAATATCTATTTTAGAAATTTATTTTAATGTTGAGTTTCACAATCTCAATGTTATTTTTTATTATTTTAATAGAATTGGATTGAGCTTGATCCACATATCAATGCAATCGAGTTGTTTGTTGGAGAGGAGAGAGTAAAAAATACTTTTAATGCTTATGTATTTTTCTCTTAGGTATCTAAAGAGTACTCGCTAGGGTTTCTAGAGAGGATAAAAGAAAAATATAAATTCCTCATAGGTTTATGTGAGAGGGTGTGTAAAAAAAATTTATGCTTGAGTTATGATGACTCAAGATCTTATAATTGATCTAAAATTATAATTTTTCTTTGGATGTACGTGGGATTTGTCCAACCATATTAATTTTATCTATTTTTTAATATATTATTTTATTATTAAACCTAACTACGTTGCCACTTAGTTTTCCCTAACCTAATGCTTTCATTCAGATAATGCTATAATAGCATCATAAATTATGAAAATATTGATATGCTCTTAGTATCATTTCTTAGATCTAGTTGTAAGTCTAATTAGCTTAGTATATCTTTCATATTCGTGGAGCCGGTGCTTACCTCGAGGGAAATAGATTGCGAATGAAGTTTTATACTCATATAATGCTCGTGACCATTATACATCAAGCAATAAGGTATCGTCATGATTTTGATGATTCTAGCAATCAATTGTTAGTATCTAATTGATAAAGACGTTAGAGCAGACAAAAAAAAATGAAAAAAAAGGTGAGAAACAGTGGAGAATTGTTTCCCTGTCCGCTCATTTCTTCAATATTACAACATCACTTTCGAAACATGTCCTAATTTGATTCGGTGTAGTGACAGCAATTTGAGACGCTGTTCGTGATAGACCTTTTCTGTGTTTTTATTCTTTAATAGAACACTAATTGCAAAATCATTTTCTTCAAAACCATATATTCTAGAAATCACAAGCGCATGGCCAATATATATATATATATATATATATATATATATATGTGTGGTTTTCTTTCACTGGGAAATTGCCCCTCACAAGCCCCATCCATAGGAACATCCTCGTAAATAGTTAATAGCTCCAACCTTATCCTACTACTTGTTGGTCATGTCCCCTCGAATTCTCGATATCCACCATTCTCTACGACTTGGAAGCTACAGTTCATCTTAAACCAAATAAAACATAATAGATTAGCCATTAAAATATCGCTATATAATAATTAATATCCCTCTTTTATGTAACAACTTTTCTCTTTGTCAATACCCTTAAATCAAGAGAATCGGAGATGCAATCTAGTATATGGGGTATCCAGTGACACCACAAGCGTAATCTAGGAAGATTTTGCTGCCACAAAAGATATATCTTCATACTGCCTAACCATCATAGTGTGCAAAAGTCATTTCTCTTTTAAAAACTCTACTTGGTTTAGAATACACCACAAGTGATATTACCTTGTCATCAGCTGCTGCTTCTTCCCATTATGCTTCTCACTCTTTGGAACACACGAACAAACTCAAAGAAGGGGTTTTGCCCCATCCCCATCAAGATGCTCGCGTTACAACTTCCAGGAATACAAGGACCTGGGTTCCCACCAATGATGAGGTCAAATCCACCAAACTTGTGGACAAGATTTTCAAGCATCTGAGTTGTCAGCTTCTCGACTCCTCTGACCAGTATTAGCTCTCCGGATTGTCCAGTGTACTGCCACCATCTCCTGATTATCCTTCTATTGATATTAGATGGTTCAATGGAAATGACGCATTTAAGATGGATACCAAGTCTGTGAAGGGCAACTTCTGCACCTCCGATTCCACTATAGATAGAGAGCACCCGCATCCCATCAGGAAACATAGACTTCAATACCGAAAGGTAATAGCCTAGGGTGTCTGTTTGAAAAGAGTACTTGAGTGCCCTAAGTCTTTCATCTGGTTCCAGACCCCAAATGCGAGTATGATGCCTTGGATATCCTAAGATGCCTTCCACTTGGTCTGGCTCAATGGGACTCAATTTGTATTGACCCACCCACATCAGATTTAGTGTTTTGCACTGGTGAAGAACGTTTGCTTGCTGTTCTTTGGAAAGCATTCCTTGTGAATCCATCATCATCTTTCCAAGCTGCTCACACACCTGCTGAACAACTTTGGTCTCAGCATTGATGCAGCCTAACTGTTTCCGGGTGTCCCATGATGGCCACCACCTTTGGGTATGTGGAAGCGCTTCTCCGAGGGTCACAGGCGGCTTGGGGAGAATGTAAAATCTTCTTCCACTTGGAAGGTTGTGTAGGTAACCTTCCTTTCTCATGAAAGCAGAAAAGAACTGACAGCTGGCAAATTCTGGCTCAGCACCATACAGAAATTCAGATAATCTTCTCCATGTTTCTCTGGAAACATCCACAACATTTCCAAAGAAAAAATAAGGTGCTCTGGAGAGGATCCCATGAATATTCCCATTTAGATTTGACGTCATTTGTTCAGGCACTTCTTTTTTGGTAAATACTGGATCAGACATCTCAAATTTACTAAAAATGTTAGGTTTGCTCTGCCATGCTGCTTCCCATCTAGCCTGCTGTTCAGCGCTATGGCTGAAAGATGATTCACCATCCACAACTGTGCCTTTGGCCTTTTTCACTCGCACCTTCTCTTCATAGTCATAGAACTCTTTGTTGGAACTTGATGCATGAGCTTCCCATGCGTCAGTTACAGAATGATAGCATTTTAATTCTTCTGATGCATGGTCAGTGTAATCTAGTTCATTTTTAATGTTACTTCCATCGACTGTTTGATCCTGCAGATATGAGAGGAGAACCATATTCATCATATTGAGTTTAAGGCCATCATATTGAGATGGAACAGAGATCTATAAATTTGATAGTTTGACTTCTTTAAACTCAAATATATTATCTTCCCTAATTGAGACATCTGTATTCTCTAGTTATCATAGTAACAATGGACAGACGACGGATGAAAGCAGAAAGAAAAGTCCAAGTTGAGCTAATGTAACACACAGCACTATTCAACTACAATGATGCCTGTTGAAAGCAACCTTATAAATATTTGATACATTATCTTGTGTTTCACAAAGGGTAAGTGGTGAAGATGTGTAATCACCGATAATTTTTCCCTTAATATAAATTAATTACTATAAATGATATATTGCTTTATTATTAACTTCTATATCTGTGTACTATAGTTAAGATAGTTAAGGAAATAATTAAATTTAGTTTCCATAATCACATGGATAAGTTAGGAATTCTACTAATCAATTAAATTATTAATTGATTTATTTCCTAATGAGTGATTTGATATTTAGGAAGTAAATAGTTTATATTCCATTTTTGTGTGTAAACTATAAGAAATAAATATTATATTACTTTTTTTATATCTGAAAGCAAAAGAAAAATAAATTTAAAAAAATTAAATTATTACTTACCTTTCGGGATGATCTTATCTTCTCTTATATAAAGGAGCTACTCCTCCTCATTCCCCACTAAGTCTAACAATGGGAGGATTGAAAAGAGGACTTTCCGGGGAGATGATATCGAGGAAGAGATAATCGAAAAGAGGTAGGATCCTTTCTTTTTTAACTAGTTTTGATTTATATTTTAAAATCTTGATGTTGAGATTGTTATAATTTTTGATGCATAATGATGTTTTAATTTCGAAATTCATAGTTAATAAATAATGATAATTATTTTGTGATGTTAAAATGATTATTTGATTTATACTGATCTCTTAAGTTTAAGTGAATTTTAATATTGATTTAATTATTAAAATTATTATTTTTGGATTAGTATAATAGTTCTAATTTATTTAATTAGATATATCTATGTTTCAACACGTAAATATATCTAATGGATTTGAGTCATTCTTTAATAATTTTAAATGTTGAAATCTAATTTGATAAGATGAGTTTAATTTAAGTCTGACTAGAGTCAAGTTGATCGATCAGATCGAATCGACTCAACCCATGTGGTCATGTATGACTTAGCTCATGTGACCAAGTACAACCTAGCCCATATGACTTCGCATGACTCAACCTATGTGGTCAGGTAGGAGCCAGCCCATATGGCAAAGCACGACCTAACCCATGTGGCTAGGCATGACCCAATCTGTGTGGCTAGGTACGATCTAGTCCATGTGGCCATGTATGACCCAGCCCATGTGGTAAGGTACGACCCAACCATGTGGCTAGGAATGGGCCAGCTCATGTAGCTAGGTACGATCCAATCTATGTGACCATGTATGACCCAACTTATATGGTAAGGTACGACCCAATCATATGGCCAGGCATCAGTCAGTTCATGCGGTTAGGTACGACCCAATCCATGTGGTTAGATATAACCCCAACTCATATGTCTAGGACCAACTCGCGAGCCAAGCAAGGCCTAGTTCAATGGCAAGACTCAGCCCAACTTATAAGTGAGGCTTAGCCTAGTTCATAAAGTTAAGTTTGCCCAGCTACGCGATTAGCATTAGACATATCGTCGCTCCTTTTATATAGCCCATCGTACCTCAACTCAACCTAGTACTTGGAACAGGTATATGCAGTGTATGTGGAATAGGTATATCCAGTGTATATGACCCGTCTAAGACTCAGGTGGGTTGGTTCGATTTGGGTTAGCACTATACGACATAATCCAATTTCCTCTCTCTTTATTGGTTTGAACTCATTAATTGACTAAATCAAACAAGTTTGATCAGTTAAAGCTAGTTTAGGGTGATTCCAAACTAACTTGACTAGGTCAAACCTATTTGACCTAATCAAGATCAATCAAATCTAAATTAGACCAGTCTAGGGTGATTTCAGACCGATTCTATAAGAATTTGATGTTGGTTCCGTTAGATCATAATCAAATTGAGTTTGGTTTAAGTCAATTGAACTATTCCAATTAGGGTTTTGGTTGATTGAGGACTATTGAGAGATTTATGTTTCATGCTTTTATGATTTGATGAATTTAAAGGTTTTATCTTAAGATGTCATTTAAAAATGATTATTGGTTTTCTATTTTTTTATATTTATGATATTGATATAATGAGTATCATGTAGTAGATGTGACTAGACTAGTAGTTCACATTGAGAGTACAACTTGTGAAAGGAGCTACGAGCCCATCACAGTACGGAGCCACCAATTAACATAATCTAACAGATTTACATCAAGTATGGTCTCTCATAATATTTAATCATATTGATTTCTTGATATATGCGTGAGTGATTGGATGAGTGTAAATGAATGATCATAGATGTTTATGTATCCCTACCGAGGGCAAATATGGCGAATCCCTTCGGGGATTAGCGGGCCGTCAGACGTGATAGTTAAACGATTCCTCCATCCGTTGTTGGGAGGAACATGTCCCCACTTGGGCGGGTGAGGGATACCACTCCATCCACTGTTGGGAGGAACATGTCCCCACTTGGGCGGGTGAGGGATACCACTCCATCCGCTATTGGGAGTACGATATGGATTATCTTCATCCACTGTTGGGAGTACGATATGGATTATCTCCATCCGCTGTTGGGAGGAATCCATCCCAAGGAATATGCCTCTCCATCCGCTATTAGGAGAGTACACCATCGGGTGATGTACGCCTTTGTTATTATGTATGTGTTGAATGTGACTGATGCATGATTTTGTTTATTATGTAAGAAATTATCGTCTTTCTTGTGCATAAGTTTATGATGAATCGATATATTTTCTTATTAAATTATTAATATTTGTTTATATTTCATAAATATTGAAAATTATTTTTATGATTTTTCTGATGTTCCTACAATAATATATCTGAAGCTTGGGTGAAAGAAACTTGTGACCCTACCAAAAAGATGTAGTCATTTTTATAGTTAATAGAATATGTACTATTGTAAAGATAATATTTGAATTCAAAAAAAATAGGAGGGGGTTTATTATGTAAATTATAAATAATAAATTACTAATTTATTATTCTTTTTATAAATCCGGGATGTGACAAGATAAGTTTTGATACAGGAATTTACGACGACCTAATAAAATGTTTACCAGCCAATCTATCTAGCACCTTCTAATGTATTATCCAATTCATTGGCTTAAGCTTTTTAATTCAACAATCATTACATGCCATCATTCAAAATAACATACAAGTTACACATAGATCTAATAAATATTTCAAGAAGATTTAATAAATTAGAAATGATTTCAAAACATAAGAAAAGTAGATACTATTAAGTTCAAAAATGATACAACTATTAAAGAAAAGAGTGGCACCTACTTTTTTGATTCTACAAGAGAGCCGGCTAGCAAAAATTGAGTCAGCAAGCTCCTGAATGGAAACTTCTGGACCTGAAATTCAGCAAAAGTTTATAAACATATGGACAAGGATTTTGGCCTATTGAAATATTAGCCCTAAGTTGCTTACAATCAATCACACTAGCAACATGCCACAAATAACAAGCCATAACATCAACTATTTGGTGTCAGCTTCCCGATCTTTTCCCACCACTATGCTCTCTTTAGAGGCATATCACTAACTATATCAAGAGTAATCAAGTTTCCTTTAATTCGTTTTAATAAAGTATTCTTAGATATCTATCCCTCCACTAATTCTAATCAACTTGACTCAATCCAACCATAGCATTGCCAGATCCTTCTTTCAATATGTCAACATGAACTCATTTTTTCTCATTTGTCATCTTTTGGGTCTAACCTAATTATTCGTGAAAAAAAAAAGTAATTTATCTCTTCTAGCAATCTGACACATCCACCTCAATATTCAAATCTTTGTCAATTTTTTCTGTCTTCTTTCTTAATCATTCAACTCTTTGATCCATAAAAAATGGTTAGCCATACAGTTGGCTTACAAAGTTTTCTTTATAATACAAGACATAAGACAGATCACACAAAGAACAAACTTCATAAATGAACTCGAAGTTAGCTATAAAAAACGAAATAACTATTTATTAAAAAAATATTATGAACAGAAATCAGAATAAAAAATAAGTGAAGACCGATAAAAGTGCTACACGCCTGTCATATAACTGAACATGGTAGTCCATTTGGTTCACTACCTTTGTGAATAAAGGATACTCAAAAGTAGATAAAAGAATTTAACCAGAAAAATCTACATATATCTCAAGTTTAAATGATACTTCAAAATAATAAATATAAAGTGAAAATAAATGGCTGTTGTGTTTTCATCAAACATGTCAAAGTTATTAGTCAATTCATTTGTTGCACATCAAGTTTGTAACATTAAGGAGAATTTTTTATCAAAACTCTTCCAACCCTATGGTCATAGCTGCAACTTATACAAGTAAACATGAATGAACTCAGAATTCAGAACTAACCCAAAATCCTAGCACTAATAAGGGATTTCTTGAGCTTAGCCTGAGCAGGGATCAATCAAGCCGATGTGATCTTAGTACTGGCCAGATTGATGTTGAAATGTTGGCAATCTAATTTCAATATAGTTTTGTCTCAAAACTAAAAAATCATCCATCCCAGTGAAATTGTTGCCTTTCATTTTTTAGCTTCCTTGCCATGGTGACATCTGCTATGGCATCCTTAACGACGCCTGAGCAGGCTGCTGAAACCCTCAATCACCCCTTTCAATCTCTTCAATAATACACCATTGTGACGCTTCAAAATAACTCAATATGGCGAGCCATCAAGCAGTGGACTCGATAGGTGACAATCCATTTCCAAGGATTGCTCAAGCCAGATAACACTCTTTGCTCTAGATGTCATCAGTCATCACCAAAGAGTATCAACTTTTTCCACATTAGATATCTTTTCTATGACCCTGTCTTTTTTCATCTTCACAACTTATTACATCTCAAATACAGAATCTGTTGCTGCAATTTCACAACAACACAGCCTGATCTTGTTCCAACTTAACCTGACCGCAAGTTAGATTTAAAATTAAGATGAAGCCTTGGTTTGATTTATTTCAGGTCAAGGGCTGAGGAATGTGGATACTGCCTTACAACTAGCTTTACCATAACTGATATGACATGCTTGAGTTCTGGTGCTATTCACATGCACTACTATTTATATTTGTGTAATTAAGAGCTATATTAATAGTGGTCTATAGCACACACTGACTGCAGTTATTTGGCTCTCAAAAAGCTGTTAGGATCCTTTTATTTTCTAAGCTTTTGAATAATGTTTATTGAGTATATTTAATTCAGTTAGAATCGGATAAAGTTTATTTAATATTTATTTATTGTTAAGAGTCCATGGACTCTGGGTGGAATTCTATAAATAGTGATGTAAGCCTTTCTTTTCGGAATCAATCAAGAAATAAATCAATCAATCAAATGTTATTTCAGTCTATGGAGAAACCTTAGGAGGCCGATTCCCTCGAAGCGATCAAGGAAACTGATCCCCTTGAAGCGATCAAAGAGGCTCACCCCCCTCGAAGTGGATCATTCCCTTTTCTCCTTTTCTTCCATTTTCTCTTCTTTTTTTCAATGATAAAACCTTAGGGTTCTTATCAATTGGTATCAGAGCGACGATAAGACTTTAGGGTCTTATCAATTGGTATCAGAGCAGCGATCCTCGGCATTCTCGTTGCAGTTCATCATTATAAAAAAAAAAGAAGAGAGAGAAGAAGAAGCCGCAGCCACCCTTGCTTCCCCTGCTTGCGGCCAGCCCACCGTCGGTCGTCGCTGCTCTTCGCCCAGCGACTGACCCTGCCCCGCTTCCGGCCAGAGTCCACCGTGGCCGTCGCCTCCCACCCGAGCCACCACCGCTGCTAGGAGACGACGCTGCTAGCGTCTCATCCTACCGCAGCCCCGATCCACTTCTCCACCGCTACTGCAGGGCAACCCATTCTTCATCGCCGCCGCTGCTCCCCGACCACCAACCTCCCCATCTCCAGCACCGCCGCTGCGGTTCGGATAAGGCGACTCACGTCCTCGCCGCCGCCCCTACTTCCCGGCAGCCCGCACCCCTATTTCAGCCCACAGCACCCCTGCTTCCCTTCTTCCCCACTGCCGCTGCACCACGACCCTCATTGCCTCCACTACCGCCACTGTTTTCCGACCAGCGACCACCGCTGCCGCTGTCGCCCTCCAGCAGCACACGTAGCAACTGCAGCAAGTTCTTGCACGACGCTTCCTCAACCCCGGTAATGCACGCACCGCAGTGTCACGGACAAACTTCAAAATAGGATGTTTGATGTAATGCTTATGTATGTCCGTGTCTTTTGGTATGTTCATGCTTTGAACAACATGTAGAGGGACGACCGAAGGCTTAATAGTCCCATTTTAGTTTCGGTCTGTAGTGGACCATTTTACCCCTTTGTTGTGCAACTATTCAGAGCTTGTAAAGTTTGTTTGTAATTTGCATTGGCTAAGAAGTGTTTTCCGAAGATGATTGCTTGTGGATCCCGAGTGAGGCGTTTTCTCTAACCCATTTTCTCTTTTGTAGGTCCTAAGGGACCATGGGAGGTTTCGGGGAGGCTGACCTTTGCGGACGGACACGCAAGGGTGCCGCACGACTTAGGCAAAACCAGCTAAGTCCGTGACAGATGGTATCAGAGCGGGACAAGCACTCATAGAAACACTTGGCATGCAAACGTGGGGGACCTAGCGGGGCTGCATTGAGGGCAGCCAGCACACGCGACCGTTTTGGGGAAAACGGGCATGGCGATGTAGGGAAATAGAGTCGCTCAGAGGAGCGAGCATCTGAGATTGGCATTTAGAGGAATGACCAACCCTTCGCGTGAGAGGCACCACGAGGACGAGCAAGCTGGGAAGAATGCGAAGCGCACAAAGGTTGGGATGGTTGAGTTTGACCTATGGCTCAACGTTGGCAACTATACTTGATGGTGCTCAAGTCAAGCGAGGCGCTTGGTAAAGGATGAGACCATGCAAGGTGGAATGAGTTGCTCAGCGACCGAAAGAGTTGTGCAAAGCTCACAGAGGTGAGGGGAATTGCTAACTCGAAGAATTCGGTACTCATGCAAGGGCTTGTATGCGGACGATGGAATGTTCGTGACCATCCCAAGGCGACGAAACTCGGCACCATGGAGCATTGAAACTTTCTCTTCGGCATGTGAAGGATACGTCCGTAGGAGGCTGAAGTGTGCAGCGAGTTCAGCATGTTGCTAGGCCTTGAGTGGTGCAGTGGGGGCTGTATTGACGTGGAGTCGCAATCTAGCAAGTGCGTTTGCAGGAGGCAGAACAATACACAGTTTGTTCAGTAAATCGGAGTAGTCCAAGGGGATGGTGGTCTCCGAAACGAAGAGAGATGTTGCTCCAAAGGGATGGATATCCAGGAGGGATAAGTCCCAACTCTCCAGAGGGAGAATCACGTGCAATAGACTGCACATGTTGAGGAGTAGTACCTCAAAAACAACAACTCCACGAAGCTCAATGGACCGAGCGAGCGACGAGGAGTCGTCGCATGATCTCGCTTGAGAGAATGCATTGGTGGATGCATTGCGGGATCAAGTGGTGGAGCGATCCATGGCAACACAAATGATGGCACACTTGGAGTCGATATAGAGATCAGACTCAAGGGAGGGCTGACCCGTGGAATGGTGGGCGCAAGGGCCACCATCAACTCAATGCAAAAACGAGGAGCGGAGCAACTTGGGTGTAACTTGGCAAAGTACCCAAGCCGCATGAAGTGAGCCGGCATAGAAGATGGAACATGGAGCGGAGGCGCAGAGCTTTCCTTGGACAGAGGTCAAGGACATGAACTCTTGTAAAGGCAAGAGAAGGATTATGTCGTTCCATGGGTCTTTAATGCTGATGGAGCGGACTCGTATTGTATGGTGCCAAAGACGAAGGGAGCTTCGGGGCACATACACTTTATCTCGAAGAAGCATTTGATGGAGGAACTGAGGCGACTCAGCTTGCAGAGGCGAAGTTGGGTTCAAAAAGCCTTGGCACGGGGCAAGAGGACGCAGAGGCGAGTACTCTTGAAGAATATGCCACAGTTTTGCCATTCAAGTTGCCATGAGGGGAGCGGTGCGCAGCGGAGATTGTACTGGTAGGGGCAGAGACCCAGGATCCAGACAATAATGCACCAATTCCAACGAAGTCGGTGGACTTCGGGAACTAGGCGATGGACTGTCCTAGAGCGATACTTCGTCTAGGTGTGACCCGAGAGCGGGTGGACGAAGGTCGATTGCCAAAGGAGCGAACAAAATCAAAGTTGGAAGAGGCCCTGCAATGTGGTGGCAGAGACCACAAATGAAGGGACCACAATTCGAGTTCATTCCACAAGGATCAGAAGGCAATGGAGATGTCACCAGGAGGCGACAGGGTGCAGCGGATCGTGGTGGAACAGTTCGTGGCAATGCGATACACACGGGTAAGGTCCCGTGAGGGATTTTATCATACGGAGGTATGATCAGGAGCTACTGGCAGCTCCACTTCGGTGAACAACACGACGGTAAGAAGGGCTATAGATTCAAGGAGCGAAGGCCATGGTACCGCAGAGGCGGGTCTTCCGTGCGTGCATCGAATTTTGCATCGGATGAAAGCCTTGGTCATCAGCATATGGGGGGGCTGTGTTCTACCAACGGAAAAGTTCGAATGCAAGTGCCAGTGAGTCCCATGAGAGGGACTTGATCATGCAGAGGTATGATCGAAGCAAGCTGGAGAGTTGGACTACTCCAGAGCCCATATTCGCTTAAGGGAGCTCGGCAAGTCAGAGGACAAGGTCGAGTAAGCGAACGTTGCTACCAAGGAAGCTAAGGAGAACAGAATCGGTGCAAATCCTATAACGTAATGGCAGAGGCCATGCATGGGAGTTGCAGTCTGTCTTTCCATTGACCAAAGGAATCTGCTTGGAGAACACAAAGGTGTTGAAGCAGGGGAGGGGTCGAAAAGGGGCGAGGAAGCAACGATGAGTCCAAAGGGACTTAGCTACCCAAAATCAAGCATCGGTTAGAATGGAGGTGGACTCAGAGGAGTGTCACAGAGGCATATCTACCGATCGTGAAGAAAGGGATACAGATGTGAGGCGACGGATAGTAGAACCATGGGCATGGCAGCGCCATGGTACCACAGAGGTGGGACTTCCGTGGAGTCATCGATCCCTTGCTCTCATAAAGGGAGAGCGTTTGGTCATGAATGGGGCCGGGAAGGTGGAGAATGTGGAGGCAAACTCCAAGTACCAAGACAAGGCTGAAGGGCAGAGGCCAAGGAACTTCATAAGACCGGTGTCAATGAGCTTCTCATCAAGATTGCCGAAAGTGAAGGACTTCGGGTCGTACAAGAGTGCATGACCAAGGAACGAAGCAGACAGTACGTGGTGCTGTACCTTTGCTACTCAGTGGAGCAGGCGACAGGGTTGATGGAGAAGACGGTACAATCCCAGAGGCGACCAAAACTATTAGGGACTTACTCCAAGTTGGGGTGAAAACTTCTTGCATTCCAGAAGTTCGATGGTATTGAGAAGGTGAATCACAGTAGCTAACTCAATGCAAGGAGTGCAAACACTTCGAGTGCTTCAGAAGTGTGAGCAAAGTGTAGGCGAAGGCCAGTAACCAGCTCGATGCATGGAGTACAACCCTTGAGGAGGCGGGCGAAGTCAAGTAACCATTGCCTTCTCAACTCTTAAGAGAATGGGCGAAACCGAGTACCCCAATTCTCTTATCTATCCAGTAGAGGAGCTCTACACAGGTTCAAAGGCCCTTCGAAGATATTAGAAGACAATAGTTGTCAAATCCTCACCAATGGTGATCAGTGCTACTGAGAGTAGATTATCCGCTTCATTTCCCAACAGAATGCCAATCGAAAGCGGAAGTGATGCGAATCTATTTGGAAATGACAACTAAGTGAAAGAAGAGTCGATGAACAAATTTTGTGGAGGAAGGACCCAAAACTTCAGAAGTTTGCGAGGCGATGCTCGTTAAAGCTCCAACAAGCATCCACCCAGTTCAAGCATCATGAGGCATTTGAGAGACTGGCGCATAGTAAGGATGGTCTTTTCCTTCATCTGGATGATCCGCAGGAACCAACAGGGATCAACACAACTCATCCAACCCCACACTAAAGTCAGAGTCATTGGCGAGTTGAAGCAATATGACGGATCAAAGGTTCGACTACTCAAAAATAGCAACAGAGAGCAGTTGGGAGCCAAGAGGCGCATTGCAACTGGCATAGAAGATTGAAGACTCAGCAAAGACGAGGAGTTGCAGTGTCGGCAAAGGCTTCGACGAGGACGTCGAAGGAATAAGTGGGGAAGAATGTCACGGACAAACTTCAAAATAGGATGTTTGATGTAATGCTTATGTATGTCCGTGTCTTTTGGTATGTTCATGCTTTGAACAGCATGTAGAGGGACGACCGAAGGCTTAATAGTCCCATTTTAGTTTCGGTCTGTAGTGGACCATTTTACCCCTTTGTTGTGCAACTGTTCAGAGCTTGTAAAGTTTGTTTGTAATTTGCATTGGCTAAGAAGTGTTTTCCGAAGATGATTGCTTGTGGATCCCGAGTGAGGCGTTTTCTCTAACCCGTTTTCTCTTTTGTAGGTCCTAAGGGACCATGGGAGGTTTCGGGGAGGCTGACCTTTGCGGACGGACACGCAAGGGTGCCGCACGACTTAGGCAAAACCAGCTAAGTCCGTGACAGCAGCCCCCTGTCGATCCCTGCCGCAACCCTTGTTGCCTCCTTCTCCACCGTCATCGCTGCACTCCGGCCAGCGACCACCGTTGCCACAGCCACCCTCCAATAGCACACGCACCAACCGCAGCAAGTTCTTGTGCGACCGCTTCAACCTTGGCAACGCACACACCGACTCCTCTTCTCAACCTCAGCCGCTTCAACAGCACCGTCGTGTCCTCAACCGCACGCGATCCCTCAGCGTCACCAGTAGCTCCCATAGTGCGGTAGAGACAAAGCAACGCTGCCTTCCATCCGTGCCGTCGCAACCACCGCAACGACAAGCCCTTGGCGACGCTGCCCCCAACCGCACCACCATCGCTGCCTCCTAGCCCTCAACAACAGTGATCCCTCCACGCAGCGACCACAGTAAGCATCGCTGCCTCTCATGCAGCGAACACAGCTACATCCCCGCATCCTCGCAGCAACCCTTTATTCCCACAGTGCTACCACCGATTGCGTCACAACAGCAGCACCAAGTATGGTAGTGATTGATGCCCTAGTCCCGACACCAGAAACAGGAATTGAGATTACAGATTTGTAGTCTTACGCAATGGCCACCGATCACTCAATAAAAACACAAATGAAAGCATTGGAAATTAAAATTGAGAACCGATTGCAAGAAACACTTAATGATTTCAAAAAGGACCTACTGGAGAGCCTTAGTAAATTTCAACAAGGTGAGAGCTCAAGTTCTACATTGCACAGATATGGAAATATAGGAAAAGGGCCCCAAGATTGTGACACAAACTACTCACACATGAACGTGGATGGATAGCTCACCAAAATTTGTCAGACTTCTACAGTGTTGGAATATCATAGTAGGTTTGAAAGATTGTCAAATCAAGCTAGAGATTAGTCGAAACGACAACCTCTGGGTACATTTATTAAAGGGCTTATTCCAGAGATCTGGTATGAAGTTAAGGCTCGTCAACCCCGCACTATGATAGCTACGTTCTCAATCGCACATCTACATAAGAAAAAAATTAGCAAGGAAAGATCAACAAGTGGTTTGTACAATGATGAAAAGTGGAGTATAGAGCACCGATGTAAACAAGGGCAACTTCTGATGATTGAACTAATTGGAGAGGAACCGAAAGCTAAGAATGTGGACTCCAATCATGAAGGTATAAATTCTAATGAAGATGTTGGACCTACCATACATACAATGCATGCATTAACTGGCTACTCTAACCCACAAACTATGGAAGTTGGCGGAACTCTGGAACATCAGCCTATTAATAGTTTTAATTGATACCGGTAGCACTAACAATTTTATGGACATTGAGATTGTTGACCGATTGGCCCACCACATTGAAGGCTATGACAGATTCGAAGTAAAGATCGCTGATGGACGGATTTTCACTTGTAATAGCAAATGTTCAAAGATAAAAATGATTATATAGGGCCAGAAGTTTTCTACAATGATTGTTACACTGAAAGATCGACATATTGCTTACACTATCAAAAAGTGGAGACCATATTTACTTGATCAACGGGTTGTGATGCATTGCAGATAGCCTATGACTGAAGTGCTGAAAGAGAAACTCCCCGAGTTTGATGCAGCTCAGCCTTGAGGACAAGGCTGATTTGAAGGGGCGGGAATTGTTAGGATTCCTTTTTTTTCTAAGCTTTTGAATAATGTTTATTGAGTATGTTTAATTCAGTTAGAGTCGAATAGAGTTTATTTAATATTTATTTATTGTTAAGAGTCCAAGTCTTAGTGGACTTTGGGTGGAACTCTATAAATAGTGATTTAAGCCTTTCTTTTCGGAGTCAATCAAGAAATAAATTAATTAATCAAATGTTATTCTAGTCTGTGGAGAAACCTTGGAGGCCAATACCCTCGAAGCAATTAAGGAGGTCTATCCCCTCAAAGCGATCAAGGAGGCTGATCCCCCTCGAAGTGGATCATTCCCTTTTCTCCCATTTTCTCTTCTTTTTTTCAATGATAAAACCTTAGAGTTCTTATCAATTAGTATCATAGCAACGATAAGACTATAGGGTCTTATCAAAAGCCTCCATTCCTAAATTAAGACAAAAAGACACTAATCTTAATACAATTTAAGAGTGAAAAACTTTTGCTATTTACCATTGCAAAATCACCTCAAATTCCACCCAAACGTTTATTCCAGATTATGAGAAAATGTTCCTATAGGATCCAAGATTCCACTTATTTTGACAATCTTCACGATTACTTATTCAAATTTTCAACAACACACGGGATAAAAAAGAAAACAAATACAAAGAAAAACTATGGAAAACTTTAACTTAAGATACTACAACCTTCAGATTGATTGGAATTTCCATAGGGACACACTTGATCTAATTGATTTAAACACGATTTAATTCAGTCCCAATTAAACCCACAACATTTGTGTTCTAGCTCGAACACACTCAATGAATTATTGGCCACTAGGGTTTAGTTACCAAGAACAGAAACTTCCCCAGATAGTTGAAATTCATGCTTTATCAGATAATGGAGAACAAAGCAATAATAAGTGTTTAATTCCCATCTATATAATTCTGCAGCTGCCTTTGCTCTTTTGTTAAAAAACCTTGGTATACTTGCAATGTTGCTGTAATGAGACTTAGACATTCATTATCAAGTGGTTCAAGCTTGAACCAGACTCAAGAGATGGCCAATCTGTGGCCAGCCAGGATATGGACTGGTTCAACTATGTTTTGGACAGATCTCGATGAAAAAAAACAAAAAAATAAATCCATAACCATTACTATAAACTTAAGTAGGATAAGCAACAATATTGCATTCACCATTTGTTTGCAATCATTGCATTGTTGCCTCTCATTATTGAAGAATGGTTGTCATTCACCATATTAGACAGAGAAAAAGATATAGGAGATGCCAGGGAAGAATAGGAATCAGTTCTCAACACACTAAAGTAATTATAATGCTTTCATGATGAAGAGAGATATCATGGAATCCAAAATTAATCCAATATTCTACGTATGCTCTATTCAAACAAATTTTTATTACTTATCTTAGCAACAGGTTCATAAAGTAGAGCTAATACTATCATCAAAACTGCAAATGGATGACTATGGGACTTTCTATACAACAAATATAAAATAATTATTTAGTATAGCAATATACTTGTAAGATATGATCAATACTTTTTCCCTCGAAAATATCATAGTCACTATTACCCATTACTTAATTAGATTTTTTTTATTTTACATATACTTTTAGAAGTAAATGTAAAAAAAAAATTAACATATAATATTTTTATGTTCTCAAGTTCTTTTTAACATAAAAGTAAAAGTAAAAGAATTGCATATGTTAAGTGGGACTTCAGTGGTTTGGCTGAACCAACTAAACTAAATTGATTGAACCCAAGCTAGCCAAATCGAACCCAAGCTTCGATTGGCACAAGCATGCACCGAGTTGCTCCTGTTTAAAACCACTGATTTAAAAAGCGCTAGGCGCCAAAAGGCGCTAAGGTCCAAAAATGCCCGAGACGCTAGGCGCTCGCCCGAGCGAAGCGAGACGCTAAAATATAAAAATATATAATATAATTAATAAATATAATTATTTAAAATTTTAAATAAAAATATGCTATTAAATTAATAAAAGTATGCTGTTAACAGTATACAGTATATTGTTAAGTATACTGTTAATAATATACAAAAAGAGAAGGAAGAGTGTAAGGGGGTGCTGATTGAGAAAAGAGGAAGCGGCAGCGACAGCGACAGCGGCAACAAGAGCCGAAGCGGAGCAGCGGCAACAAGAGCCGAAGCGGGAGTGTAAAGAGGCAGCGGCAGTGGGAGCGGGAGTGTAAGGAGGCAGCGACAGCGGAAGCGGGAGTGTAAGGAGGCAGCGACAGCAGGAGAGGGAGCCGGAGCGAGAGTGTAAAGAGGCAGCGACAGCGGGAGCGGGAGTGTAAGGAGGTAGCGGTAGCGGCAACGGGAGTGGGAGAGGCGAGCGACGACAGCGGCAGCAGTAGCATCAGCAGCGAGTAGCGACAGCGGCGAGCAGCGGCAGCGGGAGCAGGAGCAGGAGCAGGAGCGGCGGGCAGCGGGAGCAGCGAGTAGCGGGCGCGGGAGAGGCAACGGCAACGAGTAGGGTTAGTCGGTTAGGGTTGGGCAGCGACAGCTGATATCGATTTTAGTTGGTTCGATTGAACCAACTAACCACCGGAGACCGAACCAGACCTAAAATCCTGGTTCGATCGCCTGGTTTAACCCAGGCGCTCGCCCGAAGCGCCCAGCGCCTGGGCTCGGGCGAGCGCCTAGGCGGCGCCTCTTTGAAGCGCGCCGCCTGGATGTTTAGCGAGTCGCTCGAGCCTCGCCTCGCCTTGCCCGAGCGCCTAGGCGAGCGCCCGAGCGGCTTTTTAAATTACTGTTTAAGACAACTCACCCCGACCCTCTTCAAGACTCTCTAGCCTCGCCTTGCCTTGCCTTGCCTTGCACAAGCTCCTAGGCAAGGGCCTCTTCAAAACACTAGTTATTATATACAATTAGTTTTAGTTACAAGGATCTCAATCCTCCAAATCAAATCCAATCAGTTCTATCAATTCCAATCTATCATTCATTACTGATCCCTATTACCAAGACCACTCATTAACTACGCAATAAGTGAAGCCCAAGTTGCTGAAAAATGGCCATCCTTGCTACTTCTGTTACAAGGAAATTCCTGATATTTGAAACTAAGAGAGACCAATCATGACAGACCTACAGAAGACTGAACTGCAATTACCCTGAAATATTAGCACCACCCGAGCTCTCTTGAAAGTAACATCAACCACAAGTTTGGTGAAACTAGCAAACAACAAGATATAGTTAAAAATGGTGACCCACAGAACTTTGCTTCCATCACAATGAAAAATAAGCTCTTAAACACAGTCGCAAGTCGGGCAATCTTATGGTCCGAAACAGAATCATAGCAAAAGATGATCAAGAGGATTTTGATGGCAATCTAAAATCACAACATTCACAAGTTTAAAAATTGCTACATTGGAACAAGAACATCTGCCAATTATTATGCAGTTCAATGCCTTGACATAGGGCTACCTAAACGTTGCACTATTAGCTGCCATTTGCCACATTAAGAAAACTGGTTATAGCAGAAACCATCAACTGTTTTCAAGTCTATCCACGTAAAGGATGGCGGATAAATTTGTAAAACTGGAAGCATGAATAATTCCATACAAAGAAGTACCAAGTCAATGTCTTTTGGAAAGATGTCAAGGGAGCCAATGCTGTTCCCTATATAAAGTGGTTCAATAAAGAAATATGGAATTTTAATTGACACTATGAGACAACAGGAAAGCTGAAATGACAAGCAGACACTTGTTTCAAGTGTCAAGAGGTGAAGTCCCTAATATACGACATGCTTTGAATTGGCAAATTTGTCATTTTACATTAAGATGAGGTGAATCAAAGGAGAGCGGAATTGTTACAAAACCAATGTGAGCTTGATCAAGCTCAGGCAATGGTTACCAAGAGGATGGCCTAACCAGCACAGTACTGTATCGGGCAAATCTATATTCTCAGCCCTATTTCGAGTAGGGTTGTTCAATTTGGAGGGCTTAGGTGATGATGCAGCAGCCCTTTCAACATCTAATTAATTTTTTATTGACAAGGAAAAGCTGAAAGGTTATAAGGGGAAGAATTGGAAATAAGAAGCACATCAAATACGAATCAACCAATTAGAAGATACAAGCCCCTATAACAATTTGTAGGAGATCGAGATCCGTGATTCCTAATTCAAAAAGAACCTACCAATAGACCACCAGTCTACATGGAGAACACTTTCCTTCTCCAAACAATATATCAATTTTTCAGTAGTGCTGCACAGATACTATAGCATAACTAGCCTTACTATAGCATAGGCTTAATATGCAATTTTCTACATATTACTTATCTATTAAATCAAGATTTCTAACTAGTTAGATCCCTAGTTAGTCTACAAGACTAACCAAAGAAAAGCCTATATAAAATGTGATACAATGTTAGACTAGTAGTGATGTTTGATGCTTGAGACATGATGTTTAGACTAGTAGTTGATGCTTGGAAGCTTGCTTTCCACTTTATGCTTAATAAAATGTAGTGATGCTTGGAAGCTTGCTTTCCACTTTATGCTTAATAAAATGTTAGACTAGTAGTGATGTTTGATGCTTGGAAGCTTGCTTTCCACTTTATGCTTAATAAAATGTTAGACTAGTAGTGATGTTTGATGCTTGAGACATGATGTTTAGACTAGTAGTGATGTTTGATGCTTGAGACATGATGTTTAGACTAGTAGTGATGTTTGATGCTTGAGACATGATGTTTAGACTAGTAGTGATGTTTGATGCTTGAGACATGATGTTTAGACTAGTAGTGATGTTTGATGCTTGAGACATGATGTTTAGACTAGTAGTGATGTTTGATGCTTGAGACATGATGTTTAGACTAGTAGTGATGTTTGATGCTTGAGACATGATGTTTAGACTAGTAGTGATGTTTGATGCTTGAGACATGATGTTTAGACTAGTAGTGATGTTTGATGCTTGAGACATGATGTTTAGACTAGTAGTGATGTTTGATGCTTGAGACATGATGTTTAGACTAGTAGTGATGTTTGATGCTTGAGACATGATGTTTAGACTAGTAGTGATGTTTGATGCTTGAGACATGATGTTTAGACTAGTAGTGATGTTTGATGCTTGAGACATGATGTTTAGACTAGTAGTGATGTTTGATGCTTGAGACATGATGTTTAGACTAGTAGTGATGTTTGATGCTTGAGACATGATGTTTAGACTAGTAGTGATGTTTGATGCTTGAGACATGATGTTTAGACTAGTAGTGATGTTTGATGCTTGAGACATGATGTTTAGACTAGTAGTGATGTTTGATGCTTGAGACATGATGTTTAGACTAGTAGTGATGTTTGATGCTTGAGACATGATGTTTAGACTAGTAGTGATGTTTGATGCTTGAGACATGATGTTTAGACTAGTAGTGATGTTTGATGCTTGAGACATGATGTTTAGACTAGTAGTGATGTTTGATGCTTGAGACATGATGTTTAGACTAGTAGTGATGTTTGATGCTTGAGACATGATTAGTTGGAAGTTCTTGGGAGACTTGTTCTTCACTTTGAATGGACAAGTATACATTAAAAGTGATACAACATCATGGAGCTGGCTTAAAAAAAAGACCTCTTCACATGCAAGGATAAAGTTATTTGCATCTAATTCTCCCCTAAATCCCAGAATGACAGTTGCCTCAAGCACTCTATTGACTTTGTTTTCTGTGGCTTCCTTTTGACAATTTGTAGCACTTCAACTTTCATGTGCCACTAACTGCAACTCATGGAGTATTCTTCACCATAGTAATATGAGGATTTTATTAGGTTAGAGTAACATTAAACATATCTAACCACCAAGCAATACCAATAGCTCATCATTGCAAATGGATAAAAGATCTATCCACTTTGATACTAAAAGTGAAATTGATGGAAACAACTTTTGCATTGTATATACAACTCATTCCAACTTTGTGTCATGCATAATTATGGCTATCGATAGCTGACAATTGCAAATGGATAAAAGAATTCACTTTATTACTAAAGAAAGTGAAATCAATGGCAATAACTTTTGCATTGTACATACAACTTATTCCCACTTTTTATAATGCCTCATGATGCTTATAACTAACATTACAAAGAATTGACAACAGTTGAAAAATCTATATTGAGAAGGAAAAGGTAATGAAGGATGCCTCACAATGATTATATATGACCTCTATTTAACATTTTGCAAAGAATAGACAACAGTTGGGAAGTCCACAATGAGAATAAAAAGGTAATGAAGGAAACATAACACCATATCATAGACAGGAAAAAATATTGCAATTAGATTCATACAGGCAAAGAATCCAACTGATGATAGAACGTGGACTCAGAAATTGGGACAAGCTACGGGCATAACTGATGCTAGGTTAACACCAAACTGAAAATAATTTGCTAGCCTCACTCTAGGAATAAGTAAAAACTGAAACCTTCCAAAGATGAGGAAAATATTGTTTTATTTTTAAAGAGATTGTATTAAGAAGTCAACAGAAGCCCCATACATCCATCTCCTCTCCTATTAGAGGAGGTCAAAACATCTAATTCAGCAGGAAATTCATTAATCCAATAAGTTAGAACATCTATTAACTCCCCCAAAATTCGCTAACCAATGCACAGCACGGTTGCCTTCTCTATATGAGGAAAATATTGTAAATACTAAATAGATACAAAAATAGTACAATATACATTTTAGATTTTTTCTAGTAATTTACAGCAACTATATGCCTTCAATCAAGGTTCGTAATTTCGTACCGTATCGAAGTTTCAAACTCAGCTCGGTATGGTATGGTATAAGTATACCGAGCGGTACGTTTCGGTATACCACTCTCTTCCCGCGTGAGGAGGAGGTTTCCTTCTCTCCATGTTTGGTTCGCATGAGGAGGAGGTTTCCTTCTCCCCATGCGAAAAAAAAAAAGAAAGGCGACATCGCTGAGGTGATACACTCAGTTTCTGCCCATGTGGAGAGAAGAATTCCTTCTCCCAGCACGAAAAAAAAAAGAGAAAGGCGATGTTGCCCGGTTTCCCCACTAAAAGGAAAAAAGGAAAAAGAAAGGCGACGTCGCTCGACGTCGCTCAGTTTCTGCCTACGTGGGGAGAAGAAACCCTTCCCTTCTCCTCATGCGAAAAAAAAGAAAAAGAGAAAGGCGACAACACCCAGTTTCCCCACACAAAAAAAAAGGAAAAAGAAAGGTGACGTCACTCGGTTTCTACCCGCGAGGGGAGAAGAAACCGTTTCCTTCTCCCTACGCGAAAAAAAAAAGAAAGGCAAAGTTGCTCGGTTTCTACTCCCCGCATGAAAAAAAAAAGAGAAAGGCGATGTCGCCCGGTTTCCCCATAAAAAGAAAAAAAGGAAAAAGAAAGGCGACGTCGCTCGGTTTCTACCGGCGTGGGGAGAAGAAACAATTTCCTTCTCCCCGTGCGAAAAAAAAAAAAAAAAAGAGAAAGGCAATGTTGCCCGATTTCCCCATGCATAATAAAAGAAGAAAGAAATGTGACGTCGCTCGGTTTCTACCCACGTGGGGAGAAGAAACCGTTTCCTTCTCCCCGCACGAAAAAAAAAAAGAAAGACAACGTTGCTCGGTTTTTGCTCGCGTAGTGAGAAGAAATCGAGGGTTCCTTCTCCCTGCGCAAAAAAGTCAAAAAAAAAAAAGAAAAAAAATGCCTCATTCCTTCTGCTTACGTGGGGAGAAAGAAACCGCTTCTCCCTACAACGTTGCCAAGGCTTCTTCTCTCCCCGCGCGGATGAGGAGAAGTTACCGACGACGTCGAGACCTCGTCACCTCAGACGAGAAGGTGACATCATCTGCGGCGTTCGGCGAGGGAGGGTGGTGATGGATCAAGATCATCGAGGGAGAGTGACGTCGAATCTTCCGGTTTTCTCTTTTCTTCTCCCTCTGCTAATACCATTCGGTAGCTGGCGGTAACAATCAATTTAAGGTGATAACGAAGCAGAAACAGCACCAATCGATGCTACCGCTCAGTAGCGAGCGGTCCGCGTATCGGTCTGCTGACGGACCGGTACATACTGCCGAGTATGGGCGGTATTATTCGAAATTAAAATCCTTGCCTTCAATGGCTTGAAAATTTCAATCAACGATAGTCAACTTAGAATTAAGACTACAAGCTTGCATAGATAATAGACGCTCTTGACGAGACATGATGTATCCAAGAAACCAAAAAGAAAAGATTAAGTTAGCAACGCAAATTCAAAAAATTCCCACTTCCCCATCACTTGGTCCTAATGTTCTCTGTGGCCGTTAAAATAGTTTGTTCAATGTCATGCCAACCAACATATGAAAACAAAGAGAGAGAGAGAAAGAGAGAAAGAGAGAGAGAGATAGAGAGAATGGAAGACAACAGATTTCCTAACACATGTTGAGCACATCAAAATATATTAGGACTCATACCATCAGCATATATATTGATGTATTGTATATATGTAAGCAACTTATATGATCTCTACAAGGCTATAGAATATATCAAATATTGACAATAAGCATTTTACTTAGGCTTTTGCAACTCCTTAATGTTATATAGATATGTTTGAAGTAGATTGTAAATGATCGCTAACCATTTGAACGTATGTTTGTAAATTTCATATATGATAGTAACAGATTATCTATATTGTACAATGTATAAAATTATAAATATTATATAGAAAATATAGTATAAAACTATATGGTACATAGAAAATATACACATTATTCATATCCATGTTCATGTCGTGACATGTCCTACTTTATACGATTTTGACATTTTAGTATATCTACGACATGCCAAGTTTCCATCCCACGTTTGTACCCATAACTCAGTATTAGGTTTGTGATTTCGCCATTGATACGATTGTACCAACTGATAATTACCATCTGAGCACAAACCATTATGTGGATTGCCTCCATTTCGATCGATCTGGTCCGTTGCATTATAAATAATAATGATGATATCACGATTCCTATATTCTCTTATCTAGTGGATTAATGTCCCGAATTTCATAACGATAATGATAATAATAATGATGATGATAATGTCGCACCACCCTCTTCTCCTTCACGAGCCACTAGTGTCAATCCTCCTCTACATGCCTCCTTCACATGTGCTTGCCTTGCATAGCACGTCATCCATCTCATTCTGACATGCCTTCTCTTCCTCCATCACCTTCTCTTTTTCCTTCTTCCTCTTTCTTCTTTCTGTTAGGACTCTAACTAGGAGAGTCCTAATTGATAGGGGCATTCATGTAAATCCTACCTAAGCCGACCCTTATTAAAGAGGTGAAGAGGCCAGCTAGGGTTTAGATGTTATTTCTTGAAGAAGAATTAAGAGTTGTAAAGGAATAGGAGTCTTGAGTAGGAGTCCTATTAGGAGTCTTGAGTAGAAATCTTACTTAAGTAAGAGTCTTGAGTAGGAGTCCTATTAGGAGTTAAGGTTTAGAAGCCCTATAAATAGCTATGTATTCCTCCTCTTTTGATAAGCAATAGATGAATATTATCTGCAGCCTTTGAGCAGCAACTTGAAGGAAGGAACCCCTATAGAGTTCCAGGAGGCCGATCCCCTAAAGAGATCAACCCCAAGCTTAGAATCTGCAAGGGTTCTAACACTTGGTATTAGAGCAGCGTTCTTGGCGTCTCGCTGCCCTTCCACAGCCATCCATCATCTCTCCACAGCCGCCTAAAGCAATTCCCACAATTGCTTAAAAGATCGTCGCTAAATTCCGCCATCATCTCCACCACCGCAGATCATCCTTTGATCTCCTCGTGAATTGCAACAGGTTCTGGTTTCCTACCTTACTGCTGCTGCAATTTAGTTATCCTTATTCAAAAATCCAAAAAAAAAAATTGTTCCTATATTGCTGCATAAACTTTTCTTCGCAAAGTTTTCATCTCTACGACGAAAGATACATTGCAGAATTCTAATCGCATAACACAGTCTGTTTGATCTTGCTACTGTGTTTTTTCTATCCAAATCTCTACGAAATTTTTATGACAGATTTGACACTTCCTAACAGTAGATCTCCCTTTGGTTTTATCAAAAAATTCTCAATATTCTTTTACATCTAATCTGCTGTACTTGAAAATCTGTACTGTAAAATTTTAGCCGCACAACACAGTTTGTTTGATCTTGCTACTGCATTTTTTCTATCCAAATCTCTACGAAATTTTTATGACAGCTTTGACACATCCTAATAGCAGATTTCCCTTTAGTTTTGTCAAAAAATTCTTAATATAAACCATTAATCTTTTACATCTAAACTGCTATACTTGAAAATCGGCACTGTGAAATTCCAACCGCATAGTACAAATTGTTTAATCTTGCTACTACATTTTTCTGTCCAAATCTCTATGAAATTTTTATGATAGCTTTAACACTTTATAACAGTGGATTTCCCTTTGGTTTCGTCGAAAAATTCTCAATATAAACTACTGATATTTTACGTCCAATCTGTGACACTTGAAAATCTGTGCTGCAGAAAATTTCAGCAGCATATTGTTGCCTTAACTGATCTATTTGCAATCTTTTTGAACAAAATTTCTTATATATTTCATAGATCATCTTGGCTTCCATCTAAGATTAATCTATTAAGGAATTCACCTCTAAAAACGATTTTGTGTTGCTATAAATTTTCGTCGCAAACCGCTGAAATTTTTCGACGAGAATTCTGCTATCGCAACTTGCACCAATTTCTTTGCTGTTATACTGTCGAAATTTTCTTGATTAAATTGGACATACTTACTGTCATATACACTGAGATTTTGCTATCAATTCCCTCCTCAAATCTCTCAAGTTTTTTGTGGAAATTTCGTTGAGAAACCGCTGTTTCTTCGACGACAATTCTACTCTTACAAGACAACACAATTCTGCAGTAAACTTCCACTGATTTCTATCAAACCTTTGCTGCCATCTACCACACATCTAAAACTTTCATCCACAGCTCTAAAACTCCACCAAACCACACCCTCAAACTAGACTCAAAACGGCCACAAAACAAGCCTAAACCGTAGCCTACATCCACCAATCCACCAACCCTTTCGACCACCACTTCTCTCAACCTATACATGTCTTTAACCGGACAACAAAAGAGAGATCTTAACATCACAGATTTGGAGGCATGTACTATGGCATCTGAGATAGCAATCGATGCTAAATTCGAAGCCTTCGAGGCGCAAATGGAGGATAAGATTCGGACGCTCTTTACCGAACTCAGATTGGACCGACCACCAAGCCCAAAGAAATCACATCAAGGAGAGAGCTCTACCCAATCGTACCAAGCCCGAAGAGATGACCTCCAAGGGAGGGGAGGTTCTATGATTGATCCCAACTATCCACGCATAAGGGTGGACTTCCCTAGATGGGAAGAAGGAGACCCGATTGGTTGGATCTCGCGCGCAGAGCGATATTTTCGGTACCACAAAACTGCGGATGCATCTATGGTGGAAATTGCAGCTATACATCTTGAAGGGGATGCCAAACAGTGGTTTGACTGGTTTAAATATACTCATGGAGTCCTCTCATGGTGACAATTCAAAGAAGGACTATTGATCCGGTTCGGACCAACCGATTACGAGAATATTGACAAACCTCTAGCAAAGATCCGACAAACCTCTACCGTTAAGGAGTACCAAACCAGGTTTGAAAGGTTATCTAATCAAACTTATGATTGGTCTAAAAAACAACTATTAGGGACCTTCATTGAGGGCTTGAAGCCAGAGATCCGGGGAGAAGTTCAAGCACGACAACCGTACACGCTTATGGCAGCCATCTCTTTCGCACGACATCAAGAGGAGCGATTGAACCATGAAGCTCATAGGACTAGGATCGCTTCTCGACCTACAACGCAGAAGCCCTCAACCCCCCCTACTATCAACCGAGTCCCTGCACCAAAAATGATGACAAGAGAAGAGCTTCAGGAGTAATCTACGGAGGAGTTATGTTGGCACCGCGATGAGCCGTGGAGCCGCGAGCATCACTGTAGAAAAGAGAGACTTCTTATGATTGAACCAGTAGAAGAAGAGGTCATTGAACATCTAGAAGAGAGCCTTGATAATGAAAAGGAAGATGTAGAAGAAGAGCCACAACCGATCGAAGTTACGGTACATGCACTAGCCGGCTACTCAAACCCGCAAACGATGAAAGTTGAAGGCCTTCTCAAACAACAATCGATCACTGTTCTCATCGACACGGGCAGCACTAATAACTTCCTAGATAGTAAAGTTGCTGTCCGGATGGCCTTACCTATCGATTATTACAGTAGGTTTGACGTCAAGTTCACCAACGGATGGATTTTGAAGTGTGATCGTAGGCGCCCGCGGGAGAAACTGTTACTACAGAACCAAGAGATAATTGCAGATTTCTTCCTCCTTTCTCTTGATGATCATGAGGCTATGCTCAAAATTGAATGGTTGACAACATTAGGTAATATTTTCTAGAATTTTATGAAACTAATTTTGAGATTTTACAGTAAAGGGAAACAGGTGATTCTACACGGGAAACATGGGGGCGACGTAATGACGATTTGCACACAACAAATGGAGAAGGTTTTGCATAAAGCATGCAGTGGCTTTTTGGTACAACTTGAGTAGCAAACTAAGGGAGAGCCAATAGAATTTGAAGATCCAAACCTACTTCCTTTGCTTGCTGAATTTTCAGATATATTTGACGAACCACGCAACCTACCTCTTGCCCATCGGCATGATCATTGTATACCGATTCTTCTGGGCAAACCTCCTGCAAATACTTGGCTATATCAACATTCATATCTGCAGAAGGATGAAATAGAAAGGATTCTAAAAGAGATGCCCGAAATAGGAGTTATTCGGCCAAGTTGCAGCCCCTACTTTTCACCAATGCTCTTCGTACGAAAGAAGGATGAAACATGGCGAATGTACATTGATTACCAAACCCTCAATGGCATAACCATCAAGGACAAATATCCTATTCCAATAGCAGATGAATTGCTAGATGAAAGGGAGCACAAATCTTCACAAAGCTGGACCTTCGATCCGGGTATCATCAAATATGAGTGTGCAAAGAAGACATACCGAAAACCGCCTTTTGAACACACAATGGCCACTATAAATTTTTGCCAGAAGGTAGAATATCATAGGCATATCATATCAGAGGAAGGTGTGGCAGTGGACCCCTCCAAAATTGAAGCAATGCAGAATTGGCTGACCTCGTGGAACATAAAATTGCTACGTGGCTTTCTCGGTTTAATAGGCTACAATCGTAAGTTCATGAAAAACTATGGAAAGATCAGTGCACCACTTATTTCTTTACTGAAAAAAGATATCTTCAAATGGTCGGACAAAGCCTCCGCTGCCTTCGACAAACTTAAGGCAGCCATGACGACGACGCCGGTGCTAGCACTACCAGATTTCAGCCGACCCTTCATTATTGAGGCCGACGCATCTGGAGTCGGAATCGGAGCCATTCTCATGCAAGATGGTCAACCACTCACATACACTAGCAAGACATTGTCTCTCTCCCATCAAAACATGTCAACATATGATAAGGAGATGCTCGTCATTGTGCACGCAGCAACGAGGTAGAGACCCTACTTGATCAGTCGACGATTTCAAATTAAAACCGGCTATAAAAGCCTCAATTACTTTTTGGAGCAAAAGATATCATCCCCCGAGCAGCAAAAATGGATAACAAAACTTCTTAGATTTGATTATGAAATAACTTACAAAAAGGGGAAAGAGAATGTTGTTGCAGATGCGCTTTCGCAGCTAGCCGAGCAAGCTGAACTTTTGGCCGTTTCGCTTCCAACCAGTGACTTCCTTGAGGATATTAAGATGGAATGGCAGGATGATCTAGAGGCCAGTAAGATCATAAAAAAATTGGAAGAAGCATCAAGCTTCGTGGCTCATTACAATTGGGACTCAAAAGAATTACACTATAAAGGACGCACTGTGCTTATGACAAATTCTACTTGCATCTTCACGAGCAGATTTTGGACAAAGTTATTCCATATGCAGGGTACTAAATTAAAAAGGAGTATGCAATATCACCCACAAATCGACAGCCAGACGAAAGTTGTAAATAGGTGCTTGGAGACAGTCCAAAGCCACCCACCAAATATGACTACTTAAGGAGAACTCCAGACCCAGCCAAGTGTCATTATTGATCAACGGATCGTGACTCAACGACGACGACCCACTACTGAAGTGCTAATACAGTGGGTAAACCTACCAACAGAAGATGCAACTTGGGAGAACTATGACGACTTGAAGATCAAATTCTCAAAATTCATGAATCGTCAGTCTTGAGGACAAGGCTGATTTGAAGAGGGCGGGTCTGTTAGGACTCTAGCTAGGAGAGTCCTAATTGATAGGGGCATTCATGTAAATCCTACCTAAACCGACCCTTATTAAAGAGGTGAAGAGGCCAGCTAGGGTTTGGATGTTATTTCTTGAATAAGAATTAAGAGTTGTAAAGGAATAGGAGTCTTGAGTAAGAGTCCTATTAGGAGTCTTGAGTAGAAGTCTTACTTAAGTAAGAGTCTTGAGTAGGAGTCCTATTAGGAGTTAGGGTTTAGAAGCCCTATAAATAGCTATGTATTCCTCCTCTTTTGATAAGCAATAGATGAATATTATCTGCAGCCTTTGAGCAGCAACTTGAAGGAAGGAACCCCTATAGAGTTCCAGGAGGCTGATCCCCTAAAGAGATCAACCCCAAGCTTAGAATCTGCAAGGGTTCTAACACTTTCTTCCCTAATCTCCCTCTCTCAAGAAAATGTTGGTACCAGTTGTTAGTATATCAGTACCAATGATATGTACCAATCCGGTATGGAACTGGTACAGAGTCCAGTACGAGATTCCAAACCTTGGAAATCATGATGCAATATATCACAATGAATATATATATATATATATATATGGTTCTATTCACTGAGATTAAAATCAGCAGTGTCCTTCAATCTTTTGATCAAAGGATGCAGAACCAGTTGGACAAACATTGCTGTCACATTTTTTAGTGTTGATAGTTTGTCAGCCCTGTATTGGCAAAAACTTCAATGGCAGGCCCAAATCTAAATCACTGACCCCTTCATCCTCTGCTGTGCTTTTTCACATCAATTGGTATCAACGCTGGACCAGATACACTTTAATCCAAAACCAGCAAGCAACTAAATAGATCTGTTGCTCATACTTTCTGCTAACTTCTATTGGCACCATGAACAAGTATGCAATCGAGGAAGATTCCTTTGTTACTAGATAGATTAACTGTATGGAGAACAACAAAAGAAATTATCTACAAGAATATAAAAGGGAAACATTGGATGACATGAGCTGTTTCTAATGAAAATTTGAATTATCATAATTGGGATCCAATGGAGTTGGAACCATAAGAGCATAACTACAGATCTTTTAGAGATACCACCAACAGTCATTTTCCTTTCATATTTATTTTCAAATGCTGATAAGGAGAATTATATGGAAGACAATCATGTTGATGATAAAGATAAATTGAAGACCATATTCATTAACCAATAAGTGAAAAAGAACACAAAAACATGAATTTTTATGGACCCTTTCTTGTTAAATTTATCTTCTACCCAAAGGCCGAATTATCCATTACACATCAAACCATTTGTATGTTCTTTTCATCCCCACATCATGGAGTTACATCAATTGATTAACAATCCAAAAATCAGATGACCCAGAGATGTGACCTTAGGCAGAAGTAAACTGATGCAAGTCGGATTAGTGTAGGATCCTGTTGTGTTTACGTTGGGACTTAGAATCGACTTAACTTAATTGAATCTTATTGAGCCTAGGTCTTAAAATTCTTGTTTTCTGGTATTTTAGCAGCAACATTTTAATGAAAAGAGACAACAATCTCCTCTAAAAAGATAGGTCTAAGCTTTGATTTCCTCCAACTAGAGTTATCATTAGAATTGGATGCAGGACTAGAGTTTGATTTCCTCCACCAATGTATTAAACAGAGGGTATTCAGCCACTCAAGTCACCTGAATACTTTGAACAAGAGGTCACAAATTTCATTTAACCAACATTCACCGTTTCGGGTACTGGACCCATCTCTAAGATCTATCGGACCGGTACATACCGGTGTGCCGACACATGGTACACCAATAGGTACGTGTTTCGAAGAGGAAGAAGAGGAAAGGGATGGTGGAGGAAGGAAGAAGAAAGAGGAAAGAAGAAACGGCAGAGAAGGAATGTGGAAGAGGAGGGGAGGAGGGGAAGATACATACTTGAGAAGTGATTAAGGCAAAGATCGTGTGTGGCAGTGTACAGCAACATCATGGCAAGCGGAGGTCGCCGGTAGCAGCTTGCATGAGAAGTAGTGACGTCGATTGCAGTGAGAAGACAGAGGCAAGAAGTCACAATGAGAAGCCGCAGCACCAATCACGACTACATGAGGCGATGCGGAAGTGGGATTTAGAGTTTCCCACTTTCCCTTTCATACGATGGACTAGGCCAGGGTGGATCCGCATATTGGTTGTTGCTCAGACCAAGTGCCGCACATTTCATACCAGTTCAGGCAAAACTTAAGTCCTTGCATTTAACTAGGTCAGCAAGCCCTCTCCCTCCCTCGTACTGATACAAGTGCATGGTGAGCATTGAATGCTCCTAAACTCCAAGATAAACTCCCAAGCCTCAAACCTATCAACTTCCAAGAAGATGGTTCGTATCTTGTGTTGTTTCTTTAAACTCTAAGCCACAAAGTACAAAGCACTGTGAATTCATTATGTATTTTAATTTGTGCTTGAATTTTAGTATATTATGACTTATTAATTAGGTTGTTGAGGGAATTAATGTACAAGTCATCTATAGAAGGGGAGGAGAGGAAGATTTGTGACATATTTTATTTTTCGAAGCCATAAACTTCTGAAGCACTACAAAGACAAGTTGAAGAGCTTATCATGCGCCTCGAGCATCAAGAAATTCATGCCCCTGGAGGCTCTAGCCATGGTTATGCAAGTGTTGGATTTGATAACATAAATCCCTTTGTATCTAGAGAAGCTATTGGAGGCTCAATCATGGAGAGGTTTCTTCGTGCAAATGATAATATCAAGATTGACTTGTCGGATCACCATCAAGCACATATTTCCTATTCCACATGTGGCGGATATGTTTGATATGCTTGTTAGTGCTCAAATTTTCTCTAAAACTGATCTTCAAAGTGATCGTCACTGAATCCATATTAAACTAGTAGATGAATGAAAAACTACTTTTAAGACTTGAGAAGGTTTATATGAATAGCTAATTATATCATTTGGACTTTCAATTGCTCCAAGTACCCTCATGCGAGTAATGAATCATATTCTTCATCCTTATATTAGGAAGTTTGTTGTTGTCTATTTTAAAGATATTCTTATTTATAGTCACAACAAATATAATCATACCAAACATTTGAGAGTTATCCTATCAACATCATAGACAAAAAAGTTATATGTAAATCTTAAGAAATGCTCCACCATGTTCTCTAAAGTCTAACCTAGTTTTTCTATAGTTAATCTAAATCCTTGTAGGCATCCAAGTGGATTTCGAGAGAAGACTAATGTTATCCAGACTTGCCAATACTAACTTCCTTACAAGATATTCAAAGTTCACGGGTTGACATCCTTTTATTATCGATTTATTCAGAATTTCAGCACTATTATAACCCCTCTTATTGTATAATCATGAGATAAACAACAGTTTTGAACTATTAAAAGGTAAAATTATCCACTGCTCCCATTATTACATTACTGGATTTTTCTAAAATATTTGATGTTGATTGTGACAACAGATCCATGTAGCCAACTCTAGGACTTAGAACTTTGTTACTGTTATATTTTATATTGATTGTGATGCCTCTCACGTAGGTATTGGTGGAGTACTTAGCCAAGTACATTCAATTGCATTCTTTAGTGAAAAACTTTACAATACAAGAAAGAACTATCAAACTTATGATATTAAAATCTTATGCTATTGTTCAATTATTACGGCATTGAAAACCTTATTTAATTCAAAGAGAATTCACCCTAAATTTTGATCATAAAGCTCTTAAACACACAAATTCTCAAGCAAATCTCAATAGGTGACATGCAAGATGGATAGTATTTTTACAATTGTATACTTTTGTCACATAGTCAAGTAGCATATGCACTCAATTGACAACGATCACCTCTTAATATTATGCTTGCTCAATTAAAAGGATTTGATGCAATAAGAGATACTCTAACCATGAAGATTCATGAAAGTTATGCATAGAGAGTTATCATGAAGATTATGTTACAAAGTTTACAAAAAAGACTAACAATCATCATCCTACTAAGACCTTTGAAGAAGATCTTATTTGGGTCTTTTTGAAAAAACTAAAAAAAAATATTTTTTAGCAAGAACTTATAATAAACTCAAGGAGAAGAAAATTAGTCTCTGTCGAGCTCTCAAGAGGATCAATGATAATGCTTATGAGATTAAACACACTCCACATTCAATACCCAAGACTTACCAATTTGTTATGGCAACAATGATGTCACTGGTGGACGAGTTCTTTCTCACTTGTGAAGGATGGTGCAGTCTATGGTGAGCATTCAATGCTCCCAAACTCCATGATAATAAACTTCCAAGCCTCACTTATCAAATTCCAAGAAGATAGTTCGTATCTTGTGTTTCTCTTCAAACTCTAAGTGACCAGGTACAAAGTACCATGTATTCATTATGTATTGTAATTTGTGCTTAACTTTTTGTAAATTATGACTTATTAATTAGGTGGTTGAAAGATTTAATGTACATCTACAAAAGGGGAGGGGAGAAAGATTTCTGAGGTAGTCCAGTTTTTGAAACCATAACAAATTTTTATATCTTTGAGCTACTAGCTATTAGTTATCTCCTTTCTTAAAAAAAGAGTGTTCTCTTTTATTTTCTCTTATATATCACTTCTTTTCTTGCCCTCTTATCTTCTCTTTCTATTGTTTCACATCACCCACGATGCTCTTCCTGACTTAATCTTACCCCTTTTTTATGGCTAATGACCCATCTGTTTCTATACCAGATGATACTATTTACTTGTTCTATTTGATGTGACCAAAATCTGCAACAAAATTATCATCTTTAATGATAACAGGTACAGAACCTGCTGGTTAAGCGTCATAACCTCTTTGAGTACCAAATGTTACAAATTTCCACACCTTGATATTGTTTTTCAAATTACAACAGACCACTTCATTCTCTTCAGCCCTTCTTTTAACATTATATAAGGTGTGGCAAGGTGAATTAAAAGTTTTTTTTCTGAGTAACACATAAGTTTGAGCAAGTGCATCAAAAACATGCATTTGAAACTCCCGTGTACCACCAATTCAGCATCCTAAGCAATACCACCAACACTCAAAACATGTGTAATTAGAGAAAGCTGAGAAACTATTATGAAATAGCAACAAAAGAGGTAAACAAATAAAAGTAGGAAAAAAGAATCTGTAAGGTATGTTTCTGGAGTTCATACATAAATTGACCAACTAGAATTACCCAATTTTTATCAGTACAATCCCAGCCCTCGTGCAGATTGTATCAGCTAATTCTTTATAATGGGGTGACAAAACCCAAAAAGGTTGACCAATGCCATGCATTATTTTGACTGAATCCAATGACAATAAATATCTGCTTTATATGAAAAAAAATCATCATGACATGTCCTTACATTTCCACAAAAATGTTAGAAATTTAGTATAATCAAGTTCACAATAACAGCTAGTTCATAAGAAAAAGATGAACCCTTACCAGTACATTTAAAATTTCAACTTACCAAAATTATCAATAGCAGTTGATACTTCTTCTTCAGTGAAACCCATTTGAAACAGATAATTTGTCTTGTCCATCATCCCAAATAAACCTTCAGCATTTTGTTCCTACAAATTGTTAATTCAAGATTTTTAAAACAATCCAGAAATTCTTTTAAACCTCCAAAAAAATTAAAACTCAAAGAAAGAAAGAGATTGAATTCATGAGGAATTATTAATAAGTGCACAAAAGAATTAGAAATCTTCTGTCAAGCCTCCAGCAATGTTGGAAGTCAAAGAACGAATGATTGAACTCATGAGGAATTATTACTAAATGCACAAAATATTCGGAAATAATCTTTTGGATATCCATATTATGTTTGTAAGCAATTGACATCCTGTATGCACTACTGTCATAGATAACACTGTACCATAGAACTCCAAAAATTTTGAACAAAAAGAGACCATAAGCAACAAAGACAGAAAAAAAGATGCTGTTCTACTTATGAAATAATGTCATTGTTTTAGCCAAGATTAAAACTGGAACAGGTCCATATTCTTGTATTACATGCCTCAAATACCAAAGTTTTCCTTTTTCGCCACAAAAACCATAGTAGCAGCTGTCACATAGAGAAAAAAATATGAAACACAGGACATGACTATAGTGTCCAGAAGGACCAGTTGCTCAAATTGGAAGGTCACATTAAGATAACACCCCAAGCTCTCTCTCATATTTGATGATGGCTTTACCAGTCAAAGCATGGCAAATGAAGTTTGAAAAGAATTATCATTGACTCAACACCAAATATCTAAAGAAAGGTGTTACCTTCCAAGTAACACGAAAAGTAGCAAGAAACATGCAAGAGTTTCACTAAACTATGCCCTAAAAGAAATTTGATCCCTGTGTTAACTATGCCCTAAAAGAAATTTTAATAGTCAAATCAATTACAGCTTGTTATCGTATGTGCAATAAGAACATCCTCTAGTTTAAGCCAGAGAAAGAGAGATTATAATGCTGATTCTCTAATATGTGCAATAAGAACATCCTCTAGTTTAAGCCAGAGAAAGAGAGAGATTATATGCTGATTCTCTAATATTTGCCTCTCACCTATAATGATTTTTCTCCTTATATTACTCTCCGCTTCCTGATTTACCTCATTCCAGTTCTTAGAATCTCCCATATGTCATCCTCAATAAAAATGACTTGTACTACCACAACTCTCTTAACATAATGATGCTACGTTAGTCAATGTTGATCTCATTTTTGTTAAAATTTCACTTCCTAGTTCTCTCTTTATTTGTATGGGGTTCAAGTACGACGATTTGTTGATCCGATATCACCTCTCGAATGGAAAGTTTTGGCAAAGGAGAAAAATATCGTTAACTGCCACAACTCTCTTAACATGTTGATACTACTTTAATCAATGTTGATCTCAATTTGTTAAAATTTCATTGTCTGGTTCGCTCTTTATTCATATGGGGTTCGAGTACAATGGTTTGTCGATCCGATATCACCTCTCGAATGAAAAGTTTTGGCAGAGGAGAAAAATATCGCTAGACACAAACGTAAAACCGAAAGGAAAACAACCTATATTGCTCGTAAGTTAAAGTGCCAACTACAAGGAGCTAAGCAACGGAAACAAGAGCAATAAAAGATTTGAACGAAAATATGTTAAAATGCAGGTTATCTTTGGACAGCACCTTGGTGCTCTCGGCAAGATGTTGGTTTTGGTCTCCTCCTCCCGTACTGTTGGAACCTCCTCCTAATGTTTAGACAAAGAGCAACAGGGCTTCAGGGATTCCTAGGATTCCGATAGCAACTACTGGAGTAGACAAAGAAGAAGACGATATGGCTTGTTGCTCTGTACAAGAAGTCAAGTTGTCACTCGTTGATGGAGTTGCTGCTTGAAATAGAGTTCATGCATGCGACGAAGTTGGTGCCAATGTCATTTCTAAACTCCCTAAGTCTAATAGGAGGCGATGACCCCTGTGTGGTTCCTGTTTCTCAAGAAGGAACCAAGGACCCACAACAGCTATCGACATTACAACTGAAGATGGGGATACAAAAAGGCGAATTAACTTTCGTGGTCGTTGTAAAGCTGGAGCCACTTAACAAGGAGGTTATTCATGAACCTGTTGTGGTGGCAAACGTCTTGAAGGAGTTCATAGGCGTCATGCCACCCGAGTTGCCGAAAACTCTACCACCACGCAGAGGCGTGGATCATTGTATCGAGTTGAAACCAGGAGTGGAGCCTCTAGCAAAACCACCATATTGTATGGCCCCTCCAAAGTTAGCAGAGCTCAGGAAGTAGTTAGATGAACTACTAAGCAGTGGTCTCATCCGTGGTTCCAAAGCACCATTCGGAACTCCAATCCTCTTCCAAAAGAAACAAGATAAGAGCCTCCGATTATGTATCGACTACCGAGCCCTAAACAAGGTGACGATGAAAAACAAGTACCCCCTCCCACTCATCGTGAACTTGTTCGACCAACTAGGCAAAGTAAAGTATTTCTCAAAACTCAACCTTCAGTCGAGGTACTGGCAGGTGCGTATTGCTGAAGGCAACAAAGCGAAGACTACCTATGTAACCAGGTATGGAGCATTTGAGTTCTTGGTGATGCTTTTCGGCTTAACCAACGCTCCAACCACATTTCGTACTCTCATAAACCAACCATCCAAAGAGTATTTGGACAACTTTGTGGTCGTCTACAGCTAAACGCTCGAGAAGCATATCGAGCACCTTCAAACAATTTTCATGGTCCTTAGGGAGAATACTTTGTTCGTAAAAAGAGATAAGTACTACTTTGCTTAGACGGAGATTTTAATCTTGGGGGTGACGATTCCATTCGAATGGATAAATTAAAGGTGCAAGCTGTGGCAAAATGGCGAACACAAAAGAAGGTGCCGGAGCTAAGATCCTTCCTTGGTTTCGTCAACTATTATCGGCGCTTCATAGTTGGGTATTCGAAGCGCGCAACCCCACTAATGATGTGGCTGAAGGAGTATCCTTGGTGATGGTCCGACAAATGTCAAGCAACATTCTAAAATCTAAAGGTTGTTGTGTTGGAAGAACCGGTACTCAAATTGTCGAACTATAGGAAGCTCTTCGAAGTCTATACAAATGCTTCAGACTTTGCTATTAGAAGAGTACTCATGCAAGAGAGTCATCCGATAGCCTACGAGAGCTACAAGCTCAACAAAACCGAGCGGCGATATCCGGTGCACGAGGAGATGACAGCAATGGTCCACTGTCTACGAGTTTGGCAGCACTTCCTTCTCAAATCGCGATTTATGTTAAGGACGAACAATATCGCTTTACGTTACTTCCAAGCTCAAAAGAAATTCTCCCCAAAGCAAGCACAATGACAGGACTTCCTGGCTAAGTTTGATATGGCAATGAAGTACAAGCCCGGAAGAGCAAATGTCTTGACCGATGTGTTGAGCCAGAAAATGAAGCTTATAAATATCATGCAGTTGGAAGGCGAAGGCTAAGCAAGTCAGTTGCACTCCAACTTCCTTTCCAGGATCAAGGATGGACTGCACAGTGATCCCTAGGCAGTAACTCTGATGCAACTAATCAATGAAAGTAAGGCACAATGTTTTTGGGTACAGGAAGGACTCGTCTAAACCAAAGGGAATAGGGTTTATGTTCCTTGAGTACAATTTGAGGCGTGAACTCTTGAGAGAGTGTCATAATTCCCTTTGGGCTGGACATCCGGGCATTCACCGAACATTGGCTCTCGTGAAGAGGGCCTTCTATTGGCCGAAGATAGGGACTGATGTGGAGGACTATGTTCAAACGTGTCTTACTTGCCAACAAGATAAGGTAGAGCAACGAAAGCCAATTGGACTTTTGGAGACGTTGCCCGTACCAGAAAGGCCATGGGAGAGCATTTACTTCGACTTCATATCAAGCTTATCGATAGTAGGGGGACTCTGATCGATACTCATGGTGGTCGATTGATTTTCAGAGTATGCAACATTCATTGCTGCACCCCTACATTGTTTAGCAAAGGAGGCGACCAAGTTGATGATGAAGTATGTAGTGAAGTATTAGGGAGTCCCGCACAATATCATTAGTGATTGAGATACTCGGTTCTTGAGACGATTCTAGATCAAGTCATTCAAATTGCTATGGTCCAAGTTATACTTCTCCACAAGCCTCCACCCCCAAACGAATAGCCAAACTAAAAGAATAAATTTGCTTCTTGAGCAATATCTTCAGTACTACGTGAGTGCCAACCAACGGGATTAGGTAAAGTTGTTAGACATTGCCCAGTTCTCCTGCAACTTATAGCAGAGCTCTATGTCCAATAAAAGCCAATTCGAGATATTACGGGGCAACAACCGTCAACTTCTCACACCTTGACGATCGGTTATACGGGGAGTAATCCGTCAACATATCACTTTGCAAAGGAATGACATCGAGATACAGATATTGCATGGGTTTACTTGGAGAAGACGACCAAAAAGATAAAGAAGTGAGCAGATTTAGGAAGGGGACACAGGAGTTTAAAGTTGGCGACTTGGTGAAGCTCCATCCAGCATCACTCCAGTTCTTTAAGCATAAAGTGCACAAGGGATTGGTATGCAAGTACAAAAGACCCTTCCCAATTATCAGTCGGGTAGGCAATGTCTCCTACAAGTTGCAACTGCCGACGTGGCTCAAAATTCATAATGTCTTCCATGCAAGCAACTTGAAAGTCTACCACTCAGATCCCCAAGATGCTTCCTGAAGTGTTCCAACTCGGCTATCCCCCACCATTTTAGCGGATTAAAAGACAAAGCTATCCAACAGAGTGAAGCAAATGGAATACCTGGTGAAGTGATGAAAGCTTCCCCGAATAGAAGCCAATTGGGAGATTGAAGACGCTCTACGATAAGAAGAAGCAGTCATCAAAGCCTACCAACAAGCGTCGACGAGGGCATCAATAGTTTAAGTGGGGGGGAATGTCATAAACAATCGTTGTGCACCCACAAAATCTTCGCTCAACAAACCGTTCGTCGCTTTTGCATGCTTGTACAGATGCTTAGCAGCATGTTTTGCCTTAGTTTTGTGTGTTTTGGCTTGAAAAATATAAGCAAGAACAATTCGTAGCATTGCAATGCGACCGCTCACCACGCTAAGCAAAACTGCCCCCGAATGGCTCCGTTTTCACATACCACGACCTATTTTCTGCAAACGCTGTCGCGCACGAAACATCAACCATCGCATACACTTGGAACCCCCTAGGTGGCACAGGGGTGGATGGGGCATCGAGGTAGTATTAGGCGTTAATCAGTATACATAAGTTCACATGTTGATGGGAACTCGCCATCGCGCCTGACACCCAGTGGTTAGTCGTTTATAGACTTGCAACTGTTTATTTTGCCTTCTAAAGTCCTTGTTTTCTCCTTCCTCTCTTTTCTCTCTTGTACTCAAAGTATTTGTTGAATTGCTTGTAAAGTTGCCCTCTTTGTGAGACGTTGGGACTTGTCCGCCACTCGTTCGAACCAATCAACTTGCTCTTTTTACAGGTCCTCCGAGACCTGAGCGAGGTTGCAAATTGGCTGACCCTTTGCGAACGCGTATCGCAAGGGTGCTTCATGACTTAGGCAATCCTAGCTAAACCCTAGAAGTTGACGCAAGGGTGCTTCACAACTTAAGTAACTCCAGCTAAGTCCATGACTTTGCCGCAAGGGTGCCTCATGACTTAGGCAATTTCAACTAAGTCCGTGATAGGCTGGCTTCTAGTTTTCTTGGGATTGTTTAAGAGTGTTGCACCCTTTTAGTTTTATAGGTAGAGAGGTGCCCCAAGGGTCCTACTTTTAGGACTTGGAGAGTCCTAATAACTTTAGGACTTCTAAAGCCTTTATAGCTTGTTAGGGCCAATGCTTGTAGGTGTGCCTTATCAATGGGCCGCATGCTGCCCTAATCCAGGTCCCACTCGGATTGGGAATTGGGCAAATGTGGCACTAAATAGGAGCTGACTTGGGTGGACCGAATTAGGCTTTAAACCTTGAGTGATGACTTAGCTCGAGTTCTGCTAGGTTAGCTGAGGTTTGAAGCTTGTTCGAGACTTTGATTGAGTGTCGTTAAGATCGTCCTTGATCACGGCTCCCCCAATTAGATAATTCAACTTCTAATAAATCTTTGTTAGAGATTTCTTCTCTCTCCATCCGTTGGTTAAAGGTTTTGTTTTGATCTATCGATGAGGTCAATGTCGTCGTGCCAAACCATGCCACCTACACGTGCCATTTTGATGGGGTTCTTGTTGCCAATCACTATCGACTCAAGGGTTTTCTTTGTCTTCTTATAGCTTTAGGCTTGCTACTACCCCTTTTAGTTTCTCCTCTTTCATCATGTTGAAAGGCTTTAATCTCTTATATACCAAAGTGAGGGCGATGAGTTTTCGACATGCATTCACCATCCTCTTTGCCAGGTCGATGGATGATAAGTCTTTTGTTGAACCAATCATATCTAGGGTAACAATTCCATCCTTTTGGAGTTGATACTTTTGGGCTCGACAAAAGTAAAAGATAAGTTCCAAGGATGACATGGCATGTGTCAAGCAGAACCACCTCGCATGTCACCTCATTGATGAATTACTTTATGATGGTGAATTGTATCTTCCATTGTTCGTTGATCTTTGCCTCCACATCATCATGAAGCCATCCAAGAAGATATGGGCACAAATGCGAGGTCATCTTAAGGCCAAGCTTCTTGACTAAGCTCGCCGAGATGAGGTTCTTTTGCACCCGATGTCGAAAATCGTGCCAACGACTTCTTGCTTCACTTGGATGTTTATAATGAAAAAGTTCTTCTTGAACCTTTGGACTAGGGGTTGGATTTGAGTCTAAAACCTTTTATATAACCATCAATGATAGACTCAAATCCGCGTCAAGAACTAGTGTAAGTTCGATCGAATCATCGCCCATGATCATTGATCATTCTTCGAAATATCATCACCATGTAGCTAGCGATCGAAATATCATATACTTTGAATTGGCTCAACTTTATCTGAATTTGTGCATGGAGGCTAGAGGTGTATTTCGTCATCGTCGATTGATCGTCGAGAGAGATTATAGGCATCATTGCTTGTCGTCAAAACTTGATGGTGTACTCTTGCACAGATAGGTCCATTCTTTGGCGTAAGTAAATATCATTTCCTCCATCTTTCTTTGAGATACCCCATAGGGTAGAATTCTTCTCGTATAAGCTTTTTAAATTCTGTCAATAATACAGCTTCATCATCGTTGGTTCGAAGATAAGGCTTTCCACCATGCAAGTGTGCATCCCGTCAACTTTAGTTGTGCAAGCATCACCCCATCACCTTATCCTTGTTGTAATTATATTGATTAAACTTTAAAGTGTCAAGTTACTCTATCCATGCATCTAACACTTCAGCAATGTTCGAGCTACCGTAGGAGGGTATGTCGTTGTGAGCCCCAATTAAAAAAGGTCGAGTTCTTATGGCAATGCTTTGCTCAACAACATCTTCTTCGCTACTGTACGTCTTAGATGAAGACTACGCTCTCTCATTTGTTGTCTCATTCTTTACTTTGCTAGGTGTCGGAGGGTTAGTTTAGACTTGTATCCAACCCATGATAATCTCTATCTGATCCCACCATTTAGGCAATAAGATGGCCGAGGCCAATGTTTGTTGTATCGTCCGATATGATACAATATAGGCGGTACACATCAGTGCGACAGGTGAACGAAACATGAACCACCGTGTACCAAGCAGTTTAAAACTAGGGACCTCATATTGGGCGATACGAGGTCTAAACAAAGCGACAAGGTCGAAACTCAATCATTACCGATCTGTACCAATCGATAATGGTCAGATTTCGATCGTTATAGATCAATAGCTGAGATTTAAATGTTTTCAATGGTTAATTTGATCGTTGGAAGCATTTGAAAGGGGTTTTAAACCCTTTCCTCCCCTCTTCCAATCTATTTAACTCTTACACTCTATCTAACTCATTCTCACTCATCTCTCACTCTTTCTCATATTTTCACTCTCTTTAACTCAAGCAATGCTACGATTTGTGGATTACTCTAATTTAGGAGGCTCATTTGGGAGGTTTAACACTTTATTTAAAGGAGGATCACTTTAATCAAGAGGTATATATTTCCTTTCTAGTTCTTTGTTGATTGATGACATGATTAGCCCTATTCTATGTGGTTGATTTATGACATATTTACAGTGGTAAAAGAGGGCTAATTAGAGAGTAATTAAGGTTTTTAATACTGTGATTAGTGGATTTAATGTTAATTTCATCAAAATTTGACCCAAGTCAATTTTATGTATTTAATGCCTATTTGGGACATATTTATAGTGGTAAAAATAGCTAATTAGGGAGTAATTAAATTTTTTAATACTGTGATTCCTAGATTTAATGATGATTTAATCATAATTTGACCCGGGTCAATTCTATGTATTTAATGCCTATTTGTGTGTTTAACATATTTATTGTAGCAAAAGAGGGCTAATTTGGGAGTAATTAAGTTTTTTTAATGCTGTGATTAGTGGATTTAATGATGATTTATCGTAATCTGATTAGGTCAATTCTATGTATTTAATGCTTATTAGAATGTTTGACATGTTTATAATCGTGAAAGAGAACTAATTAGGGAGTAATTAAGTATTTTAATGCTGTGATTAGTGGATTTAATGATGATTTAATCATAATTTGACCCGGGTCAATTCTATGTATTTAATGCCTATTTGTGTGTTTAACATATTTATTGTAGCAAAAGAGGGCTAATTTGGGAGTAATTAAGTTTTTTTAATGCTGTGATTAGTGGATTTAATGATGATTTATCGTAATCTGATTAGGTCAATTCTATGTATTTAATGCTTATTAGAATGTTTGACATGTTTATAATCGTGAAAGAGAACTAATTAGGGAGTAATTAAGTATTTTAATGCTGTGATTAGTGGATTTAATGATGATTTATCGTAATCTGATTAGGTCAATTCTATGTATTTAATGCCTATTTGGGACATATTTATAGTGGTAAAAATAGCTAATTAGGGAGTAATTAAGTATTTTAATGCTGTGATTAGTGGATTTAATGTTGATGCCATCGAATTTGACCCATATTAGGTCAATTCTATGTATTTAATGCCTATTTGGGACATATTTATAGTGGTAAAAATAGCTAATTAGGGAGTAATTAAGTATTTTAATGCTGTGATTAGTGGATTTAATGATGATTTATCGTAATCTGATTAGGTCAATTCTATGTATTTAATGCCTATTTGGGACATATTTATAGTGGTAAAAATAGCTAATTAGGGAGTAATTAAATTTTTTAATACTGTGATTAGTGGATTTAATGTTGATGCCATCGAATTTGACCCATATTAGGTCAATTCTATGTATTTAATGCCTATTTGTGTGTTTAACATATTTATTGTAGCAAAAGAGGGCTAATTTGGGAGTAATTAAGTTTTTTTAATGCTGTGATTAGTGGATTTAATGATGATTTATCGTAATCTGATTAGGTCAATTCTATGTATTTAATGCCTATTTGTGTGTTTAACATATTTATTGTAGCAAAAGAGGGCTAATTTGGGAGTAATTAAGTTTTTTTAATGCTGTGATTAGTGGATTTAATGATGATTTATCGTAATCTGATTAGGTCAATTCTATGTATTTAATGCTTATTAGAATGTTTGACATGTTTATAATCGTGAAAGAGAACTAATTAGGGAGTAATTAAGTATTTTAATGCTGTGATTAGTGGATTTAATGATGATTTAATCATAATTTGACCCGGGTCAATTCTATGTATTTAATGCCTATTTGTGTGTTTAACATATTTATTGTAGCAAAAGAGGGCTAATTTGGGAGTAATTAAGTTTTTTTAATGCTGTGATTAGTGGATTTAATGATGATTTATCGTAATCTGATTAGGTCAATTCTATGTATTTAATGCTTATTAGAATGTTTGACATGTTTATAATCGTGAAAGAGAACTAATTAGGGAGTAATTAAGTATTTTAATGCTGTGATTAATAGATGTAATGATGATTTCATCATAATTTAACTGTCAATTTCATGTATTTAATGCCTATTAAGGTGCTTGACATATTTATAATGGTAAAAGAGAGCTAATTAGGAAGTAAATAATTTTTTTAATGCTGTGATTAGTGGATTTAATGTTGATGCCATCGAATTTGACCCATATTGAGTCAATTCTATATATTTAATGTCTATTAGGGTGATTGACATGTTTATAATGGCAAAGTAGGCTTAATTAGGCATTAAAACATATTTTAATGCTGTATTTAGTGGATTTAATGCTGATTTCAATGAAATTTGACCCATATTAGGTCAATTCTATGTATTTAATGCCTATTTGGGACATATTTATAGTGGTAAAAATAGCTAATTAGGGAGTAATTAAGTATTTTAATGCTGTGATTAGTGGATTTAATGATGATTTATCGTAATCTGATTAGGTCAATTCTATGTATTTAATGCCTATTTGGGACATATTTATAGTGGTAAAAATAGCTAATTAGGGAGTAATTAAGTATTTTAATGCTGTGATTAGTGGATTTAATGTTGATGCCATCGAATTTGACCCATATTAGGTCAATTCTATGTATTTAATGCCTATTTGGGACATATTTATAGTGGTAAAAATAGCTAATTAGGGAGTAATTAAGTATTTTAATGCTGTGATTAGTGGATTTAATGTTGATGCCATCGAATTTGACCCATATTAGGTCAATTCTATGTATTTAATGCCTATTTGGGACATATTTATAGTGGTAAAAATAGCTACTATGTACTTAATGCGTATCAGAATGATTGATATGTTTATAGTGGCAAGTAGGGTTCATTACATATAATCGCAAGCTTGTTATTTCAAATTCGATCAAAATTAAGGCTGATCATTGCTTGTTAATTTGATAAATTTTTGTATAATTGACACCAAAGGAACAAACATATGATAAGGCTTAGGATCATGCCCACCGTTTTGGACAACAACCATCATTATTGGCAAGTGCATTCATTGTGACTACATTGATTGGAGTGGAGGGATCACTCGACCTAAAGCAACATTTGGATGATGCCTATCCCAATGTTGCAAAATACAAAAAGGTTATGACAAAGATCTATCAATTATTTTAACATAAGCTACTACAGGCAAGGGATGATGCAATTTAAAAGAAGGCCAAGGAATAGAAAGAATATAGGAGAGCTACACAAGAACCCCTTTATAATGAATACAAGGGTCGCGGCGATAATGTCAACCGGGATCTTAGAGCTAGTATTCATGCATCACTGGAGCATCAATACATGTACGAGGCAATGAGACATCGACGGCCTGACTCACAGTGGGACAATGGGTCTATGCCATATGGATTCTAGAGGAGTGCCAACATGAAACAGCCTACTGCCCCTCCTCACTTGAGCAAGATTAGTAGCATGACGTAGAATGGAATCCAAGGTTTTATGAGAGGACTTAGCAAGGGGTTAGCACTTGATATTGTTGAAACTGATCCACAAGTCTATCCTCTACAAACAGTAAAACAGGCAATAATTGATGGTGCTTATACAAATTTAAAGAAATAGGATATTGGCAAGGCAATAATAAAGTGGTTTAACTTCCACAAGATTTAAGCAAACACAGCTCAAGGTTCATATTATTAGAGTATGGTGTCTTCAACCCAAAAGACTGGCACAGGGATCCAACCTCCAACATTGAAGGAGATACACGATGCTTATTTAGATGAGGCGGCAGAACTAAAGGATTGGACCAAATCCATGAAGAGGCAATGAGGTAAGCATAGGGTGACATTGATGTGTGATCGTTGAACCAGACCTACAAGAATGAGTATTGACTTTTTTCTTTACTATAACAGAAGGGTCGTATTTCATAAATCGGTTAATGCTTCCGATAAATTTCAAGATGCAAACTACATTGAGAAGCTAATTGACACTATGGTAGAGGAGATCGAGCCATAGTACAATGTCTAGATTGTGACTGAAATTGGAGCTAATTTCAAGAAGGTCGGTTTACAATTGATAGAATGAAGAAAAACATTGTTTTGGACTCTATATGTATCTCTTTGCACAGATCTCATGATAAAGGACATTGGTGAATTACCATTAGTAAGAAAGTGTGTGACAAGGGCATAGTTAGTGACAAAGTTCATATACAACCATCATTCGGTGCACTCCTTGATGTAGAAGTTAATAAATGGTGAGATACCTCGACCAGGCATCACTCAATTTACTACAAATTTCATTGTCTTAAAAGTTAATCCAACAAAAGATGCACAATCTCAAGATAACAGTGACATCACAAGAATGGTTAAATTCAAGGTATTAAAAATCTAAGTGATAAAAAAAATGTGGAAAAGATAATTCTTTCTTCTATATTTTGAGAGGTCGCAAATGAAATTATAACAATGGAACCATTTCACGTTGTCCTCCAATAAAGTCAATATAAAGAAGCGTCCGCAAATGCTTTATCTTAAACATATGTTGCTTATAACAAAAGAGGAGGTTAAGAAAGCGTTATCTGGTGATTTTAAGGCTAGTCAATACTTATAGATCATCAACTGCAAAATCAAAGTTCATATGGACCAAAACATCCATAATATAGGTAAATTCATAATCATAGTTATTTATAATATGAATATTCAATATTCGAAAAAAATTTACTGACAAAATTATTTGTCTTGCAATATATTATCTAAATCTGGCCATTTAGTTTCAGTATAGTCTTGGGACACAATCAGATTTATTATCAACACTAAAAAATGTTATATACCAACTCTTGCCACAAAGTGCCAATGTAGCGAAGGCTATTATGGGGGGCCGATTAATTCGGGAAATTATCGATTCATTCTCCAATGCAAAAGCTATATCATGTCGTTATAATATAGATCCTGAGAAGGGAAAGTTATACACCTATCTTTGATTATAAATTAAAATTGACATTAATGATTTGTTATGCTAATAAAGTCTTATTTATATTTTTTTGTAGTCGAGTGATAACTACAATTTGAAGGGTCTGCACCTAATTTAAGAAAGGTTGCGATGCATGTACTTTCGTAGACGACAACACCAAGTGGCTACAAGTGTAATAAGTAATGTTCGCATTGATTACCACGAAGGTCCACAACAAAATATGATATAGACAATTGGAGAACTTAGTATATGTCAATTACAACATGTGGCTAAGGTTGAAGTGTGCTAAGCTAGACAAGGAGCCAAAAATACCTAAGGTTGATCCTTTCGACCTCCAATACTACAATGGGACACTCCGAGCTATTCTATATTGTCATATATCTCTAACAGGATATATTGATGCCGCTTTAATCCCCAATATGTTACAATTTTAATGCCTACTTCCCTCTCATGAAAATTACTTAATGGTACCTCCAAACTAACTATATTGTGATGCAAATTGAAATCTGTATCTCGATTAACATTAGCACTATCAAAATCCTTTTAATTTACCTATAAAAAATGAGAAAATTTTGTCTCCCATCAATAAAGCCATCTCTTTGAAGTGGGACACAAGTGGTGCCTCAGAAGGATATGAGCCTTGTCCTATATCCTTGTTTCTCCCTATTCTATTATTTCTATATTTCCCCTTGACTTTTAGTTGGCTATTTCGATCTTCACAATGGTGATTAAGATTATATTTTGCTAACCTAGATAGTTACTAACAACTTATCTGCATTTTAAAGCTTGAATTTGGTGGTTGCTAACATTATATACATAAGTGTCAACAGTTCCATTGTTCATTCACCTGCTTCTGATATGGACCACCCAAATCTAGAAATAGGATAAATTTGTTGCACAAGTGGACTGTCATCATGTTAAACTGCATAAGATTAGAATGAACCAATGTGCACATATAAGAGGAGGTAAATCTGAAACAGGAATATCACAAATGGCATTAATCGATTCCTATTGTATATTTCACGATAGGAAAGCTAGAATGACAAAAGTACAATTAGTCGCAAGCATTCCAATAATGAGAAAAAAAGGTTAGAAAAACCTCATCTTTTCCGAGGTTACTTTCTGATCCTTTCATACTATTTACTCCTGAAGAACCTGCTGTTTGAGCGGTTACTATGAAATCTGCAAGTTCTGATAATGGAGCACTTTCACCTGTATATATATTAAGCCAATAAAGAAAAGATATGTTTACCATCTGTCATGAAGAAATGACTCGAGACTTTTACCAGTGTAGGAGAGATTCTAACATTAACACACGACAGGGAATCATTGCTGCTTTTACTTAGTAAAACAAAAATTTTACAACTGCTGAACAAAAAGAATATATACTTTTAAAAGATTTATAGTAATCTGACAAGCGAGCATAGTATTCTACAATTTGACAAAAAGAACTAACTCTGATATAGATTTTATGAATTGATAAAATAGCAGCAAAGGGATGCTGCTAATGCAGAAGAGGGCAACCTGGGTGGTCTGCCGGTGTAGGATATGTACCAGGCAGTAACTTTTTGATTTTGCAGTCTTAATTTTTTTTCCAAAACTAAGTACATACCAGCATAGCCACACAGGGTATATATAGTATCCGGCTCAGGGCCTTGACCATTACAGTCCAATACCAGAGATTGCATTCCTCGATCATAAGCATGGAAAAGATAATAAATACAACAAAAATAATGATAACTCAGTTTAAAGCAGGATTAAAATTTTGGGTGTACCAGTTTGTACAAATCAATATTTACTGATGTGACCTCAAACCAGGAAGCAGACTGTTAGGACTCTAGCTAGGAGAGTCCTAATTGATAGGGGCATTTATGTAAAACCTACCTAAACCGATCCTTATTAAAGAGGTGAAGAGGCCAGCTAGGGTTTGGAGGTTATTTCTTAAAGAAGAATTAGGAGTTGTAAAGGAATAGGAATCTTGAGTAGGAGTCTTGAGTAGAAGTCTTAATTGAGTAGGAGTCTTGAGTATGAGTCCTAAGTTAGGGTTTAGAAACCCTATAAATAGTCATGTATTCATTCTCTTTTAATAAGCAATAGATGAATCTTTTCTGCAGTCTTTGTGCAGCAACTTGGAGGAAGGAACCCCTATAGAGTTCCAAGGAAACCGATCCCCTAAAGAGATCAACCCTAAGCTTAGAATCTGCAAGGGTTCTAACACAGACCAACCATTACTAAGCAGTAGTAACTTGTACCCCAATAAGCCAAGAAAATCTGTCTTGCCACCTGGTTTTCAACAGGTAAGGCTAATTCACAAGGTGGCCAGCAAACCATCAACCCTCCAACTTGTTATCATCACAAAAGAACCTCTTTCCAATCTTTTTCAGTTCAAACTCCTCATGTTGTCTCTCAAACAGCCATTACTATCCTCGGGAAGCATTGTGTCTTGGTAATACATCCTATTCAAGCTTGGATCTCACAAAAAGTATGACATTCTTCTCCAGATCAAGTAAATCTGAAGTCATTTTTCTAAATTTTGTGTTTATGTTGTTTTTGAGTACCATGTGTAAGGCTTGATTCATGATAACTTTTCATCTGTCTACATATTAGTGTAGATCTTCTTGAATCTAAATCAGATGAATCAGTGCAAATCCAGCCTAAGTTTATGTTGATCATAGCCTGACCCACACAGATCTAAACTAGATACTCGAGGATTCGACCAAGATTTATGTGGCGATCTTGGTTGGCTCCACAAATTTTAACCAGATACTGATCTAGCCTAGATTTGTATGGATTCATCCAAAATTCGCATAGTTCTAGACTAGATCCACATAAATTTGACTAGATTTAAATAGACTAAGCTACATGTACGTAAATCTAGCTTAAATCCTCACAAGATTCTAGCAAATATAAATCATGAGTTCTATAAAACTATAATGTTGACCTCCAGCTACAACCACGGACTAAGATACCACAACATTCATTTTGGTATTAGTAGGGGTCACTAATATGATATGGCAAATTGACAAAAAAATAGATGATTACAAGATCCCTTCCTCGATCTAAATATATCTCCAAGTCAATACCCAAATCAAGAACTGACCGAGTCTTTCGGCTAGCCTGTGTAACAAAAGAAAGTCCTGGACCTACTTGGCTAGGAATTTACCTATCATTTGGTTATGCTTTCAAGAGGCAATTTTGACAAATCCTTAGAGCCTTATTCTGAGTCTAATTAGGGCTTAAAAGACCTAATATGGGTGTCGAGTATTTCTGTACATAGTTCCACTTGTCTTTTAAGAGCTACAATGTCCTATTTGAGTGGGACTTTCAAAGAGATTCGAGATAAAACTTTTTCTACAAACATAAAAGATCTATAATAGTCCCATATTGCTTAGATAGAAGATAGAGAAAGGGTAAGATGCTAGAAATAAAAGTTTTGTAAATCCCAGTGGCATCACAAACTTTGATCCCTCTCAATACTCTTTGTGTTGTTCCTCTCAATACCTCTTCTCTTCTCACTTTCTCCTTGATTCTCTTTTGCAAGTGTCTTTAAAGAAAGAAGGCAATCAGTAGGAGGCACTAAACTTCAATTAATTTTGTATCCGCAAAGGTGTCTAACTATTCATCTACAATAGCTCAAGTACAAGAGGACAGCCTCAAAGAGTTGATATTGAGGATGTTATTGTGCTTTCAAAATCTTAAACTCCAGTTTCAGGAAATCAGCAATTGATCGAAGTCAGAAAAGAAGAAGATTTTAAGGGTGATCACCATATCTACACAAGATCCAACTAAAAAAATAGCATAATCAAACATAGTAAACCTACTAATCCTCTCCAACCTAATATTTAGCAATGACGAATGGAAAAACAAGTTGATGGATTGGAGCCTACCAAAGAGCAAGGTTAGGAAACTACTTCTAGTCCAGCTGTACCAGGTTTACAAACAACCTTTGACATGCCTACTCCAGCCTCCACATGTTGGAGAGATCGTTGGATCAATCATAAAAACTTCCTCGACATATGCATCCTTCAAGTTGTGCAAATTGTAATTTAGCATCTACAACAATTGGGATCTACCAGCTACCCCAACATAAGGTCAGCCACACCAAGGCTCACTTGGATTGTCACTATTTGCAGGAACAAGACTCCAAGATGGTTGGTTCAGTGGCAGAGATGGAACATGAAGAAATGCATCCCGATGATCAGCCACTGAAGATCTCCACCTTCAAGGCCTCCAAATCGGCTAGGATATCAGCCCTTGAGGAGGAATTTGTGTACAGTGGGCTATTTTCTCCTCCGATTGCCAAGAGGATTGCCGATGATGCACCAAACTACAACAAGATATTCAGAGCAAATTACTTCATCAGCTCAACACTGATCAACATATATTTAAATTGATTTCCCAGGAATTATAAGTTGTAACAAGTGACATCCTCCTCCATCCTTCACAAAAGAAAAGACAAAATTTTAAAGCTCTCTTTCCTAGGGACCTAGACCACTACCATGGTAACAAGTAGCCCAACATCGGAAGCCACTACGTACAAAATAAAACAACTTCCAATGTTGGGCTTTGATGTCTTTATCAAAGCTCAACACGGCCCAGATCAAGCCTTAGCATTTGAGGAAGTTGTGTACAGCGGGCTATTTTCTCCTCCAATTGCCAAGAGGATTGCCAATGATGCATCAAACTACAACAAAATATTCAAAGCAAATTACTTCATCAGCTCAACACTGCTCAACATATATTTAAATTGATTTCCCAGGAATTAAAACTAATCATCTTTTGTGCCCTTACAAGTTGTAACAAGTGACATCCTCCTCCATCCTTCACATAAGAAAAGACAAAATTTTAAAGCTCTCTTTCCAAGGGACCTAAACCACTACCACAATAACAAGTAGCCCAACATCGGAAGCCACTAGGTACAAAATAGAACAACTTCCGATGTTGGGCTTTGATGTCTTCATCAAAGCACAACATGGCCCAGATCAAGCCTTAGCATGGTGCATGTGAGGCATAGCCTAGTGGTGGCTCCATGCAATGATGTATTCTCTAACCCTGTCCACGAGTAGCCCTAACCTACTCGAGCTCCTTACCACACCCCAGTACTAGGTTGGCTCTGATACCAATTGTGACGAGGATAACTAGTCTGTCAACAAAGTTGACTCCAAACCAACGACCAAAATTCTTAAGCTAAAATTAACAAAAGTATATCTATTAGACTCTTATAAATCATTCGTAGTCTTAGCCCACTTCTGATGTGGGCCTAATCAGGGTGTTCCAATTGCAATAACGAAACTTTTTAAGCTAAATTATACATGATCAGGATATAAAGCAAAGCTGCAAAAACACATGAGACCAATGAAAGTATATAAAACGATCAGTGCTACAATCATTACCAACATAAAACTTGCAAAACACCAGGAAACTGCATTTCACTTTCAAAACAACTGAAATACTAGGTACTCAATGGATACAATCTATGTTGTATTTTCAGAATCAACAACAATTATTTGGCTTATCCAACTCATTAAAGGTCCAAGTACTCAGCAAAATGATCAATATTGTCATATTAACCACAAGGCCGAAGCACTTGAACTGACATGCTTACATTTTATTTTCTTTTTGCCTTTTGAAATCTGTGGCTGTTGTTTAACATTTTTCAACTGATGACAGATCCAAGTTTCTAAAATTATTGCAAACAAAACCCAAAAACATATTCAACAAAAGCTAGAATAACTTTCTCAAGAACAATGTACCATTTAAAGCGATACAACTACATTTTATCTTGTCTTTTTTAATTCTACAAATTGCATATGGCATTTCCATAGCTTGACAGGTCCAAAAATTCAACAAACAACATTCAACTAGAATATTGCAGTCTTATGGCTTAGATGAGGGGAAAGAACCTAAACGTATAACCAACAGAAGGGTAGCAGCACTGTAAGTTGATCTCAGCTTATTTATATTTACAGTCACCAAAAGTAAATAACAATAGCTTGTGCACCCACTTGTCAATGTGATTCAAATGAGCAAAACACTTGCCTCCAGTCCTAAATATGACTAAATGCACTTTCAGTCTCTACTCAACAATGTTTAAATATATTTATTGTTTAAAAAATATGTAAAACTCTTTTAAAGAATCACCCAAAGCAAACAATATACTCAAAAATCAAATCAAAAAGGAAAGAAATAATTTTCAAGTAATATTGGCAAGTACTTTCATACTGCAATGAACATAGAGCATTTAAAGATTCCCAAGGCAAAAATAGATAAATGCAAATCCATTCATTTGAGGCAAGCATGACATGCCAAGCTGTTTCAGTGCCAAATCAACTTCTTCTTCTGCAAAGTTCATGGCTAACAGGTACAATCTCTTCTCTCCATCTTGAACAGAAGGCACATTGTGGTACTGTGACATGAGGAAAATTCAAGACAAGTTAAATTTGAAGTCAAATAAAGCGGATAATCATTTCAATCAATGTAAGGCCGCAATGGCAAAACATGAATATTCCTTCGCCAAACTTCAAGGAATAATGAATATTTATGAAACCAAATTAACCACAGTCAAGCAATCCATGTAGTAATACCAAGCAGTTAATTAGATTAAAATATGAGAAAAATAAAAGAGAACCACAAGGACAGCTAAGGATACACTATTCTGGAGTAAGAAAATCCTCTACCAAGACAAGAAAATAATATGATTAAAATCAACACATCAAATGAATTGCTCAAGCAAAAAAGAGGCAAGATGCATCATTATAAAGTGAACCATAATAGAACCTCAGCAACAAAAATAGAATTTATGAAACATCCATGTTAGCATGGGTATGCCAATCCGATATCTGATTGTAGTAGCCTCTTATTAGTTCAGATTCAATATTAGATCATTTGATTCCTTATCACATTTGGATACCATAATGGCTCTAATTAAAGCAAAACAAATTTGGGCAAAATGAAAGCTCCACAAGATTATGCAAGTGGTTGACAATTCAAGGCCAACATAACAGATAATTAACCAAAACCAAACACCATCTACACGGTAAAAATAAACTAGATCACAATCTCATACAGGCATTGTCGCAAAAATCTCAGATGGAACATAAACATGCTCAAGGTAATTAATCAGACCCAGATATAAGAATGACACAAAAATAGAATAATAAAGAAGAGAAAGGAAATGAGAAGAAAAACAGCTAACTATTGTATTAAATTTTCAAAAAGTTATATCAACTCCATATACTTCTAATACTTCCACACCTTTTATAAGTTCAAATCTGACACCAATTGACTTCCCTTTTAAGAAAAAAAATGCAACATATGACTTGCTGAAACTAGAAAAACTTCGATCTTCTAGGAATCCAATTAAGCAAACAAGCAACTAAAAGAAGTTTGAGAACACAATTAGGAAGTTCAAAAAGTAACTATCCCAAGCTATAATTATCAACACAAGCCTTCCTAAAAAAATCTTAAAATCCACTAGGAAAAAAAAGAGGGAAAAGAAAGTAACCTGACTGTACAATAATTAAAACATATCTCCACTCAGATTCTGCCATATAGGCTCATTATGTGCAAAAGACAAACTACTGCAGCACTTCAACTGAATTAAATCACTAAATGAAATTGTTACCTTACCTAATGAGTTCGCTAAATGGTGGTATTCTATCAGGCAACCTTCTGCTCGTCTCAACTGATTTGCTACCTTCCACCACCACCCTACTCTCCATCACTTTGATTTTGGAAATGGAAGTGGGGCAGTATCATCCAGGAAGCCCATCGATTCAAGCATTCTACTTCATTACAAACAAATACCTAACCCTCCTCTAAATCAAGCATTGCAACTTTATTTTGCAATCTGAGTGTACATATTTTCACCACAACAGGCAGTTACGGCTCCACCCACAAATATACCAAATCAATAGCCTTAGGTCTCTTTCTTAAATTGTTCATTTTGTAGGTTATAATTTGTTCTAACTTTATTCTTCATTTCTTTTTAAAAGTTTAGATGTTTCAATAGGTAAAGCCATAAGAACTTTGAGATGAGGAGTTTGGTAACTTAAAAAATATGGAATTATTAAGGAGAGTCAAATTTCCTCCTCAAATGAGTAAATAGCTTTTGTCTTGTTACTTTATTCTTTCAGTTTGATTTGTGTTGGTGGGCGGCAACTTTCACTTTAATGCATTGTGTTCTCCTTCAGATTTTGATGATCTGAATTCTTTATTAGGAGAATGATGACAAACTAGGGCAATCAACTCACATTCACCCAAGAACTCAATGGCACTGGAGGAACAGCAAAGTAACATCATAATCATGACTAAGATCTGACTTTTACAGATCAAATGGCTGGCCAACATGCAGACCAAGCAATTTCAGTCAGTCTTATCCGGGTGATAAACTGATTGATATTGAGCTGTATCATCCAATACCAGTACCCATCATATCTTTTGTATTCTCACATTTTCTCATCTCTTCTTCTGCTAGTGGTTCTTACAGTTAGTCTGCATCACCTCCTCTACACTCGTACCGCCCCTCCTCGACTGCACGTCTTATTGTCTGATGCTAGTGATCACGTACTCTCTTTCCCTCTTCTTTTCTCTTATTCTGTTGTCAGTTCTTTCAGTTTGACAGCTCCATTGCTCCTCCCCTCGACAACTGTTCACCCATGTCATCGCCTCTCCTCCATCATAAATACCAGACCTCTCCTCCTCCACCTCCTCTTTATGAATCTCCGAATTGCTTCTTAAAGAAAAACAGAATCTACCTATCGTGGGGAGGCAAAACTGCCCAAAAACAAAGCCACCAGCCAACCATTTTGGGTTTTTTAATGTGCACAGAGTGGCCAGAAATGTCAACTATCTCAACACGTTGGAGCTACACCGGTGGCACATAACTATATGGGCATTTGGGGTATTGTCTTAAGTTGGTTCATTACTTAGCTCCACAACAGTGTTATATATGGGTTGGTAAAGACATTGACAGTATATCACAAGGTCTTGGGCTTCAATGCCGCCTTCGTCACTTACCCATTGCAAAAACAAAAGGTGTCATATGCGCACTTAGGCATGGGGACTTTTGAGCGCAACGGACTGCTTGGACCTTTTGTTATACGACCAATCAAAGCTTACGAAATCTATCTTTGTATTTTGAATTATTTATCAAGTGTTTGCTTAAATGTGTATTTATGAGATCCTGAGTTTAACGCTTCTACTAACGAGGTTATGAGGAGGTTGAGCTTGTTCTCTTTTGCAGGTCCTTAAGAGACCTTACGAGGTTATGAGGAAGTTGACCCTTTGCGAACAAGCACATAAGGGTTCCGTAAAACTTAGGCAAAACCAACTGAATCCATGACAAATGTGGAGGACCTACAGATGCTGCATAGAGGGCAATGGGCGTAAAGATATAGGGAAAAAAGTCGCTTATAGGATCAAGCATCCGAGATTAGCATTCAGAAGAATGGCTAAGCCTTCGCACAAGAGGCACCACGATGTTAAGGAAGTTGGAAAGAATACATACCACATAAAAGTTAGGATGCGTTATTTGACGACTAAAAGAGTTTGTGCAAAACTCACAAAGGCATGTCAACTCAAAGAATTCAGTACTCATGCAATGGCTTATATGCAGACAACGGACTGTCCATGGCCATCCCAAGGTGACCAAAAGTTGGCACCATAGAGCATAGGAACTTTCTTTCCGACCCAGGGTGAATACATTCATTAGACATTGAATTCTGAATCATGCAGCAGGTTCAGCATATTGCTAGACCTTATAGGGTGTAGTGAGGGGTAGCATTAGCAAAGAGTCATGATCTAGCAAGTGTGTTCATAGTGGCAAAACAACATAGTTTTTTTGGCAAGGTAAAGAAGTCCAAGGAGATGGTGGTCTCTGAAACTTTTAGGGTAAAAATACCAAGAGGAAAGTTACTCCAACAGGATAAGTATTTAGGGGGTTAAGTCACGATTCTCCGGTGAGAGATTCATGTGCAACGAACTGCACATGTTAAGGGAGGTACCTCAAGATGGAAGCTCCACAAAGTTTAAAGGACCGAGCAAGCAGCGAGGAGTCATCGCAAGATCTCGCATGAGGTGATGTATTGGGGACGCATTATGAGATCGAGGGAGCGACCAATTGCAACACCAAAAGAAGACACGCTTAGAGAAGAAGAGATTGGGCATAATAGAGAGCTGACTCGTGGAATGGTGGACATGAGAGCTACTATTATCTCACTATAAATGAGAAATGAAACTACTTGGATAGGACTTGGTGAAATACTCAAGCCATATAAAGGGAGTCAACTTAGGAGGAACATAGAACGGAAGCATGGAGCTTTCCTTGGACACAAAGGTCAAGGACATGAACTCTTATAAAGGTAAAAGCATAATCATGTCATTACTTAGTTTCCTCATTCTGATACATAGTGCCAAAGTCGAATGGGGCTTCGAGGCATATGCGCATTATCTTGGCAAGACAATTGAAAAAGGGACTAAGGGAAGACGACTCAACTTGCAACAATGAAGTTGGAGTTAGAAGGCCTCGACTTGGGGCAAGAGGCTATGGAGGTAAGCGCTCTTAAAGAATAAGTCACAATGTTGTTATTCGAGTTGCCACAACGTGAAGTTGTGTGTAGTGAAGATTGTGCTAGAGGCTAAGGCCTAGGATCCAAACAATGAAGAACTAATTTTCAACGAAGAAGGTGGACTTCGAAAGTTATCGGACAATAGACTAACCTAGAGTTGTGCTTCTTCCGCAAGTTACCCAAGTGCAGGTGGACAAAGATCGAGTGTCAAAAGAGTTAAGACAATCGGAAGTGGTAGATGCCTTGTAATATATTGGCGGAGGCCACACAAGGAGAGATTATAACACGAGTTCACCACACTAAGATCAGAGTGCAATGAAGACATCATCAAGAGGTGATATGGTGCAACGGATCATAGTGGAACAATTTGAGGCAATGCGACACAAGGAGTAGGTCCGATTAGGGACTTAATCATTCGGAGAAATGAATGGAGCTGTTGGGAACTCTGCTTCGATGAGCAACACAACAAAAAGAGCTATGGATTCAAGAAATAAATGTTATGGTATAGCTAAGATGGGTCTTTCATGCATGCACCTAATTTTACATCGGATGAAAACCTTAGACATCAGCATATGAGGGCTATGTACTGCAGAGGTGTATCTTCTAAGTGCAAGTACTAGTGAGTCTCCAAGAGGCAATCATACAGAGGTATGAATAGAGCTACTGAAGATTGGACTACTCCAAAGCTCATATTCACTCGAGGGAGCCCATCAAGTCAAAGGACAAGGCTAAGATAGCTAACATTACTACCAAGGATGCATAGGAGAAAAAAATTAGTGTGAACCTTGCAACATGATAGCAAAGGTCATCCATGGGAGTTACAGTCTGTCTTTTTATTGACTAAGTTAAACTGCTTGGAAAACACAAAAGTGTTTAAGCATATGGTCGAAAGAGACAAAAAAGCGACCACGAGTCCAAAGGGGCATAGTTAGTAGAAGCATGTGAGCTCTAAGTCAAAATAGAGGTGGACTCAAAGTAGTATCACAATTCCGCAAAGGTAGATTTATCGATTCTGCAAGCAATGAACCAACCTAAGACACTACCCTAACGAGCCATCTAGCCATGTGCCACCCGCAGCTTCAAGGTACTGAGATAGCTAACATTTCTAGCTACTTTGTTCACATGGAAAATACATAAAATGGTTAGTTAGGGCCCTGTATTTTGGATAGTTTTGCCTCTACGCAATGATCGCATACAACCTGCATTTATAAGCTTAAACGACCATAAAACCCAACCAAAATAGGGCGATCCGCAAATGTAGATTTGTCGATCCTAGGGACTTTTGGGTGTGATGGATTGCCTTAGACCCTTTATCATGGAACCATTCAGAGCTTGTAAAGTCTATCTTTGTATTTTGCATTGTCTATTAAGTGTTTGCTAAAATATCTGCTTATGAGATCTCATGTTTATCACTTATAAATCATGTTCTCTTTTGCAGGTCATTAGAAGACCCTACAAGGTTATGGGAAGACTAATCTTTTACATAATGGTGTCGCATAACTTAGACAAAACTAGTTATATCCGTGACAAATATATCAGAACAGGAAAAGCATACTCACAAACACTTGGCATGCAAATGTGGGAGACCAAGTGGAGTTGCATAGAGGGCAGCTAGTATGCATGACCATTTAAGGAAAATGGGGATAGAGACATAAGGAAAGGATTTGCTCAAAAGAGCAAATATCCAAGATTAACATTTAAAGGAATAGTTAATCTTTCACGCGAAAAGCACCACAAGGATAAACGAACTGGGAAGGATACATAACACACAAGGATGTCGCACAACTAAGGCAAAATGAGCTAGGTCCACGACATGATGGGTAAAAGTCCAAAGCTTTTTTTTTGTGGAAAGACCCATTTTTGTAAACTCAAGAGACTCCTTCATCCCTCTCAAATTATAGGATCGTGGTTCGATGTTAGGCTTTGTCAACATGATTATGTTAGATATTTGGACCTCATTCTTTGACTCTCAGATATTGTCTAAAGTACTCTACTTTAGTAGTTAAACTTGAGAAAATTAAATTGTCTAGCTTAAATAACTTAATATCCAGGAGAATGAGAAAGTGTTAAAGTAGTTTTTTGATTCAATCTACTATTGCATTAATTTTGAGGTCATCTTATCTTACATCACCAAGGCCCTTCAATAAGTCACCTATATATGTAAGTCCAAATGGTGTGGCTCACCTTCAAAATTAAGATTCTTTTTAAAGTACTTCAAGCAAGAGATGGACACATGACAACACTTGTTTCCTTTGCCAAACCAAACCTAGGTGGAGTCTGTTAATCGTATCCTTCTTTTAATATTTCATTGCAAAGTCCATCTAAGCACCCCCCCCTCTCTCTCTCCTTTTGCCATGTTTGAGCTCTTTATTCCCCATTTATTCTATTAGCCTCCTATGGAATCTCGGAGTTATTTTGTTCCCCCCAGATGTGGCAATTTGGTAATGATCTAATCATAGAGAAAATATGACTTTTGGAATAAGTACTTCAAGCAAGAGATGGACACATGACAACACTTGTTTCCTTTGCCAAACCTAGGTGGAGTCTGTTAATCGTATCCTTCTTTTAATATTTCATTGCAAAGTCCATCTAAGCACCCCCCCCTCTCTCTCTCCTTTTGCCATGTTTGAGCTCTTTATTCCCCATTTATTCTATTAGCCTCCTATGGAATCTCGGAGTTATTTTGTTCCCCCCAGATGTGGCAATTTGGTAATGATCTAATCATAGAGAAAATATGACTTTTGGAATAAGTACTTCAAGCAAGAGATGGACACATGACAACACTTGTTTCCTTTGCCAAACCTAGGTGGAGTCTGTTAATCGTATCCTTCTTTTAATATTTCATTGCAAAGTCCATCTAAGCACCCCCCCCTCTCTCTCTCACTCTCTCTCCTCTTGCCATGTTTGAGCTCTTTATTCCCCATTTATTCTATTAGCCTCCTATGGAATCTCGGAGTTATTTTGTTCCCCCCAGATGTGGCAATTTGGTAATGATCTAACACGTGTTTCCTTTGCCAAACCTAGGTGGAGTCTGTTGATCATATCCTTCTTTCAATATTTCATTGCAAAGTCCATCTAAGCACCCCCACCCCTCCTCTCTCTCTCACTCTCTCTCCTCTTGCCATGTTTGAGCTCTTTAATCCCCCTTTATTCTATTAGCCTCCTATGGAATCTCGGAGTTATTTTGTTCAAGGTCTGCCGTACCGAAGCGTACCGCCCGGTACAGGCGGTACGTACCGATCCGACAGATTACCGGTACACGGACCGCCCCGTACCGCTACAGTGCTACAGTGCTATATTGTAGCACTGCTACAGTGCTACAGTATTATACTGTAGCGCTGCTACAGTATGAAAAAAATATAAAATTGTTTGGTACACCAGGGTGTACCGCTCGGTACGCCCTGATGTACCGCTCGGTACACCGGTACCGTACCATACCGACCCTGGTCGAAACGTCGGTACGGTACGATACGACGAACCTTGATTTTGTTCCCCCCAGATGTGGCAATTTGGTAAAGAACTAATCATAGAGAAAATATGACTTTTGGAATAAGTACTGAAAATCCAGGCTACATTCTATCAAGAACATTAGGTTGGTTTTCCAGCAACAACAGGATATTACTGTTGGCAATTTTAAAACTTTTGTTGGATTTATTTTCGTGATTTTACTTAGGTTGTTGAGGCATCCCTCTCCTATTTAGTTTTATTTTATAGTTTTTTTGTTTCTATCTTTTCTTTTGCTTTGTTCCTACTGGATCATGTTTATTTCATTAGCTTTATTAAACAAAAGCACAACCTATTGTTTTGCGCAACATAATTATGTTATTTGCATCCTCTTGGCAATTTTTTATGGTATGTCTAGTACCAATTAGCAATCGGACTAGTCTAGAATTGGTATACATTAGCATATCGACGCTCAACATAGATCAATACTATTGTAATCAAATCCCCAATTTAAGCATATTTTTTCATTTCATTTCTTGCTAATGAAATTTAGGAAATAACTATTCAACATTCCAAATAGGGTGATGTCATTTTTGTCAGTAAATTAATGAAAACAGATTAAATAAATATAAAAATAAAAAAAATTTACCTTATGTGCAGGGTTCACCTTTTATTTAAGGTAAAGGATTTCTCTCCTTCGTTCCTCACCAAGACAAGCCTAGCAACAAAAACAAGGAGTTGCATCCTACTAAGGAGAGATAGGTTCCCCTGCCTTTCTCAAAAAATAAAAATTTTCTTCGATTCCCTTAAATGTCTGAAATTTTATTTTTTGATTAAAACATGTTATAATTATTCATATTATATGCAGTTTCTAAAATTTTCTTCTATTCCTTTAAATATCTAAAATTTTATAAATGGATTAAAACTTGTTATAACTATTAATGTTATATGAAGTTTCTAAAATTTTCTCTTATCCCTTTAAAGGTTTAAAATTTTATTTTGTGATTAAAACATATTGCAATTATTCATGTCATATGCAGTTTCTAAAATTTTTATCTTGGATGCATGATATTTGATTTCCATTAGATTTATATAATACTTTATTAAAAATATTATTTCTTATTTATGTAATTTTATCTTTTTAATCTGCTGCTATTTATTATGTTTTAATAACTGAATGCTAATGAATAAATGTTTTGATTATAATTTCATGATGTCATAATTTGGAATTGAGAGAACTAGTTTGAATTTGGGTTGAAATCAACCAACAGGCTAGGCCATAGCCCGCAGACTAGGTCCAACCAATTGGCCAAACCCAGCCAATAAGCAAGACCCAACCCATAGGTCAAGCCCCAACTTGTAGGCTAGCTCAACCCAACCCAACATGAGCAGTCATGTGCCATGAGCTATGGGCTAGTCCAACTTGGTATGGTGCATGTACAGTCATGTGCAATGCACATGGCCAATACATGGGTTAGCCCAACCTAGCCTAGTGTTATACAATCTAATATCTATCTCATTGTCTTTGCTTTATTTGATTTTAGCCCAAATATTGATTAAATCGAATCAGATTTGATCAGTTTAAATCAATTCAAGGTGTTTCCGAACTAGTTTGACTTATTCAAATCTATTTAACCTGAATTGAACTAAATCCGATCTAAATTATACCAATCTAGGATGATTCCAGACTAGTTAAATGAGGATTAGAGATCGATTCAACTAGGTTCTAGTTAAATCGAGTACAATTAGATCGATTAAGCTAGAGTTCAAGTCAATTATGAGCTAATTCAAGGTATGCAATACCGTACCGTACTGGTGTTTCGAGGTTGGCTCGGTATGGTACGGTACGATGTACTGAGCGGTACACACAAGGTGTATCGAGCAGTACATCAAAGCGTACCGAACGATACACCTAATTTTAAATATTTCTTTCTCTCTACTATAGCACTGCTACAGTAGCACTGTAGCACGTTCCGTCCGGTAGCGAGCGGTCCGCATACCGATATACCTTCGGACCGATACGTACTGCCCGTACCGAGCGATACCATTCGAAATTACATACCATGGGCTAATTGATATCAAGGATCAAAATATCGTACCATACCAGAGTTTCGATATTCGCTCGGTACGGTACTATATACCGAGCGGTATACCGTTCAGTATACTGCTCGATATATATATATATATATACAGTCTTATCTCTTCTCCCAAGCAACAATGTCACCTCATTTATATATATATATATATTTATTTATTTATTTATTTATTTATAAATATATATATAAAAGGCGACGTCGCCTTTTATAAAAATATATATATTAATATATATATATATATATATTTTTCGTTCGGTAACAAACAGTCCGTGTACCAGTCAACTGACGAACCGGTATATACTGCCTGGTACGAGCGGTATTATTCGAAACTGTATACCTTGATTGATATTATTTGATATTAATTATGTTTAAAAGATAAATTGAGATGTTTTAATGTATTATTTCATCCCAATATAAACATGACTAGTATGAGATGATTTTATTTCCCTACCGAAAGTAGGTGGGGTGATTCCCTTCGGGGATTAGCAGGCCGTCAGATGTGACAATTGAACGATTCCTCTATCCACTATTAGGAGGAATGTGTCCCCACTTTGATGAGTGAGGGACACCACTCCATCAATTTTTGAGAGTGCGATATAGTTTTATCTTCATCCGCTATTGGGAGAACACAAACTTGTCCCGCAGGATAAAGCCTCTCCATCCGTTGTTGAGGGAGTGCTCGTTCAGATATTTGATATACTCCACTGGGATGATTGACTTTCGGACATGTATTTATTTTACAAGTGACTTAGAGAAGTTCCTACTTAATGTTGTTGAAATTTCTTTTTTTTATTTTTTTATTTTCAGAGCAACCTCCCAGTAGCACTAATTAGATTCCAAGAGAGCAAATCTTTCTCTACCGCTAGGTAAATCCAATTGGACTTTATTTTTGAGTGGGCAACACTATGTTTCTCAATAAAGCCCATAACTACTTTTGATTTATATTTAATGAATAAATAAATTATAATAAATATTTATAATTTATGTATATTAATAAAATAATATTTATTTACTTATCTCTTGATGTACTTGTGGAAAGATGTTGTATTTTTATGAAAAAAAAATCTAGGATAATGACAACCATTCAAACCATCTAGAAAGAGAGATGAGACGAGAAGAAAGAAAGAGGAGGTAGTGGTGGTGGACAAGGTGAAGGCGGATGAGAAGGAAAAGGTGAAGAAAATGAGTATATGGTGGTGAACAAGACTGAGAAGGATGAGAGGAAAAAAAACAGAGAAGTGGAGGTGGAGGAAAAGAAGGCAGCGAGGGAGAATAAGAAAGGCAAAGAAGAAGAGAAGGATAAGACTGTTGTCACATCCTTAAAAGCAACATTCGACTTTTCTATGTAACAACCTAAGCTCTGCTCCTCGAAGCTCAAAAGAGAGCAAATCAGGAGGCCAGTTTGACCATCAAATACATTATAACTGATAAGATTTAGCAAAATTAGCCAACCAGTGAGCACAACGGTTAGCCTCTCTAAAAAAATTATGAATAACTTTACATGTCTAGTGTTCACTAAAGGCCACAAAAAGATTTCTAACACAATTCGAAAATCTTTATGATGGTTCTTCCAACTGATTGAGGATTCTAGCAATCTATCTCTATTTACAGCATCAAAAAGCCCTCACTAATTGCAGTTTGAACTCCTCCAATAGCAAGGAGTTCATTGTACCAGCTCCCTTCTTCATTAGTAACTTTACAATCAGACCCATTTCAATTAGTTAAAACCTTAAAAATTCTTCTTTTAGGACTCTTTCTCACCCTTTTCTTAATAATACAAACAAAATTAAACTGGTTTCAAACTAAAAACTAAATAAATATTCTTTGTAACAAACAAGAAAAGGATCATCAGTTGTATCTAAAGAATAAATGTATACACAAACAAGTTCTAGTATCTAAGCAATTAAGCATGATCAATTCAATGTCAAATATGATCATATACCTGCTCCTACCACTAAAATGATCATCATAAGTCGATGAAAGGTAAGTTAGGGTCCTTGATATCACTCCATTATAGATCGATATGGTATGTCTATAAGACCCATGTATGGAACTGCTCCCACATCTAGTCAGTGTCATCAAAAAGGCAATAAGTGTCAAGGTTCCAAAGCGCCCGAGGTGCTAGGCGCTCACCCAAGCGAAACGAGATGTTCGTCAATATAAAATGATAAAAGAATATAATTAAGATCATTAATATAAAATTTAGACAAGATATGAGTTCCATATAATTATAAATTCAAATTACCACCACTAAATATCAAATTACATTCATTTAACTAGCAACAAAACATTAAAATGCTAAATTGTCATAATCTAATAATAAAATAACAAAACAAAGTAAGATTAGCATCAAAATTAATATTATTTAAAATTATAGCAAAAATTAATAATTTAAAATTAACATCAAATTTAATAATAAATTCTTGAGTCACGGTAGGAAGGAGGAGCATGCTATCAAGAACAAGGAGCTGCAGCAAGTTGCGATGAGAGGAAGGAGGCTGTGAGGCGAGGGTTGCAATGAAGTGGGGAAGAGGGAGGACGAAGGAGAAAGGACAAGGAGGATGGTGTCGGGGAAGGGAGCAGCTGCAATGAAGGGGGAAAAGGGAGGAGGGATAGGTGGTGGCAACTGCAATCGCGGGGGGCCCGGTGGGGGGGGGGATGGGGAGGTGGGGAAGGGAGGGAGGAGAGTGAAGGGACTATACGATGGCGGAGGAAGAGGAGGAGACACAGAGAGATACCGAGGAAGATCTTTATGCATGTGTACAATTAGGAACTGAAATGTGCAAGGATCAACCTTGGACTTTTCTATTTCCTTATATATGTCAATAAAGCATAACCTCAAAAACATGTCCTAGTGGATGTAGACTAACTTCTTCATGCATGTGAACAAGAGCAGGACTTTCAAATGAATCAAGTTGACCATCAACTAATTATGCTCCCAACTGCTATACGTTTTCTGAAGTTAAATTTGGTTTAATCTAAAGTTGAATTTTTTTTATTTTTACTACTTAATACTGATCAAGTGTCATTCATCTTTATTTAAGTTTTCATGTTTCAGAAATAATGAGTAATTTGAGTCAGGACATCTAATATGTTACAGTTGCAATAGAATGCGCTAACTGAATCATCTTAACTGGTCATGAGCTGGTCAAATTTGAGGCATAATAGGGTCCTACAACTTGTACCATCACATGGCATGCTTTCTGTTATAGTTTTAGGCTTTTAGCCACCTATCAAACTAATTGACTTAGTTGATTCCCAAATTTACCTGATTAACTTAAGAAAATAAATAGGCAACTGTATTGCTCACAAAGAGGTAACAGTATAAACACATCCGATAATATAAATCAAGAAGTCACCTTAATCTTGTTATTTTAACTTGGTATCTTCTTGCATCACTGTTCCCTACAGCTCTCAGTTTATACCCAAACCACTCTCTAAACTATAGTCCACATTTCTCCTTACATTTTTTTTTCCTTCAACAGAAATTTTAGGTGACAGGTCTCCTTATCAGTAAGCAATTACTTCTGGTTTTGATCCAAGCAACAGTCAGCCCAAGTCATCCAGGGGGTCCAGGAGGTGCAGCAGTATTGCAACTTTTAAAAGGAAAAAAATCAGAAGTTCAACATGAAGACAAAAAACTTATCTTTTGTTAAAAATTTATTTTTAAGAACCTGATTTCATTTGCGTTAGTGTACCATGAAGATGCAATCAAGGGATCACACAACTGCTAATAACTTGAAAAAAGCAAACCTGCCTCCATTACAAGAGCAAATGCAATAGGACTTATCACAAGCAAAACAATATCGTGGCACAGGATAGAACTTGCACAATATTCAGAACAAACTACAATAAATGGACATGTGGACCTGAGCATAAAAATTCCAAGCTAAGAATCAGTATAAATAGCAAGATGAAGAGTCCAATAATGCATATTTGCTCTAAGTTTCCACTAATGGTAGCCTAAACCATTCACATGCATTGAGTAATATAAGCATTTAAGAAAAGAGAATGAACATAGGGATCACCTCAGTATCAACATTATCATCTAACTCAGACCCAAACAGAGAATCAGCTTCTTCCCTCTCAGGACTAGAAAAACCATCCAAAGAGCTTGATGCTTCAGGACCTGCATTCTGAAGAGCCAAATATGTTTACCTTAATTTTTATCTCAGCCTAAAAGAAAGAAGTTGCTAGCAGATTCTGACTGCATAGAGAGAAAACTAAAAATATATATATTTTCTCTAAGGATTGAAATATCATACCCTACCGGAGTTTCGAGATTCGCTCGGTACGGTACGGTATGATACTGTATACCGAGCGGTATACAATTCGGTATACTGCTCGGTGTGTGTGTTGTGTGCGTGTATATATATATATATATATATATAAATAATTCGGTGACGTCTCCAAGGCGATGTTGCCCTCGTTTATATACATATATACATATATACATATATATATATAAAAGATTATAAATATATATTTATTTATTTATTTATATTTATATATAAATATTTTTAGAAAAGGCAACGTCGCCTTTTCCTTCCGCATATATAAATATTTTTAGAAAAGGCAACGTCGCCTTTCCTTCTCCCACGCGGGGCGATGCTGTTGAGGCGACGCGACATCACCTTTTATAAAAATATTTATATATAAATATATATAGATATATATATAATTCGGTAACGGGGCGGTCCATGTACCGGTCAGTTGACGGACCAGTACGAGCGGTATTATTCGAAACTGTATACCTTGATTTTCTCTCAAATAAGATCACTCTAACCCAACTTAAAATTTTTTAGGAAATATACCTAACTTATTATTGGACCTCAGAATTTCAGATCATCAGCTTGCAGATTGCTTACAATTTAGTCCCAAATGTGCCCCTCGATACTATAAATAGAACTCCTCCCCATGTAAGAAGAGTTAATGAATCATTTGATCCTTCCAGCGCAAGAAAGGTATTTGAAAACCATCTCCTTTTACATGATAAGTGATCAACACACTTCTTGGGGAACATCTCAAGTAGCCAATGCATTTTTCATAATAGTAAATTACTTAACATAATTACTTCATATCTATTACAGATGCACCAAACACTTGTAAGAAGATATGAAGAAAAAAAATTTAAAAAAAGACCGACAAAGGGTTGGCTTGATAGAGCTTTTGGTTTTCCATGCTGTTAAACATTTGCACAATGAAAATGAATGACGAGTGTCCGATCGAATTAATCAGGTTGTGTAGGAACATGATTGAGAGTTCATGCAAGGTTCCAAGTAATTGCTCTTGTGATAATGAGTCCACATTAACATCATCGCTTAGCAGTTAAAATAATTGTTTCATATCACTAATTAAGAGACCTCGTAGTATTTTCCAACCATAACAGAAATTTTAGAAAAGCATTGTCTCATGGTAAGCTGAATATTGATCAAAATCATGTCATGCAATTCATAATATTCGACAAATCATTGTCCTAGGCTAATTTTATTTTAAACAACTTCTCATCCATATTCTCATAAATCAAGTGAAATCTTATAAAAGTGATTGAACTCAACTGAAGTTCAACTTTAACTAATTTTAGTTAAATCGACAACAACAAAGAAAGAAAAAAAAAAGGAGGGGGAGAAAAGCAGAGAGATTAGAGAGGAGAGAGAGGAGGGTGATGAAATCCAAAAGAAGAATTGTGATTATAACTAAGAAATAGAGTAGGAAATTATACTACTATGGGCTTTATTATTCACCGCAGTCATCGCATTTGTCATCAGCCGTTATTATTACAATGTTAATCAATACCACCACATAAAATAAAGGATAAGGCGAAATGTAGCCTTAAACCTCTTAAGTAGCAATGTCATTGTAGAGAAAGGCAATGTCATAGGATTTGAGAAAAACTTAGAAGCCACATTAAGGGCTTTCATCAAAATTACAAGTGGACAAGTTTTGGTTAATTTCATATGGTATAATAATAGTTATTTAGTATGATAAAATAGTTTTATAAAATGACAAATATTTACCTTTTACTAATTGATCATAGACATTTTCTTACTTAATGTACATCAATTTTCATTGTTTATATTTTACAATTTTTCCAATTAAAATTTCTAGTTTCATAAATTTTATCATGATATACATCAACTAAGCATTTATTTAAGTAGGAGAAATTAATGTTAATAGAACAATCAGGAATCCTACATGGATAACTAGGCCTTGTTTTCCTTAAACAGTGATATCTTTATGATGGACATTGTTATTTAACTCCAACTTTATAAGTCATTTGCATTGAGCATCAGACAATAATTATTAATACAAACAATGATTTCATCTTATCTTTCAATATGAATACTTAGTAAGGTTTAAATCATATTTATAAATTATTGTTTTATCGTTATATATGTCCTATAATAACAATAACAAAGTCATAAGTCTCGATTATTTGGAGTCGACTACATGAATCTTTTGCTATTACTGAAATATGTAAAAAGTCATATGTTTAGTTAAATTCAATCAATGTACTTAAATCTTTATATATAGTTAAGTTCGGAGTATGTAAAAAGCTATATGTATAGTTAAATTCAGAGTACTTAAATCGTTGTATATGCCCTAACAAACTAAATATAATAAAGTATTATCATATTTATTGTACACTTTTAATGTCCTTTATGTTGATTTACCCATTTCTCAGTACCTTACATATCAGTTTCATGTTATATCAATCACGGACTATAGTTTGACTTGTACCGACTAGTATTTATGTCCGAGCCCAAACTGAGACACTTTAGACCGCTGCCATTTTGGGTGGTCTGGTGCGGTCTATTAATAAAGAAAAACTTAAAGGTTACTATTTCAATTAGGGCTCGCGAATGTGAGCCCTCTTCTCCATATGCAGGGAGCACGAAATCACGAGCTGCTGCCTACCTCCTTACCAATGTCATCTCTACCTCCATGCCGCCAACCTCAACTATACTTCCTCTTCTCCTCTTCTTCTGCCTCTTCCTCCACCACCTCCTCTTCCTCCTCTTTCTTCCTTTTCCTCCTTCCTCCTCTTCTTCCATCAACTCTTCTTCTTCCTTCCTCTTCCTCCTTCCCCTTCTTTGTTTTGCATCCTTCTCTTCTTCCTTCCACTTCCTCTTTTTCCTTCTTCCTCCTTTTCCTATGATGCCTTCTCTTCTTCCTTAGGTGAATTCACAGCCTATTCTTCTTCAACATCGGTTTATACTAGTGTACTGAATGTTGGTATACCGTAACCACAATACATACTAGCTCGGCACACCCTATACGATATCCTGATAAGAAATCGAAATCATTGGTATTATATCCCTTGTCAGCAAGAATTTTAATTTTAGGTACTAAACCCACTCAAATATTGACTCACAACATTTCAGTTTCATTTAACAGACCTGCATTATCCTGGCTCGGACCACCACAGATCCAATCCATATTAGCATACCATGTAATGGTTCAGTGTGTATTATGTTTCAAAAAAAATGTAAAAACGATGAAAATTAAAAGAAAAAAAAGTTACCGCATGGTAGAAGCCTATATCGCCTATATCGGGTGGTACAAGCCCTATACAAGTGGTAAAAACCTTGTCCTAACAGGTATGCTGGGTACATGCCCCATATTAAGCAGTAAAAACCTTGGCCTCACAGGTATGCTAGGTACATGCCCCATACCAAGTGGTACACTTGGTACAAGCCCATACTGAGTGGTACATCGGTACAAGGTAGTATCGGGTGTATACCTTATTTCGAGTTCTGCTCGTTTTACCCTAGTTCGTGTATCGGCAAGCTGCTAGACCAGTGAATACTGTCTATGCGGAACCATACTGGACGTTATTGCAAACCTTACTTGTTAGTGTCCATGCTCAAATAAATGTAAATGTGATATACTGTTAAATGTTTGTCTGCATGTGACCATTTTCCAAAGTTTTACATCTAAGACTATATCTACAAAAGAATTACAAAGTTCAAGTACAAAATGCAAGACCACATCATAAATAATATCAAATGTGTCCAGTTTATTTACAACATTTCTTGTCAATTTCTTACAAGAACAAGAGCAATCCTTTTTTTTTTCTTGACTATATTAAATCACCAAGCATGCACATGCATGTGTAAAGCCATGTTAAGGACACTTTTTATGACATTAAAAACAGGATAAGTTACTTAAAACATTTTTTCCTTATAACAAGCTCGATCTTTCTTTTGCTCTCTTATGTGAACTGGATCACCAAGCATGTGTGTACATGTATAGAACAAAGGTAAAGCATTATCATAGATCTTGTTTTAGTTGCAACCAGGGAATTTCTGGTACAAAAGTACCAAAAAGTTCTCAGTCAAACAAAATATAAAGCATGGAACATGTTTAAAGTTCCTATTAACGAGAACCTAAGAAAACAAAAGAAGCAGACCTCTAAAGCACAGTACACTACCTCATCTTCTAAGTCTGGCGCAGAGCCTGGTTTCAAGTCTGACCAAGTAACTTGCAATCTTTGGCGTTCTAGAATTTCAACATCAGAAGAACTACCGCTGTCTGTGCAATCTTCTACCTTGACCTTTAAATTAAAATGAGGTAAAAAGCATAAAAATAAAACCAAAAAGCAGCAAAAAGGATGCCATTCCTGATTCCACTAATTACCATTTTGCTGCAACTTTGCCCTCTTACATACGAAACTTTCAGTAGCTTTTGCAAGATCGACCTTCTACAAGACCAAAAGAAGCACAAAAGACCCGTCTCAGTAACAAAACATCAGGAATGGTTCATAATTGAACCTTCGGTAGCACAAACGTAGATTTTGATATCTGGGGACCCATTTACTAAAATCATAAAAAATAATTTATCGGAAAAAAAATACAAAAGAAACCTTTACTGTAACCAACCATGCAAAAGAAGGAATCGTAGTTTACAGGAACAATGCAGTGAAAAATATAAGATACATTAAGAAGATGAACCAACTAATGTGGTTTATAGAAAGCACTAGACACTGCGGTTCACAGGAACAAAGCAGTAAAACAACGGCAATAAACCATTCTTTCAAACATCCCATAATTCTTCAAAACAATAAACAAAGGCAAACGTATTATCGCTAAAATAACAAATAAAAGAAAAAAGAAAAGGCATAAGGACGAGAAAACTTTGTATTTTATAGGTTTCAGAAGCTAAAATACCACGAGAAACCAAAACCCTTGTACTGAAAGAAACAGAAATCCAACAATCTTCGATAATACACCCGAACGATGCGCAAAAAAGAATCAACGACGAAGGGGCAAGTAAATGGGATCCCAGGAGAGAGAAAGCCGGCGACTAAAAGAGATCGGTAAGAAGAGTTGAGGATGAACGAATCCGATGAACCTCAATTTTGGCACTTGGGTCGGTGAACTGACGTCTCGTTTTGGGATATTCAGGTACATAAATATAAAGAGCTGGAACCTTTTTATCCGAAATGACGATAGTACCCACTAATTCTGCTTGTATTACCAAAGCAAACCTCAAGGTAGAGAGGGTCGGGAGCGGTCTAAAGTCGAGATAGCCAGTTCGGTCACTCTAAGTAGGTCTCGGACTGAGTCGGAACACAAACCCGGATACCAATAGATGTAGACCACAAATCGAGGATTGGTTCGTCCAGAGGGGTCCGCGGAAAGCTTCCATAATGCCTAATTAGTAATCATAAATCTTTTTTTATCCATAAAACTAAATAAAATATTCAAAAAAGAAAAAATTCTGCGTTGTTTTCTCTTTTTAAAGGGGCAGAACGTCCATTTTTACGTTATTCTCATAGAACATCTTTTCCTAGTCAATCTTTTATCACTTCACTCTCGATCTTTATACCTGCATGACCTCCTCCTCCTCCATCCGACGTCTCTTACATGATAGAAAAGAGAGAAATTAAAGCAAAAAAACTTGTGATCATCGGAAACATCGAATGAGATAACAAAACAAGGTACAGTAACTGACAAACGTATGAAGGGGAAAGAGGGCTTCTTCCCTTGCGTGGGGAAGGAGATGGTAACGATGAAGAAAGCTAGGGAAGTGGGAGAGGGGCTTCCGCCATCTTCGCCCTGGACCGAGGTCCCTCCATTGCTCGATGATGACAATGTGGAGGATGAGGAAGGGGCGCATGGAGATTGGAGAAAGTGAGGAGGAGGGCAATGGCGTGGTCGCTAGCAACAGAGGAGGGGACGAGGGCAAAGGTTTTTAAAGCGGGGCTGAAAGCAAAGAGAGCGGTGAGACTACGGGCATCACAGATACAGCGAGGACAAGGGAGTCACAATAGTAAAAGCTATGGGAACAGAAGCAGAATTTTGAACTTTTTTGTTGCTGGGGGGTTTCCAATCAAGGTTCACGGTTCAAACCGGGCTGAGTATTATTTTAGAAGCTTTGGGGACGATGGCCATGTGAGAAGGAAGAACAAATATTGCCGGCAGTACGATGGATAAGGGAATACAACGAAGCTTAAGATTGGTTGACAGATTCATGTGGTAGGATTTTGTTATGTAAGACAATACTTCTACCCATGAACTTGCTGACTTTTGCGGTTCTTCTAATCCCGGTTGTATGAGGATGCACGAGGGAAACAAGCAGCCATCTCAAGTCCTGCTAAGAAAGCCTACTAATACTTGCTAGAAAATGAACTCCAATCTTTTCTAAACTCTCTTCAAACTAGGAACAAAGATACAACTAGAGATAAAAGGAACCAATATGAACACTTTCTTCATTGGATAGTCCGATTCCATATCTACTGGTTGAATGGTATGATTTTACCATCATTTTTAATGTCACATGTCACTATATCAGTGCGGAAAAGACGAAGTGGTTGAATTCATCAAGTCGATTTAATGTACCACAGGGCGAGCACTAAATGGTGTATTGACATCATCGTAAGTTGCAAGAGGTTGCGATGCTCAAATTTTCACCATCATTCTACTATAATAAAATACAAATAGTATCAGATAGACATGACACACCAAATAATTTATGTTATGCCACTAAGATCACCTTTCTGTAGTTACTGATACTGCAATAGCAGACCGAGATGATGCTCACCAGTCAGATCACCTTGCAAGCAAGTCGACACTTGACTGTTACGTTCAACCGTGTGTGTTGCTAATGATACCATCATATAGACCAAAAAGATGCTCAACGATGGTAAAACAATAACTGACCATTAACGGAAAATAAAAGAAACTGATAAAGGTGATAATTTAAAAAGGAAAATTTGCCACAAGCATTAAAAATCCTCGGGAACAACAGTTTGCAGCAAAGGTAACTGTGAGACCAGTCTACTCCACATCAAATGCATCCTAAGCATCTTTGAAATCCTCAAGGATCAATAGTCCAGCAGCTGCAGTGTTCCCATTGTACAGTTGAGTGTCCTATAGTTTTGCTTCCCTCACAATAAAAGCTGTTCATAAAAAAAAACCTCTCAGAAAACTATCAGGAGCATCTTGGACCAGTCCTGGATGAAGCAATACAAGTTTTCAGCTCTCGAGAGTCATTCTTTGTCAAGATCTTAGAAAGCTTGGGTAAAGCAAAAAAGAATCCTACTCGTTTCAATGGCCTTTCAAGCTACAATAAAGTTCATTACACCAGTAATTTTTTCAGGGCAGATTGCTCCAACTGATGCATCAAATAGCTTTTATGTTCAAGCTTTCACCTGCAACAACCATGGGCTCATGTCACCCGTGTAGCCCCCGTGGTGGTATAGCCACGGGTGGCCATTAGGAAGTGAAATTCCGCATGGACAATGGGTCGAATCCTTTGCAGACAACTTAAATATGCGATGGGGCATTGTAAGTGGTAGAGTGGGCTTGCTGCCACGATCCACTAAGATCCAGCCCTGTGTCGCATGGATTCGTCCCGCCCCCCATCCCACTCCCCTTTTGAAATCCCCAAATTTTAACTGCCCTCCATGCTACCGAGGTTAAAAGCAACAGTACGAGTGGCCGAAATATCTGACATGAAGCAATGAACTTGGGCTGAGGTGTCTAAGCAAGGCGCTGCTAGCTCACAGTAATGCGAGCGTCCGTCCATCCGTCCGTCCGCATATTTGATTTGAGTTAAGGTGTCTGCAGACAACTAGAGTATCTTCTTGCTCAAAGCATCATCAATATAGAAGTAGCATGAATCCATAGAAACTATAGAAACCACAAATATATGACATACAAAATAAATCAACACATAGGCATCTATCAAGGAAAATATAGTTCTGTAAAAAAACTGGCAGCTGGAAGGGAAAAGCTGAAAATTCAATTGGATACATCTGAAGGGAACACTTGGTTAATAAAAAAGTAAAATAGTGAAAAAATCATACCAAATTACCACAGCCACAAAAAAATCTACCAAAATCTTAATTTGGTTTTAAAACCAATAGCTTAATACTTTCTTCATTAGGAATGCAATGTTTGATCACTGTAGATTTCAGTGGTATAAAAACCTAAATCAGAAGGACTACAAAGTGGTGTTGGTCTTGATTAATATCAATCAAAAAAGAATAATGATGCGGAAAAAAGGTATCCTACTACTTGCTCCGGTCTCAAATGTTATGTTAAGCTAATAGAACCAGTTTGCAAATAAACATAGCCTTTGAACGTAGGATATCCTGATGTATTTATCTCGGTGTAAGTTTGAGCTGTGTGCCTTTCATTTACTAATTGACCCAAGTAAAATTGGAAATTCCCTACAACACGAACTGTTTGTGGCTAATGGGTTCACGGCATTATCTTCCCAAACAAAACAAAATGAGAAGCAAGATTCTTCTTCTTTGCTTGAATCCTGATTTACACATTGTGCTTTAAGTCCCAAATCTCAACAGATGCATCTGTAATGCTCAGAAGCACAAAGTTTCTAAGAATCTCACTAGCATCAAATGGTACATTACCAGTCGCTTTAATGCTACTTGCTTTCCGAACATCAGGCAGATCATAACTCCCAAGTGTTTAGTACACTCCTCTGGTTGGCAAAGGTTTTTAAGAGGCTACAGATAAAATTGAATAAAAAATACTAGTCATAGTTATTCTTTTTATTTCGGATCAGATTACTTATTTTCTCGAAAACCAATGGATAAAAACAAATAAAGTAAAACAATCGAAGATGTTCAGAATAACACGAACAAAATTTTTGAATCAGATGTGATGGTTTTCACTTATCCTTTTTAAGTTCAGTGCTTGACAATCTGGCTCCCACACTAAACATACAACTTGATTATCTACTAAACATCCATAAGTTCCATCAGATAAACCTCTTTTGGCATTGATATTTCTAGAATAAAATTGTAAGAGTGATCACTTGAGGAGCTTCCGCAGATAATCGGAATGGTACAGTCAGTTCCTCTTTTCGTACTAATATGAGATCTTGAGTGTTTACCTAGTGTTCAGTAACTTTCTGAGCTTCTGGATAGGTGAAATAGTGAGATGACAATCAGGATTAACCAGCCTTGGGATCTTGAACTGTTTGCTTTATATAGCAGATGAATATGTATATTTAACCCTGCATCTGGCAATATATTGTATCTCCTCACTTGGTATCAGAAGTAGGTCCAATCCAGAAAAAGAATATGAAAGATTAAACCAACCACTCAATATGGTATAACCAAGACTGGGTTGCCTTCCCCACATTATAAACACGAGGAAAATGTAAGACTGAGAATGATCACCTTGACACAGAATATCTGCTATTTCAAATGCAAAACAAGTGTTAATGCAATTAAGAGCGCTGAACACTATAATATATGAGTATAGAAGGCTAAACATTATAAATAAACTCTAAGCAAAAAGAAACTTCAGAAAAAAAAATATCATACTTCAAGTCTTCCTTTGAAGTGACAAGATTTGAATTCACCAATAATCCCTGCAAGAGCAAGATCCATTCTTGAAATGGTGGAATCTGTTAGCATCTCTTAAAATGATCTCTCGGCCAGTGATCTTTGCAATCAACTTAACAGCTGAATGGCAATCCCCACAAACCCTCAGGTTCTTCATGACACGAATTGGCAGTCCTTCAGGAATCTTTAAAATTCCAAATGCCACTGCCAGCCTCTCACTGTGGTATCGCAGGTTATGAGCCTTTTGCTCCTCATCAACATCATGGAGCACAAAAGCACCATCTGGAAAGTACCCTGCCTCCTTCAACAGACCATCTAATTTCTCCAACATGCCACTTAAAATAGCATGCTCAGGATGTGCCAACATGTCCCCTGAGGTGAACATATGCACCTTCTTGTCAAACTCAATCCAACTACAACCTGGAGACTTGCTCACCTTCCTTGAGCTCATCACCTTCCTCAGCTCAGCAACATCTTCCCATCTCCCACTTGAAGCATAAATGTTAGATAGCAAGACATAATGTCCAGCATTACCAGGCTCCAAATGTAGAAGCTTCTTGGCAGCAATCTCAGCGATATCTGTATTCCTGTGAGTCCTACATGCACCTAGCAAAGCACCCCAAACAACAGCATCAGCTTGCATTGGCATCTTTTTGATCAAATTCATTGCTTCATCAACAAGGCCTGCTCGACCAAGTAGATCAACCATGCAAGCATAGTGCTCAGCTCTTAGCTCAACCAAAGGATTTGAACTGATTGATTCAAAAAATTCCCGCCCTTCCTTGATCTTTCCTGAATAACTACAAGCCAACAGAACCCCAATATAGCTAATCTCATCGGGCACCATACCTATGTCCCTCATATCATTAAAGATATTCAAAGCTTCCTCCCCTAAACCATGTTGAGCATAGGCAGTGATCATTGAATTCCACATCACAACATCCTTTGCATCAAACTTATCAAAGACCTTCCTTGCCTTCACAAGTTCACCACATTTAACATACATCGTTGCCAAAGCCGAGACAACAAAGACATCATCGTTGAAATGGGACCTCACAAGTGCTGCATGGACCTCCCTCCCAAGATCAAGAATTGCTAGGCTGGCACAAACAGAGAGCACGCTGATAATTGAAGCAAAATTTGGCTGGATCCCATTCATCTGCATTTGGCGGAAGTTGTCAAGTGCTTCCATTTCAAGCCCATTCTGTTCGCATGTCTTGACCAGCGCACTCCAAGTTCCATCATCACGATCGACCATCCCGTCAAAGACCTTCCTTGCTTCCTCCACCATGCCATGCTGCCCAAAACCAAGAATCATAGCATTGCAAACGGCCAGCGATTTCTCCGGCATCCTCCAAAAGAGCTCCGCTGCCTCCCCAACACGGCCGGCCTGGGTGTAGCCGGTGATCATTGCAGTCCATGAGACCTCGTTCCTCTCCGGCATCACCTCGAACAGCTTTCTTGCAACATCGACCTGCAGGTTCTGCAAGTACCCCGAGATCATGGCCGTCCAGGAGACAACATTCCGCCTTGGCATCTCGTCAAACAGCTCCCTGGCCTCAGCGATGCAGCCAGCGATGCAGTATCCTGAAATCATGTTGGTCCAGGCAACGACGTCCTTCTCGGGCATCCGATCAAAGAGCTTCCTGGCGTCATTGATGCGGCAGTCCTGGATGAGACCGCCAAGCATGACTGTCCAGGAGACGACGTTGCGCTCGGGCATGCGAAGAAAGAGCTCCTCGGCCTCGGCGACAAGGCCGTGCTGGACATAGCCGCGGATCATGGAGGTCCACGTAACGACATTGGGGTGGGGTATGGAGTCGAAGAGGGCGCGGGCTTCAGCGAGGCGGCGGGGGCAGCGGAGGAGGCCGGAAAGCATGGCGTTGTAGGAGGCGGTGTTGCGGAGGGGCATTCGGTCGAAGAGGTGTCGGGCGCAGAGGGGGAGGTGGTTGAGAAAGTAGGCGGCGATGAGGGCGTTGAAGGAGACGACGGTGCGCTCAGGCATAGCGTGGAAGATCCTCTCGGCTTCATCGATGCGACCGAGACGGCCGTAGCGGTGAATAAGAGAGTTGGCGCGGAGGATGGCCGGTGTAGCGGTGGGTCGCAAGCGGAACGGTGCGAACCGCATCGATGTGTAGTGGTGGCGGTGAATAAGGACCATCAGAAGTAATCACAAAAGAAAGGCTAGTGTAAGCCTGCGAGATCGACAACTGTCTAATTAAGTATTAGCCTAATTAGATCTCTTTGATATCTTGATTCTTAAATTATAAAAAATTATATTAAAATTTTTAAAAATAAAATATGTAATCTCATGTACAATGATACTATCGATATAGCACTGAATGACATGAAGATGATGGGTAAAAATATAATTTCAATAATGATGACAAACGATGGTATCATGAGTGGTTGTTATGATTGTAGTCGATGAGAACGACGTGGTTATCAATCTTGTCTCACCTTTCTGTTTTTCCTCCTCTCTCGTTGTTATTGACGATGCAGTTGCCTCATATATTTCCTCTTCCTCCTTCTGTGTTGATGCAAATATAGAGTAGCATCGGAGGAGGAAGAGGAGATAGAGCGGTGCAATGTTGATGTAGATACTTACCTCCCTCCTCTTCCTCCTTTTGTACTGATACAGATGTTCTCTTCCTCCTCGTTGTTGATGTTCAGATTGACATCAACAAAGTCGACCATTGTGTCGTCTCGCCGACCACCATCATAACAACCACATATTACGCCATCATCCGTTGCCACTATTGAAATTATTTTTTTATCATTATTTTTTATGTCATTCATATATGTGTTGTCATGTATTATATTTTTTATCAATAAAGTTGATGATGTTAGCATAAATGAGATTAAATGTTTCACTTTCATAACTATAAAGATTTCAATGTAAATTATTTAAGTCTAGAAACTGAGATGCTAAATAGGTTTAACTACAAATGATAATATATAATTAGCTCTCCATAACTATAAGCACCATATGTGATAGAATAAGTGCACCCACAATATACATATATAATCTAAGATATACAAAATAAAAGAATTATAATCATAACATGTATAAAGTTTATACAAAAATAAATTTTAAATAATAAACCCAATAAAAATTTATTTTTATGATTAAATTCATAATTAAATTTTTAAATCAATTGAATGCACTTGGCTATATAAAAAACTTCTTCTCTTTTGAAATCAGCATCTAACATATACTTTCGAGAACCTTACTAATGATAAGAAAATACCTAATAAATCTAAAACCAATAGAATTTTTTATTGCTATTTAAATTAATAGAACCCATAAATGATGCTTAAAATATTGCTTTATGAGTATATCACAAGTTTGAAAGACATTGATAATATTTGGTACTAAAATTGTAATAATCTAATCCAATGGACTGCACACTGTAATACTATTTAGTACTATTAGTATTTTTAACTATTAGTAATACTATTTAGTACTATTAATAATACTATTTTATTATGATCTTTTTTTCTTAAAAATCAATAGACTCCAACCACATAACCTAGGATCAAAAAAGTTCCTAACTTTGTTATTTTCTTATAGAAAGTCCTAAGTTTTAAAAATTTTGATACAACACCTCCTGTCTTTTAAAATAACAAAAATATCCTTATTTAACTAATTATGATCGCATTGACTTGAACTAGGAAACAAACTGATTTGATATGAACCAATTCTGAAAAGTGTACACTGTATAACCTTTTATATATAACGTATTTATTTGCAATTACCGTTTCATCTGTAGTTTCGTTCACTTTTAAATTTTTAAATATCAATAAGGACAGTCATTTAATCTTTCTTAGTGTTAAATCAAATAAGAGAAAGATACAAAGGACAATTTAAAAACTTTATTCGATCAAACCTATATTAAAAATATATTTAATTTAAAATACTAAGTGAGAGTAGTAGACAATTAAATCAATAAGTAATGACAATGAAAAGCAAAACAAAAATGCAAACCAAATTTATAGCAGTTCGATCGTCGTGACTTATGTCCACTCTCGATTCCTCTTCCGTCGATGTCATCAATGTTTACTAACGATCTTCTTTCAATAGATAAAGATTAATGACCCTCTTTATAACTATTTCTTTTCTTCACAACAAAGAATCTTTATAACTCTCACACCTTTCTTAAAATAAGCTAAAAACTTTAAAGATGATGAGAGGGATACTTAGTACTTTTCAAAATTTTACAACTCAGAATCACTAGCTTTTTCATTTTCTTTTCTTGCATACTTAAGTAAGAAAGAGTCGGGTATTTATAGACCCTAAATAACTTTAAAAATGGTGTCAAAAATATCTCATCCTAGGTTTCTAGGGTCCTAGTTGTTGAATCTCAGATTTTGATGATGAAGTCAATTGTAATTTGTTTAATCTAATCTATACGTTGAGAAAAGTATGCAGGATTAACTACGATAGTAGTAAGACATAAAGTAGGTATTGTCCCGGAGTCAAGATCGAGATCTCATTGAGAGTTCGAGAGTTCGTCGGAAGTCCGAATGTTCGTCGGAAGTTCTATCGGAACCAACCGAGAAGTCCAGGAGCTTGCCAAAGAAGCTCGTCGAAACTCATCAAGAAGATCGTCGTAAAGTCCAGGAGCTTGCCGGGAGTCCACTGGAACATTGTCGAAAATTCATCGGATGTTCGTCAGAAGTACGTCGGAAGCTTAACGGAAGAGCAATTGATGCATCGGAACAAGAAGCATTGTAATTATGTCTTAATTATTATAGTTAGAGCGTAAATTAAATTATGATTAGGAGGTAATCCCACTAACTTAATTAGGGGCCAACTGGGCCCTTAACAGGGCTAAATTAGGCCGAATTTATTAGGAAATCTTGGGGATGATATCACATACGCAGCGGAAGAACGAGAAAAATAAAATTCCCAATTTCCCAAAAAGATGTTCGTCGTCGTATGAAGATTGGTGTGCAAAAATTCATGAAACAAACTGTGTATAGAATAGATTGTGTTACCTAGGGAGATCGTATATCCCTGAATCCTTGCAGATCTTTAGGAGAAGGTGAAGGAGGTCAAGCGTCCTCCTCTCTAGCGGTGATCCACACAGTAGTGCTGCGACGATGCTCCTCAAAACTCCAGACCTGCTTTGAGGTGGAGAGGGGGAGGAGAATAGGAGAGACAAGTAAAGGCTCTAGCCTATGAACCACTGAATCCCTCCTATTTATAGAGGTCCCCTGTCAAACCCTAATGGATCCTCCCCTATTTGTCACAGCCTTAGCTGGAATTGCCTAAGGCGTGAGGCACCCTTGCGGCCAAGACACGAACTTAGCTTATGTTGCCTAGGTCGCGCTTCGGCCTTGTGATATTGCTCCGTAAAGATCAGCCCACTTGCAACCTCTCGCGGGTCCCGAAGGACCTATAAAAGAGAAAGTTGATTAGTTCGAAAGAACGAGCGACGAACAAGTCCCGACGTCTCGCGAAAAGGGGAAGCTTTACAAGCAATTCAGTGAGCACCTTGCGTGCACAAGAGAAAAGAGGGGGAGGGGGGAAAACAAGGACTTTAGAGGGTTAAACAAACAGCTGCAAGTCCATAAATAACTGCTCACCGGGTGCCAAGAGCGACAACAAGTTCCCGTCAAAGTAACATGCGAACTTGCGAAAGGTTGTTCAATGCCTGACACTATACCAAGCCCCATCCAGCCTTGTGCTACCCAGGGGGTTCCAAGGGGCTAAGATGGCTGACGTTTTGGTGAGTGGAGGTGGACTGTGAAAAGCAGCCCATGGCACACGAAAACGGAGCTGTTTTGGGCTGTTTTGCTCGGTTCGATGAGTGATCGCTTTGTAGCGCTGAAACTTATTCAAACTTACATTTTTACAAACAAAATGACTCAAAACCAAGGCAAAACATGCTGCCAAACATTTGTACATGTAGATGAGAGTGACGAACGGTTCGTTGAATGGAGTTGTTGCGGGTGTGCGACGACCGTTCGTGTCATTCTCCCCCACTTAAATTGTCGACGCCCTAATCGATTCTTGCTGGTAGTTGTTGACGATTGCTTCTTCATGTCGTAGGGTGTCTTCGGGCTCCCAACTGGCTTTGGTTCGGGGAAGCTTTCACCACTTCACCAAGTACTCTGTCTACTAGAATGGTTTCAACTTGCTTCTCATAGGAGGCTGTGATGGGAGGTAGCCGAGTTGGAACACTTCGGAAAGCATCTTGCGGATCCGAGTGGTAGGCTTTTAGGTTGCTGGCATGAAGAATGTTATAAATTTTGAACCACGCCGGCAGTTGCAACTTGTAAGAGACGTTGCCTACCCTGCTGATAATTGGGAAGGGCCCTTCATACTTGCGCACTAATCCTTTGTGGACTTTGTTCCTAAAGAACTGAAGTGATGTTGGTTGGAGCTTTACCAATACCAAATCGCCAACCTTGAACTCATGCGGTTGCCTTCCCAAGTCTTCCCACTTATTCATCTTTTTTGCCACCTTCTCCAAGTAAGCCCGCGTAATATTTGCATTTTGGTGCCACTCTTTTGCGAAGTGGTAAGTTGACGGACTACTCCTAGTATACCCAATTACCATGGAGTGAGGAGTTGACGATTGTTGTCCTGTAATGATCTCAAAGGGGCTCTTGTTAGATGCAGAGCTCTACTGTAAGTTGTAGGAGAATTGGACAATGTCCAACAGCTTCACTCAATCTCATTGGTTGGCACTCACATAGTGCCGAAGATATTGCTTCAGGAGTGAGTTTATCCTTTCAGTCTGGCCATCCGTCTGGGGGTGGAGGCTTGTGGAGAAGTATAACTTTGACCCCAACAATTTGAATAGCTCGGTCCAGAATCGTCCTAGGAACCGAGCGTCTCGATCACTAATGATATTGTGCGGGACTCCCCAATACTTCACCACATCCTTTATCATCAGCTTGGCCGCCTCTTCTGCTAAATAGTGTAGGGGAGCAGCAATAAAAGTTGCATACTTTGAAAACCGATCGACCACCACGAGTATCGATCCGAGTCTCCCTACAAGTAGCAAGCTTGATATGAAGTCCAAAGAAATGCTCTCTCACGGCCTTTTTGGTACAGGCAACGACTCCAAAAGTCCCATCAGCTTCCGCTGCTCCACCTTGTCTTGTTGGCAAGTGAGGCATGTTTGAACATATTCCTCTACATAAGTCCCCATCTTTGACCAATAGAAGGCCCTCTCCACGAGAGCCAATGTTCTGTGAATGCCTGGGTGTCCAGCCCAAAGGGAATCATGACACTCTCTTAAGAGTTCATGCCTCAAATTGTCTACTCGGGGAGCATAAACCCTATTCCCTTTTGTGTAAACGAGTCCCTTCTGAACCCAAAATCATCGTGCTTTGCCTTCTTTGATGAGCTGCATCAGGATAACTGCCTGGGGGTCACTATACAGTCCATCCCTGATCCTAGAAAGGAAGTTGGAGTGCAACTGACTTACTTGGCCTCCACCCTCCAATTGTACGGCATTCACGTGCTCCACCTTCCGACTCAATGCATCGGCCATGACATTTGCCTTTCCAGGCTTATACTCCATTGCCATATCAAATTCAGTCAAAAAGTCCTGCCATCGTGCTTGCTTTGGGGAAAGTTTCTTTTGTGTTTGGAAATAGCTCAGGGCGTCTATCCTCAGCACAAATCGCGATTTGAGAAGGTAGTGTCGCCAAACTCATAGACAATGGATCACCGCTGTCATCTCCTTCTCGTGCACTGGATACCGTCGCTCGGTCTCGTTGAGCTTGCGGCTCTCGTAGGCCACCGGATGACCCTCCTGCATGAGTACTTCCCCAATAGCAAAGTCCGAAGCATCTGTATGGACTTCAAAAGGCTCCCCATAGTCTAGTAATTTAAGCACCGATTCTTCCATAACAGTAGCCTTCAGATCTTGGAATGCTATTTCACATTTGTCAGACCACTTCTAAGGCTGCTCCTTCTTCAGCAACTCCATTAGTGGAGTTGCACGCTTCGAGTACCCCGCTATGAAGCGTCGATAGTAGTTGACGAAACCAAGGAAGGATCTCAATTATAGCACCTTCTTTGGAGTTCGCCATTCCGCAACTGCTTGCACTTTTGATTTGTCCATGCGAATGGAGTCATCACCGATTCGATGCCCCAAGAATAAGATCTCTGTTTGGGCAAAGTATCATTTCTCCCTTTTCACGAATAAAGTGTTCTCCCTAAGAACCTTGAAAATTGTCCGAAGGTGTTGCACATGCTCCTCGAGCGTTTGACTATAGACGACGATATCGTCTAAGTAGACTGTTAGGATCGGAGCGGCACTAAGAGGGGGGGGGGAGGGGTGAATTAGTGCAGCGGATTAAAACGTCAGTTTCGAAAAATCTTTCGTACGATAAAAACAGAACTCAGAAGTGCTTAACATGAAAGCATGTTCATAAAGGTGTGCAGCAAAAGTAATGAGGAAGTAAAGCACGTATGAAGGTTTGCAGTAAGATAAATAGCAATAAGTAAATGCAAACCAGAGAACACGCCAATTATAAAGTGGTTCGGTTAAAATGACCTACATCCACTTGCGAAGCCTTCTTCGATAAGGCTCCCAACTTCCACTAGCAAATCACTTTAAAGGGGAAGGACAAATACCCCTCTTACAACCTTTTATAAGTGGTTCACACTCTTACAAAGTTTCAACGAGAAAGAAGGAGGTGAACACTCAAGCAATTGAAAACAAGACTTGCTAAAGACTTTGCTAAGGCTTTTATCTCAATCTATTGCTTCTAAAAAGTTGTATTCTCTGCTGAGAATTAAGAGGTATTTATAGGCCCCAAGCGGATTAAAATTTGGGCTCCAAAATTTGAATTCTCTTCCGTTCCCGAAGCTAACGGTGCCACCGCCTATCAGTGGCGGTGCCACCGCCTGTCAGTTCTGACACTGACAGTGTATAGGGCGGTGCCACCACCCAGTCCAACGGTGCCACCACCTAGCTCTCGGGTGCTGGGCGGTGCCACCGCCCAGACCGGCGGTACCACTGCCTTATCCTCGGGCTCTGGGCGGTGCCACCGCCTACACTATTTCAGCTCACTAGTTGCGCTCCAAACTTGGCCCAAACTAGTCCGAACTTGGGCCCAATTGGCCCCTACTTAGGTTATAAGATTAACACATAATCCTAACCCTAATTAACATGCTAACTATGAATTTAAAGATATTTCCTAAACTATTACAAAGTCCGCAAGTCAAGACTTCTTCTGGCGAGCTTCCGGTGAACTTCCAGCGGTCTTCCCATAAACTCTCGGAAACCATTTTGCAGACTCCCGGCAAGCTCCTAGACTTCACGATTTGATCTTGGCGAGTTCCGACGAGCTTCTTCGGCAAGCTACGATCTTTCTCGATGAGCTCCGTGAACTTCCGACGTACCTTCCGGCGAGCTTCCGAAAACCCTTCGGCAAGCTCCCTACTCATTCTCGGCTAGTTCCGGCAGCATTCCCGACGAACCTTCGGACTTCCGTCGGACTCTCGAACTCCCAACAAATCCTTCGCACTTGACTTCGGCACTTTGTTTCGCTTTATGTCTTTATCGTTATTGTAGTTAATCCTGCACACACAAGCCAAAACTCTACTCCAATCTAGACAATTATTACAACGTGAATTGACATTCTGTTGCCCGGCACGTCATTGGTTGGCACTTCGTCCGATTCTTCAGTGCATCGTTCTCTCTTGCGGCTTGTTGCCCAATCGGCGGTTGACCTCCACAACCCCGATATCCTTGGCGCAATTTCACTCTCCTTGGCCCGATGCCCGACGTCCGAAGCCTTCTACCATCCAATATCCTGACGTGATCTCCTCCGGCGCAATGTCAATTCCTCCTGCGTCAACTATCTAATCCTGATCGAGTAGACCTGCATCACTCAAAATACAATTAAATATCTAAACACAATCAATTAGTTTCATTATCAAAATCCGAGATTCAACAATCTCCCCCTTTTTGATGATGACAACTAATTGATGACTAACGGAGTTAACCTTAACTCCCCGGAGTTTAACCAAACTCCCCCTATCAATATGCCATTGATAGAACACTTGGATTATCCCAAATCCAAGCAACATGTCATGATCAAATCATGCATGACATCAACATACCTCTCCCCCTTTGTCATCAACAAAAAAGAGAAGTTCCAACTCTTATGTGTTTAGAGATAAAAAGTTCAATTCAATGCATGAAGTATACTTTTCCCCCTATGTCATCAACAAAAGGAGAAGTAGCTCTAGCTATTTTAAAAGATATGCAAGTTTTTGTAACATGAAGCTAGATTTTCATCACAACATATAAGCACAAAAGCATAGCAAGATTCTTAAGTTCAATCATGGCAATTCAACACTTGCTTCTTGTGCAAGATTGCACTTTGCTTTTCTTTGCATGTTCTAACTGGCAAAAGCTTTCTCTCCTTTGTTTTTGTTGAAAAAAAGGGAAGAGTACAAGCTAGCCAGCATTTACCTTAATCTAGCAATCTTTCTCCCCCTATGTCATTGCCGAAAAGAAGGAGAGGAACCAATGATTTAGACTTTTACATAAACTATGAATTTGCATCAATCAATATTTCAAGCATCACATGATACATACAAGATAACAATGCAAAGAAATCATGTCATGAAAGACATCAATTGTTAAACATAATATGATAATAGTCTTGATTTAGACTTTTACATAAACTATGAATTTGCATCAATCAATATTTCAAGCATCACATGATACATACAAGATAACAATGCAAAGAAATCATGTCATGAAAGACATCAATTGTTAAACATAATATGATAATAGTCTCAAAAATTTTTAATCTGCGATACATGTGATACATTGCATTTTTTGCTTCTTTCGAGATAGCAATTCTTTGCTTCTCTTTAGGTTGCAAGATTTGCAATTCATTGGTAGTATTCATGATAGTAAGTTCTTTCAATGAAATGATCGAGCTAGCAAATTTTCCTTCCTTTGAAATATGCAGGCTAGTAAACTAACTCCCCCTTTATCATTATCGAAAAGAAGGGAGAAATCAATGGCTAAAATTTTTAATCATTATACAAGCCCATATTACAAAATCATGTCATGATATCAAGAAAGGACATGATTCATTCGACAAATCTTTTTAATAGAGCAAAAGAATTATACAACCAAGGATCATGATTAAAATATATCAATATGATAGATCAAGTCATGATTCATGATTCATCATAAAGCAAATTAATTTTCAATCATCACATAAGGAATTTAAAGAATTTTTGAAACATAGGAGAATGATTAATTTAAGCATGCAATGTTTCAATCAAATTCAAGTCATGAATACCAATACTTTCATATTGTGAGTATCAATTCATGAATACCAAAAGATATTATTTGTGATTCCAATTTTACAAGATCAAGATTATGATTTAGATAAAACTCATTCAAATCAAATCGTTAACTTGAAACTCATAATCAAGTCATCAAAATCAATTTTGAGATTCACAAAATATCATGAAATCATTAATCTCGATCAGATGGGAAAAGCATTTTTTAAGTGATTCTTTTTCATCTTAATCTTTATATGCTAAATCAAGATAAACATGAAAGTTCAAGACGTAAAGGTAAAATCTTATAAAACAACTCATCAAATAAGATTTTAAACATATATTTTCAAGCCATATAAAGAGTAAGTCAAGGATTCAATTATCTCATGTCATGAATTCCAACAGGCATCTCAAATTATCAACATCACATTAAAAAGATATTTCAAAAAGATATATTGATAAGTGATTCATTTGTATTATTTCATTCATTCGGAAGATTCTCCTCTTTGGTAAATAAATCTAGGAGAACAAAATGAATTAAGGGAGATATAACATGATTGAAACATTGAACATGATTCATATTTAAAATGTGTCTCATGTCATAAGTATGAATCAAGCATTTGTGAAATCCGAAATCATCCTCAAAGTCACATTCAATAAATTCATACATGACAAGCATAGATTTATTGAAAAGTCGATAAGATAGAGGATCACATTTCATTTTTATAAATTTCTATTCATGTGATTTGGTTCTTATAAGCATGCATTTATCTTTAATAAAACAAGTGTCAACATTTAAGACGGAAAGGTAAATTTCATAAAACAAATCATTAAGCATGATTCCATGATAACATCTTTTTAATATCTTGATATTCATCATCAAGTATGATTTCAAAAAGTATGTTCAAGAGAAATCATTAAGACCAAATGCATGATACATTCATTTATTTTCAAAATGTTCATCATGTTTATTTTCATGAGATTTACAAGATTGGTAAAATAAATTCATTAATCTCAATAGGATAGAAAATTCATTTCCATTTCATACAATTGATTTCATGTGAGGGTATTCAAGTCTTTTGTGAAAACATGTATCATCATTTAAAATCGAAACATAAGTTTCGTCATGAAGCCGTCAAGACCAAACACATCATGATATCACATCTATCATCAAAAGACTATCAAGAAATTTATACATAGATGTACATGCACTATGTCATCTTAATATGTCATGAGAATGTCATCTTAATTCGTCATAAAAACGTTTAGACCAAAAACATGTTAATCTAAAATGAGAGTTTCAAATCAACATTTACTTCAAAAACTCATGCATGACATAAAATCATCAAGATACACATGCATGGATTAATCCTAAGTATTATCACATATCATATAATTATCATCCCTAATGTTGCATACATCATTCAACATTTTAAAACATAACATGCATGAAACCTTAGCAATATACTTTTCATGATCAAATTTTTTAATTTTTCAAAGATGCTAAAAGAAAAACATGATATAATTTTTGAAAAATAATTTTTTATTTCCTATTCCTACTATCTAAATTAAACACTCATGAAAAACTTCAAGTAATTTCTAAATAATTCAAAAGAGTTGAGTTACTTACCTTATAGTCGAAGCCCGTCAAAGCCCAATTCGCCGTTTCACCTTTGGAAGTTCTTGATTCATCCTTGGTTGCCTTCGTCTTCTTTGGCCTCTTCCTCCGTTCAAGTTCATTGTTTATTTTAGATTTTTGTTTAATGAACTTATTAAGATTTAGTATTTGAAGTTCAAGTTCATCATTGTCCTCATCACTTGAGTCATCGCTCAAGTGGTATTCATTTGTCTGGAGTTTCAAATCCTTCATATTCTTTGGAAGGTGGTTCAAGTGCTCATCGGGTTCAAAATGTTCCAAAAATGTCATTTCATAGGTCATTAATGACCCAATTAATTCTTCTAATGGAAAATCATTTAAATTTTTTATCTCTTGTATTATGGTTATTTTAGGATCCCACCTTTTTGGAAGGGATCTTAAGATCTTACTTACGAGATCAAAATTCGAAAAAGATTTACCAAGAACTCTTAGATTATTGATGACATCCGTGAAACGGGTGTACATGTTGCCTATAGTCTCGCTTGGTTGCATTCGAAAAAGCTCAAAATCATGCAATAAAATGTTAACTTTCAAGTCTTTGACTCTACTAGTTCCCTCGTGCATGATTTCAAGTGTTCGCCAAATATCAAAAGCCGTTTCGCACATAGAAATCCGATTGAACTTATTTTTGTCCAAAGCGCAAAATAAGGCATTCATAGCCTTTGCGTTTAAAGAAAAATACTTCTTCTCCAAATCCGACCATTCGTTCATCGGTTTAGAGGGAAGTTGAAAACCATTTTCACCAATGTTCTATAAATCCAAATTCATAGAAATCAAGAAAACTCTCATCCGAGTTTTCCAATAAATGTAGTCCAATCCGTTAAACAACGGTGGACGAACAACCGAAAAGCCCTCTTAAAAGCCATGAAGAGCCATTTCTCTCGGGTGTTAATCCGAAATGAGAAATACCGTGCTCTGATACCAATTGTTAGGATCGGAGCGACACTAAGAGGGGGGGGGGGGGGGGTGAATTAGTGCAGCGGATTAAAACGTCAGTTTCAAAAAATCTTTCGTACAATAAAAACCGAACTCGGAAGTGCTTAACTTGAAAGCATGTTCGTAAAGGTGTGCAGCAAAAGTAATGAGGAAGTAAAGCACGTATGAAGGTTTGCAGTAAGGTAAATAGCAATAAGTAAATGCAAACCAGAGAACACGCCAATTTTAAAGTGGTTCGGTCAAAATGACCTACATCCACTTGCGAAGCCTTCTTCAATGAGGCTCCCAACTTCCACTAGCAAATCACTTTGAAGGGGAAGGACAAATACCCCTCTTACAACCTTTTACAAGTGGTTCACACTTTTACAAAGTTTCAACGAGAAAGAAGGAGGCGAACACTCAAGCAATTGAAAACAAGACTTGCTAAAGACTTTGCTAAGGCTTTTATCTCAATCTATTGCTTCTAAAAGTTGTATTCTTTGCTGAGAATTAAGAGGTATTTATAGGCCCCAAGAGGATTCAAATTTGGACTCTAAAATTTGAATTCTCTTCGGTTCCCGAAACTAGCGGTGCCACTGCCTATCAGTTCTGACACTGACAGTGTACTGGGCGGTGCCACCGCCCAGTCCAGCGATACCACCGCCTAGCTCTCAAGTGCTGGGCGGTGCCACCGCCCAGACCAACGGTACCACCGCCTTATCCTCGGGCTCTGGGCGGTGCCACCGCCTACACTATTTCAGCTCACCAGTTGGGCTCCAAACTTGGCCCAAACTAGTTTGAACTTGGGCCCAATTGGCCCCTACTTGGGTTATAAGATTAACACATAATCCTAACCCTAATTAATATGTTAATTATGAATTTAAAGACATTTCCTAAGCTATTACAAAGTCCGCAAGTCAAGACTTCTTCCGGCGAGCTTCCGGCGAACTTCCGGCGGTCTTCCGATAGACTCTCGGAAACCATTTTGCGGACTCTCGACAAGCTCCTAGACTTCACGATTTGATCTTGGCGAGTTCTGACGAGCTTCTTTGGCAAGCTATGATCTTTCTCGGCGAGCTCCACGAACTTCCGACGTACCTTCCGGCGAGCTTCCGAAAACCCTTCGGCAAGCTCCCTACTCATTCTCGACTAGTTCCTGCAGTATTCCCAATGAAACTTCGGACTTCCGTCGGACTCTTGAACTCCCAACGAATCCTTCACACTGGACTCTGGCACTTTGTTTCACTTTATGTCTTTATCGTTATCATAGTTAATCCTGCACACACAAGCCAAAACTCTACTCCGATCTAGACAATTATTACAACGCGAATTGACATTCTGTTGCTCGGCACATCATTGGTTGGCGCTTCGTCCAATTCTTCAGTGCATCGCCCTCTCTTGCGGCTTGTTGCCCAATCGACGGTTGACATCCGCAACCCCAATATCCTTGGCGCAATTTTGCTCTCCTTGGCCCGATGCCCGACATCCGAAGGCTTATGTCATCCAATATCTTGACGTGATCTCCTCTGGTGCAACGTTAATTCCTCCTACGTCAACTGTCTAATCCTGATCGAGTAGACCTACATCACTCAAAATACAGTTAAATATCTAAACACAATCAATTAGTTTCATCATCAAAATCCGAGATTCAACATAGACGACCACGAACTTATCCAAATACTCTTTGAATAGTTGGTTCATGAGAGTGCAGAACGTGGTCAGAGCGTTGGTTAAGCGAAAAGGCATCACCAAGAACTCAAACGCTCCATACCTGGTCACACAGGTAGTCTTCGCTTCATCGCCTTCAGCAATGCGCACCTGCCAATACCCCGACCGAAGGTTGAGTTTTGAGAAATACTTGGCTTTGCCCAATTGGTCGAATAAGTCCGTGATGAGTGGGTTGGGATACTTGTTCTTCACTATCACTTTGTTGAGGGCTCGGTAATCAACGTATAGTCGGAGGCTCCCATCTTGTTTGGCCATTTAGCTTGATGTCCACATACATCAGTTCACCAATTCCTGCTTTTTGTAGCTTTGTCTTCATGTTCTCCCCCACTTGACCCCGCATGACATTTAATAAACGCATTGCCCCCATCCGGGTTCCTTGCAACTCCTCATCGTTGCTGCTGGATTCAGAACTGCTCGAACTAAGAGTGACAACTTTGCCCTTGTCCGATCGGGGGGGGGGGGGTGGATGGAAGCTGTTAAAGCATTGAGTGTCTATTTTTGTAGGCACTCCCTCACCATGTGCGGCCCTCCGCACAAGAAGCATCCTCTAGGTTTTGAGGCTTGCCTTTTGGGTTTAGCCCTTTGTGGGAACTCTTCTTCTTTTGTTTGCCCCCGAGCTCCTTCCCTCGAGAATGTTTTGGAGGGCGATTGTCTGAAGATTGTTTCCTTCTTCCCGGATCTTTGAAGGAAACAAAGTCGGTGAGTCTTTTTGCAGCAGCAATTGCCCTGACCACATCGGTGACATTCCTTCGATTTAGTTCTTGTTGAGCCCATGACTTCAGACCATCGAGGAAGCTGAATAGCTTGTCCTTCTCGGACATGTCCTGTATGTCTAGCATTAGCGTAGAAAATTATTTTACATAGTCTCGGATGGAAGTACTTTGGCGGAGTTGTCTCAACTTTCTCCTTGCGATGAACTTTGTGTTCTCTGGTAGGAACTAAGTTCTTAACTCCCGCTTCAAGTCCTCCCATGTGTCAACTCAACACCGACCTTGTTGGATCTCCTCCCAACGGGTTCGCCACCAAAGTTTTGCATCTCCGTTCAGATACATTATTGCTATAGAAACTTTGGTGTCTTCAGAATTGGGCCTCGTAGCTCGAAAGTATTGTTCTATGTCGAATAAAAAATTCTCGAGCTCTTTGGCATCTTTGGCCCCTCCATAACCATGAGGCTCAGGTGCCCTCAAGTTTTGTGGTGGTGTAACGTGGGTGTTGCTTCCTCTCGCATTTAGTGCTCTAGTGAGCATAACCACCCTTGAAGTGAGTTCCGCCACCACTTCCTGCAGGTGCTGCATGGAGTCTTTGGTGTTATCTGATAGTCGGTCGACTAGGGCCTCGACCTTATCGATCCTGGACTCCGCTTCCTCTTGCGAGCTCTCTACCCTGACAAGCATTTGTTGGCCGTGGTAGAGTTCCTCCAAGCTCGCTTCAAGAACATCCAGGTGGGTTTTCGCCGTTATGAGTCTCTCCTTGTGACTCTTTTTCCTAGTTAGCGCTCCAGATTGCGCTTCCTCTACTCGCGGAGAGTAGCCAACTTCTTGCTCATCATGTTCACTACCATGCTCCTCTTGAGCGGCTCCAACAGCATGAGAGCGAGTGTGCACATGCAGCCCACCTGTGGCTGCTTGGGGCAAGGGTCCAGCTTGCCCTGTCTTGCTTGATTAGCCACGATACTTTGTCATGGCAAAGTTGTGAAGTTCCATATTCGCTCGAAGTGCTTGCTCGCTCTGATACCATAATGTCATGGCCTTAGCTGGAATTGCCTAAGGTGTGAGGCACCCTTGCGGCCAAGACACGAACTTAGCTTGCGTTGCCTAAGTCACGCTTCGGCCTAGCGATATTGCTCCGTAAAGATCAGCCCACTTGCAACCTCTCGCAGGTCCCGAAGGACCTATAAAAGAGAAAGTTGATTAGTTCGAAAGAACGAGCGACGGACAAGTCCCGACGTCTCACGAAAAGGGGAAGCTTTACAAGCAATTCAGTGAGCACCTTGCGTGCACAAGAGAAAAGAGGGAGAGGGGGAAAACAAGGACTTTAGAGGGTTGAACGAATAGTTGCAAGTCCACAAACAGCTACTCACCGGGTGCCGGGCGTGACAACAAGTTCTTGTTAAGGTAACGTGCGAACTTGCAAAAGGTTGTTCAATGCCCGACACTATACTGAAGCCCCATCTAGCCCTGTGCCACCTGGGGGGTTCCAAGGGGCTGAGATGGCTGACGTTTTGGTGAGTGGAGGCAGACTGCGAAAAGTAGCCCGTGGCACACGAAAACAGAGCTGTTTTGGGGCTGTTTTGCTCGGTTTGGTGAGGGGTCGCTTTATAGCGCTGCAACTTATTTGAACTTACATTTTTACAAAAAAAATGACTCAAAACCAAGGCAAAACTATTGAATCTCGGATTTTGATGATGAAACTAATTGATTGTGTTTAGATGTTTAACTGCATTTTGAGTGATGTAGGTCTACTCGATCAGGATTAGACAGTTGACGCAGGAGGAATTGACGTTGCGCCGGAGGAGATCACGTTAGGATATTGGACGGTAGAACGCTTCGGACGTCGGGCATTGGGCCAAGGAGAGCGGAATTGCACCAAGGATATCGGGGTTGCGGAGGTCAACTGCCGATTGGGCAATAAGCTGCAAGAGTGGACGATGCGCTGAAGAATCGGACGAAGCGCCAACCAATAACGTGCCGGGCAACAGAATGTCAATTCGCGTTGTAATAATTGTCTAGATCGGAGTAGAGTTTTGGCTTGTGTGTGCAGGATTAACTACGATAACGATGAAGACATAAAGCGAAACAAAGTGCCGGAGTCAAGCGCGAAGGATTCATTGGGAGTTCGAGAGTTCGACGGAAGTACGAAGGTTCGTCGGGAATACTGCCGGAACTAGCCGAGAATGAGTAGGGAGCTTGCTGAAGGGTTTTTCGGAAGCTCGCCAAAATGTTCGTCGGAAGTTCATGGAGCTCACCGAGAAAGATCGGAGCTTGCCGAAGAAGCTCGTCGGAACTCGCCAAGATCAAATCGTGAAGTCTAGGAGCTTGCCGGGAGTCCACAGAATGGTTTCCGAGAGTTTATCGGAAGACCACCGGAAGTTCGCCGAAAGCTCACCGGAAGAAGTCTTGACTTATGGACTTTGTAATAGCTTAGAAAATGTCTTTAAATTTATAGTTAGCATGTTAATTAGGGCTAGGATTAGGTGTTTATCCTATGACCCAAGTAGGGGCCAATTCGGCCCAAGTTCGGACTGGTTTGGGCCAATTTTGGAGCCCCAACCAGTGAGCTGAAATAGTGTAGGCGGGGCACCGCCTAGACTAGGCGGTGGCACCGCCCACGAGGCCGAGAGCTAGGCGGTGGAACCGCCGGTTCTGGGCGGTGGCACCCGCCCAGCACCACGAGAGCTAGGCGGTGGCACCGCCCCAGTACACTGTCAGTGTCAAAACTAGAGCTAGGCGGTGGCACCGCCCAGAGGCCGAGAGCTAGGCGGTGGCACCGCCCAGAGGCCGAGAGCTAGGCGGTGGCACCGCCCAGAGGCCGAGAGCTAGGCGGTGGCACCGCCCAGAGGCCGAGAGCTAGGCGGTGGCACCGCCCAGAGGCCGAGAGCTAGGCGGTGGCACCGCCCAGAGGCCGAGAGCTAGGCGGTGGCACCGCCCAGAGGCCGAGAGCTAGGCGGTGGCACCGCCCAGAGGCCGAGAGCTAGGCGGTGGCACCGCCCAGAGGCCGAGAGCTAGGCGGTGGCACCGCCTAGACTAGGCGGTGGCACCGCCCAGAGGCCGAGAGCTAGGCGGTGGCACCGCCCAGAGGCCGAGAGCTAGGCGGTGGCACCGCCTAGACTAGGCGGTGGCACCGCCCAGAGGCCGAGAGCTAGGCGGTGGCACCGCCCAGAGGCCGAGAGCTAGGCGGTGGCACCGCCCAGAGGCCGAGAGCTAGGCGGTGGCACCGCCCAGAGGCCGAGAGCTAGGCGGTGGCACCGCCTAGACTAGGCGGTGGCACCGCCCAGAGGCCGAGAGCTAGGCGGTGGCACCGCCCAGAGGCCGAGAGCTAGGCGGTGGCACCGCCCAGAGGCCGAGAGCTAGGCGGTGGCACCGCCCAGAGGCCGAGAGCTAGGCGGTGGCACCGCCCAGAGGCCGAGAGCTAGGCGGTGGCACCGCCCAGAGGCCGAGAGCTAGGCGGTGGCACCGCCCAGAGGCCGAGAGCTAGGCGGTGGCACCGCCCAGAGGCCGAGAGCTAGGCGGTGGCACCGCCCAGAGGCCGAGAGCTAGGCGGTGGCACCGCCCAGAGGCCGAGAGCTAGGCGGTGGCACCGCCCAGAGGCCGAGAGCTAGGCGGTGGCACCGCCCAGAGGCCGAGAGCTAGGCGGTGGCACCGCCCAGAGGCCGAGAGCTAGGCGGTGGCACCGCCCAGAGGCCGAGAGCTAGGCGGTGGCACCGCCTAGACTAGGCGGTCCTCTTGAGGCCTATAAATACCCTTCAATTCTCAGCAGAGAGAATAACCTTTTGAGAAGCTAGAAGTTGAGTAAATCTTTAGGAAAGTCTTGTTTTCAATAGCTTGAGTGTTCACCTCATTTCTTTTCATCGAAATCTTTGTAAAAGGGTGAACCACTTGTAAGAGGTTGTAAGAGGGGTGTAAGAAGGAGGTTGATCTTCGCCTAGTAAAGGAAGATCGTTAGTGGATGCCGGTAACCTCGACGGAAGAGGAATCGGAGGAGTGGATGTAGGTCACGATTGACCGAACCACTATAAACTATCGTTTTCTCTGGTTGCATTTACTTCCTGCTATTATCTTACTGCAAACCATCTTCACTTTGATGCTCTACTTCTTTGTCTCCTTCATACGTATGCCTTCAAGTTAAAACGCAATCGAAACGGTTTCAAACGAAACATTGCTTTTATCGTACGAAGTTTCCGAAAGTGTTTAAATCATCGAACGTTTATCGTTCTTTACCGCTGCACTAATTCACCCCCCCCCTCTTAGTGCCGCTCCGATCCTAACAATTGGTATCAGAGCCCGGTATTTCTCATTTCGGATTTACACCCGAGAGAAATGGCTCTTCATGGCTTTCAAGAGGGCTTTTCGGTTTTTCGTCCACCGTTGTTTAACGAATTGGACTACACTTATTGGAAAACTCGAATGAGAGTTTTCTTGATTTCTATGAACTTGGATTTATGGAATATTGTTGAAAACGGTTTTCAACTTCCCTCTAAACCGATGAACGAATGGTCGGATTTGGAGAAGAAGTATTTTCTTTAAACGCAAAGGCTATGAATGCCTTATTTTGCGCTTTGGACAAAAATGAGTTCAATCGGATTTCTATGTGCGAAACAGCTTTTGATATTTGGCGAACACTTGAAATCACGCACGAGGGAACTAGTAGAGTCAAAGACTCGAAAGTTAACATTTTATTGCATGATTTTGAGCTTTTTCAAATGCAACCAAGCGAGACTATAGGCGACATGTACACCCGTTTCACGGATGTCGTCAATAATCTAAGAGTTCTTGGTAAATCTTTTTCGAATTTTGACCTCGTAAGTAAGATCTTAAGATCCCTTCCAAAAAGGTGGGATGCTAAAATAACCACAATACAAGAGACAAAAAATTTAAATGATTTTCCATTAGAAGAATTAATCGGGTCATTAATGACTTATGAAATGACACTTTTGGAACATTTTGAACCCGATGAGCACTTGAACCACCTTCCAAAGAATAGAAAGGATTTGGAACTCCGGACAAATGAATACCACTTGAGCGATGACTCAAGTGATGAGGACAATGATGAACTTGAACTTCGAACACTAAATCTTAATAAGTTCATTAAACAAAAATCTAAAATAAACAATGAACTTGAACGGAGGAAGAGGCCAAAGAAGAGGAAGGCCACCAAGGATGAAACAAGAACTTCCAAAGGTGAAACGACGAATTGGGCTTTAACGGGCTTCGACTACAAGGTAAGTAACTCAACTCTCTTAAATTATTTTGAAATTACATGATGCTTTTTATGATGCATTTTCCTCTTTTATTAGTTTAGAATTAATTTTCTTGAAAATTGCATGTCTAATAATTTAATAATGAAAATGCAAAAATTAGGAATCATGCTTATGATTCTAGTAATTTTAAAAATAATCATGAAAATTGCATGTTTATGATAAACAAAATGATTTTGATTAAAAATGCCTTATGAAATTATGCTATATGTGGTTAAGAAGTAATAATGTGTTTCATGTTGATTTCCATTGTTATTTCTCGATTTTGATTAAATGAAATCATGTTTGATTTGAAGTAATGCATAATGATGTAATGAAAATATTAAATGTTTTGATACCATGATTGACGATTTTATGCATGAGATTTTAAAGTTATACATGATAATTTTTGTGATTTATGAATTATTGATATTTGCCGTAATGAAAGCTCTTTTTTGGTTTAAATGATGATAAATGTTTTTCAAGAAGAAATAATGTGTATTTTGATGATTTCCAATTTTGATTGAAACCATGCTTGATGTCTTAATGAAAATATAAAGAAGTTTGATATCATGCTTAATGATGATGTATGGATCTTGTATCAAAAACTAAGCTTGAAAAGTTAGATTCACCTAAAAAGAAAAATGCATGACTACAACAAACAAAATGATCTTGATGGAAAATACTTTATGAAATCAATTTCGATGATGCATAATGATGTAATTATGTAATGAATATATTAAATATTTTGAAACCATGTCTTGATGTCAAGCATAATGATCATGCTTAATAGATTTCGAAATTATGCATGATGATTCTTGAGACTTATGGATTATCGATTTTTACGGTAATGAAAATGGCTTTTTCGGTTTTTGAACTTTGATGCATATTTTTTTATTTGGCATAAATGAAATAAATCACTTAAAATGAAACACTTAAAAAAGGGAAAAATATATTATCAATGAAATCATGAATCTATTTATGTTATGAATTTTGTGAACTTTAAAAATGATTTTGATGATTTAAATTTGAAATGAGTTTTATCAAAATCATGATCTTGATTTCTTGGAATAATATGAGATTTCCTTTGACGATCATTTTGATTATTTAAAAGGAGATTTGTCGAAATGATTCATGGAATTTTGGATTCATGAATTAATCCTTCATTTGTTAATGAGATTGTTGAAATCTTTGTACCTTTCAGATATGCTAGGTTATGATGAGTAGAGGCTCGGATATGAGATTATCCGTCGGAGCCCCTATCTTATTAGATATCCAATAAGCCCTTAAATTATTGAATCATATGGAATAAATCCAATAAGGAGCAATAAGAGATTATTGGATATTAGACCTAACTCATATAAATAACATGGGTAGTTGGATGGAGATTAGTAATATATATAGGATCAATTAGGATAAGTGGATAAGGGCTTCTATAAATAGGAAGGAACCAGGGCCATGGCTAGGTTTCTTTTTGCTACCTCGTCCTATTATATCTCGACCTTCCTCATACTGTAGCCCTTATTTGGGCATGTGACACAGGCAAAAAGTGTGGGAAGCCTTTTTAATTGTATGGTGTGAGTTGAGGGGAAGAGATTTGGGCAGGGATTGGGAAGTATCTTTGAGCCGTGTTGTGTGGATCACAATAATTCGATAGTTGATTAAATATTAGGGAGATAATAATTCATGTGCCAGAAAGAATCTGACAGGTATGACTCACGGCTAGATCGATATTGGGCTAGATGGTACAACACATATGGTAGCACTT